>CM021106.1:462724165-462864979 GCA_007115665.2 Sequoiadendron giganteum
AATTTTTTTGAAATTTATGTGTTATTGCAGCATTGTTTATATCTATAAATTGTCTCCATCATATTCACCATGTCTCAAAGTAGAAGAGATCCTTGTTGGAAACATGCCATTATTACCCATGGGCAGAAAAAAGGAGAAGTACAATGTTTTTATTGCAAAACATTTTTTCTTGGGGGTGGCATTAATAGATTGAAATACCACCTTGCATGTATACCGGGCCGAGATGCTAATCCTTGCACAAAAGTCCCTGTTGAGGTAGTGCGTGAAGTCCAAGTGCAATTGAAAACCTTTGAGCAACAAAAAAAGTTAAAAAAGAAGCAAAAAGACGAGATGGCAGTCCTGTGTGGAGTTGGAGATTCGAGTTCTTCCATGCCTCCAATTCCTCAACGGCCTTCACCTTCAGTTGTTGGTAGTGGTAGTGGCAGTGGCAGTGGTAGCGTTAGCATTGGGCCTAGAGTTCGTGGATCTAGGCTAGATTCATATATTTTGCCACGCACTACTCCGGGTTCCCAACCATCTCTTGAGAGCATGAGTTGGAACAAGGATAAACATGATGCAGCCAGAGCTGCAATTGGAGGCTTCTGGTTTTATTGCGACATTCCATTTCATGCAGCTAGGTAATTCTTCTTTTGTTTTGTTTTAAAATATATAGTTTGTTGCTTGATAGTTGATTCTTTATCTCTTGAAGTTTATTTTTAGAGCTATGTTGAATTCAAATTGAAATTATACATTTTTCAATACTAATTACTAACTTAATTTAATTTTTTTGTGTTAGGTCTCCATATTGGCAAAATATGATTGATGCAGTTACTGTTTGTGGGGCGAGGTTCAAAGCCCCTAATGATGAAGAGATAAAAGGCCCCATTTTGTCCCAAAAAGTGGCTGATGTGAAAGCCAAAATAGAGGAGCAGCGAGAAGTTTGGAGGACGAAGGGTTGCACCATCATGACCGATGGTTGGACCGATAGAAGAAATAGGACATTACTCAACTTTCTTGTTTCTTCCTCAGGTAAATATTTTACTTCCTAAAATGCATTGCTTTAGTGATTAACATTGAACAATCAAGATTTTAAATTTATATTTTTTTGAATCATTTATTTTGTTTATTTTTCAGGTGGTACCGTGTTCATTAAATCTATTGATGCATCCGACCACAGCAAAAATGCTGAATTCCTTTGTGAGGCTTTGGAGGGTGTCTTGGCTGAGGTAGGAGAGGAGAATGTGGTGCAAATAGTCACGGATAATGCAGCAAATTATGTTGCTGCAGGTAGACTATTGATGGATAGGCACCCATCATTGTTTTGGACACCTTGTGCCGCTCACTGCCTTGACCTCATATTGGAGGATCTTGGCAAGCTTGACTGGATCAAAGCATGTGTGGAGACTGCAAGGAATATTTGTAAGTTCATATATAATCACACATGGGTCCTCAACCTTATGAGGCAATACACGGGGCAAAAGGAGTTGGCTCGCCCTGGGGTAACACGCTTTGCTACCAACTTCATCACTCTACAATCCTTACTGCAGTCAAAGGGAGCTTTGAGGCGGATGTTTGTTAGTGAGGAGTGGTCTTCCTCAACATATTCTAAGACAAATGCAGGGGTGAATGTGTCAAGTTGGATTTTTGATGAGCAAAGCTTTTGGGTGCCTACTAAGGAGATTGTCAAGGTAAATGTAATAAGTAATTAGTTTAGTAACATTATATTTTCATTCTTATTTTTATTTTATTTGCTTATTTTTGTTGACATCTTACTTATGTCAATGTTTCATAATAATTGCAGGTCACAGAGCCTTTAGTGGTTCTATTACGAGTTGCTGATGGGGAGAAGCCCGCAATGGGCTACATATACGAGGGCATGGATAGGGCCAAAGAGGCCATTAGATCCATTTATGGGGGAATTGATAGTAAGTATCAGCCCATTTGGGAGATCATTGATAGACGATGGCACCTCCAGCTTCACAAGCCCCTACATGCAGCAGCATATTTTCTCAATCCGGCATTCCAATTCCGCAAAGAATTCAAGGCGGATGAGGAGGTTTTGAGTGGGCTCTACACAGTCATTGAGCGGATGTCTGATTCTCATGTTGGAGCCCAAATTGTCACCAAGATAGAGATTTTCAGACTTGCACAAGGAGATCTCTTTGCAAAAGATATATGCAAAGATACTCGATCGATATTGCAGCCAGGTAAAAATTTATTAAGGGCATAATAGTAGTTTAAAAATTATCACTTTTCAATCTTTTATATTCAATGTTCATATTATAATTAAATATTCACATTTTCACAATGAGATTTATTTTTTTTCTTTTTCTCATCTCAGATGCATGGTGGGAGAGATTTGGTGCTAAAGTACCAAATCTTCAGAGGATTGCAATTCGAGTGTTGAGCCAACCATGCAGTGCCTCGGGTTGTGAGCGCAATTGGAGTATGTTTGAGCACATACACTCCAAGAAGCGCAACAGGTTGTCAGTGCAGAGGTTGAATGATCTTGTTTATGTTCATTACAACCTGCGCCTTCGCCATAGACAGATATTGGGCACTGACTTGTCACCCATCACATTGGAGGAGGTTGATCCACAATCAGATTGGATCACTGAGACTGAGGATCCTGTTTTTACTGATGAGGACTTTGATTGGGTCGACCAGGCGGATCGAGAGGCAGAGGCAGTAGCCATGGCAGAGGAGGAGGATAGAGCAGGAGGAGACACCTTGCGTGCTGGTTTGGGTGCCACTGAGTCTGACACTGAGACACAGGCAGAGATGATGGCTGCAACATCATCTAGGACCTATCTTAGACGTCTACGCAGGAGGACTAATGCTTAGTGATGCAGGCTCCTTTGAGCCATAGACTTATAGGCTTATAGCTTTTGTTTTACTTTTGTTATATGTTTCGAACTTTTGATGCCATGGATTTCATATTCCATGAGTATTGTATACACTATACATTTCAAAACATTTATATATCTAACTATTTTGACTCTTACTATTATTATTTGTATTAAGTAATTACTTATTTCCTTCAGCCAAAATTTGCGTTTATACTTATGTGATCGATATATGTTTGTGTATAGGATCATAGTAGTTTCTATTTCATGATGTTATTGTGTATTTAAGGTTTATTTACTAAAGGGTGCATGAAACAAGCTTTAAATCCTTAAAAATCTCTGAATTTCTTGGGTTTTTCTATTTGCCGAGTCTTGGGCGAGTCTGGGCTCCGAGTCCGAGTCCGAGTCAAAAATCGGCTTGCCGAGTCCGAGGCGAGTCCGAGTCTTGTAACTATGACTGAGACACAAGCATATATCATGGCTACATCATCATCCAAGACCTATCTTAGATGCCAACGCATGACTTGTTGTGATGTTGGGATGAGTGATGTAGACTCCTCTGAGCCATAGACTTATATTTTCAATTTCCTTCAGCTAAAAACTAGAATTCATTTTTATACTTGTGTGATTAATGTATACTTTTGTATATGGTCAAAGTAGCTTATATTTGATTAGTTTATTGTGTCTTCAAAGTTTATTAAAGGGTACATGAAACAAGTTTTGAATCCTCAAAAATCTCTATATTTCATGGTTTTTTCAATTTGTCAAGTCTTTTCTAAGTCTGGGCGTCAAGTCTGAATCCAAGTCAAAAATCAGCTTGCCAAGTCCACGGCGAGCCCAAGTCTTGTAACACTAATATGTATATCATTGTATGCATATATATAAATATAAATATGTATGTATATATGTATATATATATATATATATATATGTGTATGTATAGTGTGTGTGTGTATATTTTTTATGTATAAAATATATATATTGTACTGCCATCCCCAAAAATGGCCTACCAAACCACCATCGCCAAAAATGCATTCTCTCCTATCTCTGTCCCTATCTCCGAAACATTCTGGAACATAAGTTTCTTGTTCTCCCTTGCTGTTTTTTAATCTTTCTTCTGCCATGTATGTTATCGCCACAGAAGTAAATATGGTTATCTCTTTTTCTTATTTGTGGATGCAATCCTATTTTACATTTAACCTGCTCTAGCTGCACATGGTTTTAAGTGGAATGATTTGTTTTTATTTCTTACATACTATAAATGTTTCCCATTCCTGTAAAATTCTATAGGTTGTGTTGTACCCAAAACAATTTTTTTGCTTCATAAAGGCATTTTGATTAAAATGGTTTAAATCTTGTAAAATTGTCATCAAAAGTCATTTTAGGTCAAACCAAGCATGGGCTTTTTGTGGGTTTTTCGGCCCCTATTTTTTAGGAAAAACCCTAGAAAAGGATCTTGTTAGAATTGACTGAAAATAATTTTGATTGGCTTATTTCACTCCACGATCACATTGGTGAAGTCAGAATCAAGAAAAAGTTAGTTTAGCTCTGGTGGGCTATTTTCATTTTTTCAAGAGAAAAGTTAGGACCTCTGAGGTCGTCAATGGCAATTGGCCAGTACCAAGTGTCGAAATCTAAGCCTCAAACTCATCACAGAAGATTCTATGGCGAAAGATGCTCAAAAAGATGCTTTGCAACGGAGGGGATTTTTAAATGGTGAAAAATGTAAAAAATATTCTAAGTCTAGAAACACTACGTCTTGCTACGAGGGAGGTACTTGTGCAATCAAGTGCAAGTCAATTTTGCAGTGTCCGTACACGTAAAAATGGTGAAATGTAGTCACACACTCACGTCAGCAACAGTAATGCTTCAACGCAATCAACTCAGCAAGCAACACGGTGTTCACGAAGCGTGAAAGAGGTGAAATCATCCGAAAATCACCAAGTCTGGAGCTAATTGCGCCCCTGCAAGCTAGGGGCGCCCTTGAATATGAAGGCCCAAATGCAGTTGTTAATGGTTGCAAAACAGTCATCTTCTTCGGATTTCTGCTAGCTTTCCAATGAATCATCAAGCGAATCCATCAAATTTGTGAAACAGAGGCGGAAGACGCGAGGAGCAACGAACGTCAAGCATGGCAATCAAATACAGAATTTGCGCCCCTGTAGCCCAAGGGCGCCCAAAAATAAAGCCTACCTGATGTCAGTTTTTGTAGTAACCATCTCTCGGTGATCTCTTCAGATCCAGCCCAGCTTCCCGATGAATCCATTCACCAGTCCATAAGACATATTGAACGACCGTAGTTGTTGATCCAACGAACACGTAAAACAGAGGATAAAATGAAAGTTAAAATGTTAAATGTACCTCTACAGGCTAGGAGCGCCTAGCCTTTTGGTTAGTCAGATAAGGTTTTCGGCAGCTATCTTCTTCAAGAGATCTACTCAAAATTCTTCTAGCTATGTGATGAATCCAACCATCAGCTCTCGAGACCTATCAAACGCTCGTGGATGAAGAATCAACGTAAAACACCGGAGACGAAAGCAAGTAGAAATTCGAATAAGTGTTGAAAAGATGCAACCTTCTTGAAAAAGGCACCCAACTTTATGGAGCCTCACATGCAGTCTTCTAGCTTCGTCACTCCCAAGAACATCTCTTCCAAGTTGTTCAATCTTTGCGATGAGATCATCAGTGTGAACATCGAAGCAATCTAGCTCCCGGTGAACAAGGGTCAAAGTGGGGCATTTCGTTGAAAGTTGCACAGTGCAGAATCAATCTCAGAAGGTCAATTGTGCCCTTGCAAGCCAAGGGCACCCTTGAATTTGAGCACTTTAAATCAACTTTCAAAACTTGCACATACAATCATCCTTTGCGGAATTCTTTCAACTTCGTGATTGATTCAGTATCCAGTCGATGGGAATCATCAATCACTGGCAGTTGCAGATTGAAGCACAGAGGGTTAAAATCCAAAAATGGCCAAGTCTGGTGAAACATGCACCCTTTTGGAAAAGGGCGTCCTAGAATTCAAGGCACCAAATGAAATTTTTAGCGTTTGTTGCTCCCAGCAACATCTTTTCAGACTTTATCCCGCTTCGCGATTAATGTGTCCACTGTCAACTCAACTTCAGGATCAACTGGGCACCCAGAATTTAGGATCAAACAAGGGCAGTTTGTCACAACGGAAGTTGAAAATCTTTGAAAATTTTCTAACTCTCTCAAGCTTGGGCACCAAAAGTCAAAGTTTGACCATTTTACTCTCAGTTGTGATTTTTGCATGGTACCTCTTGCATATGGCGTCCAAAATTAATGGAGAACTTCAATTCACGATGCATGCACGACGATTAACTCAATTAGGGATGGCGCACCTACCTAAGTGGCACTACCACCTCCAAAATGATTGTTTATTCAAGCATAGGCGCCACAACTTCATTATTTCTTGTAGGTGGAAGCAAAAATCAGCTATTTTCTCTCCAAAGCCTTTTGAAGAATCAAACGGAGGCTATTTTCAGTGTTCTTCGAGGTTCTTCATTCAGGTTGCACAGAGGAATAATATTTCATGCTTCATTTTTCCAACAGGTTCTTGACAAGAATTCATCAAATTGAGGATTAAAGGAGGCCTTTTTCTTGAAGATTGACAAAGGCAGAATATCATTTCTTTCTTCCTCTCATATTTCTTATATCCTTGTCTTAAGTTTTCTCTTGCATGCACAAGTAAACGGCATCTTTTTCAGAATTTGGTCATCTAGGTTTACTCGGCACAATGTTGGCAATAAAACCCACATACCAGATTTTTTTGGGAAAACTTGCCCCGCTGCCCCCTAAAATTAGGGTTTTCGAAAAAAGTCAAAATTTCAAAAAACGGAGAAACTGGGTTTGATCAGCAGCTACAAAACCCATATGCCAGATATTTTTCGAAAAAAATAGCTTCGCTGCCCTCTATAGCTTCTACACTAAAAAGTCATTGCATGCCTAACTAAAAGTCAATTTTTCGAATTTTGACGATACCGTTGGAATTTTGCATGTGGAGGGAGTTCATGTGCATTTCTCACAACCAAAGTGTTTGTGGTCAAACTTCGCAATTTCGTCATGCCACACTCTTCCATTGAGAAAAACGTGAAAAGCATCAAAAGCCTCAAAAGCATCTGAAGCATAAAGCTGCAGAAGAAACAGAGGCCATTACTCCAGTTGTGGAGCCACCTAAGTTACCAATCAATGAACTGCCAATTGAAGCTTGCAGATATTTCCAGGATTACTCAAATAGCTGACAAATAGTGAATTAACAGTTAAGACATGTGATGATCTCCAAATGGTGATGCAGTTAACAACTTGTTGGAGGAGTTAATGGCTCGTGATCGCAACTAGTGAACTACAACGATAGGACGTCCCACTTTTTCAAGATAGACATTAAACACAGCAATTAACTTGATGCCTCTTTCCAAGTTAACTCGCTGTCCCACATATCATTGCATGTCTATTTTGGAGATACCTATATGGAGCTTTCAGTTAGTTTTCAGTTAACTAATGTTGGTTATCAGTTGACTCTCATATCAATAAAGACTCGGGTGTTGCAAGGATCAATTAGTTTAGTTTAAAATCAATTAACTGAGTTAATTTTTCTAGTTAACTGTTAAGTTGCATACATTTAGACTTAGGAATAAATCTTGCATGTTCGCAAGAACTAATGTTATCTCAAGGAGATTTTAGGGTTCCCTACTCCTTGGAGATTCTATAAATAAGAGCACTTTGCTCATTATTTCTTTAACTTTTGTTGTGATAACAAATTGTCGTGCCCACCTTGCCGTGCAATATTGCTATTATGTATTGGTTCACTTTGTTTAATATAAAGTTGGTTTGATTGTTCATTGTGTGTGTCTCATAATACAATTTTTTGTCCCAGATTTATTTGTTTCTAATAATCTTTCTTTCATATCTACACCTTGGATAGGTGTTCAACCTCCTTGGGAATTTAGAAATAGAGATTATCATTTGATGTTATTTTTAATAGTCTTTCTTTCATATCTACACCTCGGATAGGTATCCTACCTCCTTGGGAATTTAGAAATAAAGATTATCGTTTAATATTTGTTTCCAGTAATCTACTTTCAGCCTACACCTCGGATAGGTATCCTACCTCCATGGGAATCCTGAGAACTAGCTTGTTGTTTGATGTTGTTTCCAATAACCTTCATTTCAACCTACACGTCGGATAGGTGTTCCACCTCCTTGGGAATCCTGAGATAGAGTTTATCGTCAACCATTCCCACTTGCTCCTAATTCCTCTTGCTCTGTTTTTCTAGAGGAGATAGGATAGTTTTAGCATTAGCCTAGTTGTAGTTAAGATCTACGGAAACCAGAAAAAACCTTAGCTGCAATGTTCTTGGTTTTATAACCTTGTGCCTCTACCAGCTGAGTCAAAAAGATAGGAATTTAGAATACTTTACTTTTTCACGCATACCAGCAAAAGAGGGAGCTTCCCCTCCTAATTTGAAGAGCAGTTAATACTGTGCATAGCTGTTCGTTGCCAATACGCACTCCAGAGGTGCGAATTGTAATGCCAACAGGTTGAAAGATTCAAAAGAGTTGGGGAGGATGATCAGTAAAACCTGATGATATTTTAGATTTCCTTTGCTCCTTAAAATTTGTCTTCTCAATGGCCTGCAATATTATATAAAGAGATTCTATTTTAGGTACTACTATATTGGTTCTATGTTTCTGGCCCCTTTCATTGTTTTCTTACAGGTTTTCTTCTTCATCCTATCTTCAGATATTTACTACTCTAGCAGTGTAAAATAGACAAGAGCCAAATGGCCATGCTCATATTAGATCCGTCATCAGGATGGATTTTCTCATAGTCCATTTTTGTTCCCATTTCATTTCTCCCATTTGTAGGAGGATTCTATAGGGCCACAGTTTTTTTGGATCTTTATTCACACAAATTCTTGCATAGCTAAGAACTCCAGGTTCCCAAATGAACTCAAAAGCAGTAATACGTTCTATTAAATTTCAAACCTTTTGCAGAGAAAATTATTGTCAATATTTGCTAAGGAATTAAGGTAGTATTACCCATATTGGCTTATACTGGGTTGAAAGCTAGTAACCATGGGTTATGAGTATGACTGCTTCATTAACCAAGGTCCTTCCTGAAAGACCTGGTTCTTTTCTTGTATGGAAGTGAAAACTGACATGAAACAGTTTTTTGGCATCACCATGAGATCCGATCCAATTCGTTTCTATTTTTCTTGGACCTAGGCTTTGAAGCTTCTATACCCGGATAGATCTGATCAACTAACAGATGAGGTCCTTTTCCTTTGAAAGCCAAAACTCCTTGTCCCATTTCATCTATTGGGAGCTGTAGTCACCCAATAATTGTAGCTTTGGTGGTGCCTGTATCCATAGGTAGCAAGCATTCTCCTTTTTGATATGAAATATGGCCTAATAATTGTATTCTGAGTGCACTGATGCACAAAACTGTGCAGCTCACACCTCCAAATTTGTGTATTTTCGTTGTGGACAGTACATTTGAATGTGGAAAAATTCTGATGATGGATGGAGACTATGGCCTTCTACAGAGGAAAGTAATTCACTCAGAGCAGATATGATTTTGGCTGATCTATCTTTTAATAAAGGGGGCAGGTATCCAAAGGTTTTGAGTGGGTTGACAGGTTTAATCATGGGCTCAAGGGAGGTCTAAAGCAGTTTTATAAAAATCAGTACTAATATGCCACTCTATTTATAACACGACCTCTTCAGTAAACATGCTTTTGGGGATTAAAAGACACTAAGTATCTATACAAAGTAGCACTCCAGAATTTATATGGATACCACGTCTTTCTACCAGTGTGAATGTCAGTCTCATAAAGCATACATGAACCTCCAACTTAATCTGACCCTACTAGCAAAAAGAATTATTGATGAAATTTGTGAAGTTATCAACTCTATTATGAACTGTCTGATTACTAGAAGGTTCCACACAGCACCCTAAGTAGACTATTATTATCTAAAATGATGTTGGAGCCAAACCTTCAAGCCACAAATGTTTGATTTATGTTAGGGAGTTCCACATCAAGAGGACTTTCAAAGCATATTTTTTCTAATAAATGGTATTTGAATCCATCCTAAGTTGCATGAGCAAAGGATTATAAGAAGGGATCTATCCACCTTTTCTCTTGTAATAAAGCAATTCATTCTTCCCATATGATGCAATATACTCTTCAACACCCAAAATTTGCATATTCAGCTAGTCGGCCTATTTGTCACAAATCAAAATTCAATTTGAATAATACACAACGCATGAAAATATAATAAAAACATCTTCTTTGGGTACACAATTACTTACGATTGACTATTTGGTTCCAAATGTAAAAGAAGTGAAAAAAGACGACTAAGGAATTCATCCAGCCATTCAGAAAAATTGATATCAAGCGTCATCATCATGCTACCATCTTCTTTATCATCAATCCTGGCTATCTGCCATAAGAATCATAAGAAAGATGAAAAATTCAAACACATGATTCAGAACCACATAAATATTGTTTATGGCTTAGCTACAAAACAAATACTTACACTAGCGAATATGGATCCATATAGTTGCATGGTTGCCAAGGTTTTGGGAGGATCATTCACATCCATACCAAGCAAAGTATTGCATATGGAAACCATTAAAGCATGTTTGTAATCGGTGGGCAAAGAAACATCCTCAGAAGCTTCTGCAGAAGATAGAAGTAAAGCACGGCTAGCAAGTGCCACTGCAGCAATTGCAGACTTAAATTGATGTGGAGCTGTCATCTGCAAAAGTGAGAAAAGTACAGAAAACTCTCTTTAGGTGCAAAGTAATAGGAAAAATGGGCTCACTTGTCAGCTTATGTTTAACATCAAACATTTTTGAATCTTTCAAAGCTTACTAACAAACTGTCACTCCATTCAGCTAGAAATGTCAAAATGAGACAAAAAGAATGAGCCAGAATAATAAAAGTTCAAGAAGGCAAATTCTTCAACTACAGCGGACAAAGGAAATATTTACAGTATCAAGTGCAATATGGAAACGTGACACAACGAAAGGCAGCACAAGAGAAGGCTCCACATAAGATAATACTGAAGCTGCAGAAATGGCTGTTTCTGCGAGTGCATCACTCTTGCTATATTGTCCACGCTCAATCAACTTCAACACAACTTTCACAAATGCTGCCCTTTC
Organism: Sequoiadendron giganteum; assembly: GCA_007115665.2. NCBI lineage: Eukaryota > Viridiplantae > Streptophyta > Pinopsida > Cupressales > Cupressaceae > Sequoiadendron > Sequoiadendron giganteum. Next base: position 462,735,176 of record CM021106.1, read on the forward strand.
TAGTTTTCCAAGGATGTTGTGATCCACTGTTGATCCAACCTCTGCATTTCTGCAAAGAAAATAGATAACAAGATTAAATTCTATGCTTTTGGAAAGCAAATATTCTGTGATTTTGAACTTAAAATTTAAGTAGTACTCATCTAAATTTACATTGATATGCACATTTCTGTTAAAATTCTAATACAACCAATCTTGTTTAAATGTTTCCATTTTCAACATAAAGTAACAAGATTGGTAAGAAGTTAAGACAGTAACATATGATTTACAACATAAAAAATCCACAGCCACCTCGGTGTCATGATGGTTTTACCGTTGCTCTTGTGAGAGGCGTTTCTGGAAGTAGTAGACTAGATATCGCAGAAAGCGTTGTAAAGAATAAGTCCACCAACCTCCATTGGACGGATGATAATATCTGATAATGAGAAGAAAAGTAACAAGTTGAGCTTTGCCTTTAACTAATTTTTCTCAGTTTAAATGTTTTTAACAAAACCATATAAAACTATCTTCAATCAGCCCTAGAGAATCCAGTGAGTGTTCAAGAGGCTTAACTGTTCTAAGAGGTTAACCATATTTTCAAAGTAAACTTGAGCTGAACCACCAGGTTTCAGCAGAAAAACCTGCAAGAGTAGAATATAAGGCTAACACACACATCAAGTGTACAAAATTCCAGGAGAAATTCAAACAAGAAAAATGGGTAAAAGCAAATTCCACTTACATATAAGAAATTTACTTAACCTCTTTTAAACCAGAAAATCAAAATGTACAATAATTGAGCATATAATTATTTCAAGCATAGGTACAAAAGGAAATAAGAGTTGTTACAATTGATTTTGCAATGTCTATCGTGATTGTGCTTGGCTTCCTTGAACAAAACACAGATATAGTGCTTCCTGGAATATCAGCTCTTGAAAAAGGATATGATGCACTGTTATTTGCCACTGGTACCTGTTTTATTAAATGGATGTCACCATTTATCAAAATGTATTGATTATATTTTACGTAAACATGATTTTAAAATAACAATAATGCCTATCAAAAATCATATTGCATAACAGAAACAAAACATAAAGCGATTGGGCACAACTTAAAAATTATTAATTCTTTTAGTTTTGAAATGAAGACATGACACGCAATTTCCAATACGAAGAAAAACAACCTATTGTATTGGACATAGAAAGAATTGCACAAGTATATCATGTGGTTTTTGAGGAAGACAAATTCTCACAAGCATCCACAAAGAAAAATGATGATCCTACTGAATAAAAGGACAACTATGTCATGGATGAAGAAGCATCAAATGATTTCTCGCTACATTCAAAGGATTCTTTGAAAAACCCGCCCAAGACAAGACAAAAGGATGAGCACAGTTAATACAAGGGCTTCTTGCAAATGATTTATCTCTAGAGGCACACATCATGATAGAAGTATCTGCAAAGAATTCACTGTCAGATATGGACGTTTTGTTGTAGAACCTTAAGAGAAATTCATCCATTGAAGATAGTGAATTATCTTTTGAGTCTTGACTCATCCTCATCTCCAACATCTCCCATGAAAATCAAAGCAGAATTGTGAGTTGAACATTTATCAGTTGTCAAGGAGTATACGCCAAAAAAGTCACTACAGAAAAAGAGTTGTTGATTAAAGAAGAAAAGCTTTTAATAAATCATGTACCCACTCCAGCCTTGGTGACAGAAGATAGTAGACGAGAAATAAAATGATGAATCTAGTTGTTTTCTCTCTCTAATGGATGGATTACTTGAAGCAAAAAGTAATTATGAAACTCAAGAAGTCAATTCACTCAAAGTCCACAGTCATCACCTAAGGTGGATTGGCAGAGGTTTTTTCCTAAAATTGACATTTTTCTTCAAGATGTTCACTTTGAGCCATTGAGGATGACCCAATGCTTAAAGAAGTTTCAAATCTTGATAGTTTGTCAAACCATGTGTCGATAAGCACATTTGCTAAAACTGGTTAAGTGTTGCCAACACAAGATTTACAAGTAATACCATTTGTAGACTTGGAGAATCAAATGCAGGTGACAGAGATCTCCTTCAACAACTTTAGCCTCTTCCAAGAAATTATGTTTCATCTAAGTTTATGGTTGAGTATGCTAAAGTGACATCTATAGAGGAAAATATAAAAAGTGAGGTGATCACCATTCCAAAGGGTGTGCTACAAGAAGACTCACAAGGTACCTTTTGAAGGAGATAGAGTACCTTCAACTGATAGAGAGGTATTCTGAACAAGGAAGAGGGCTATCCGAAACCACTAATCATTGATGGATTTATGCTTGAGTTCTCCCTGCACGATCATTCATACCATCTTAAACCGTGGAACTCCACAAAAATTTTGCAAAGGCTTTTAGGATGCAGATTCCCTTAGTTGAATTTCCAACTAAACTAAAGGGGTTGCTACTTTTCCTAACCTGTAAATGGCTTCATCTAGCTAGTTTGTTCCCTTTGTCCATAGGTAGGCATGTGTTTTTGATTTAGATTTGTTGTCCTTCAATAATGTGTTTCCTATAATCTTGACGTATTTGTTTGGGTTAGGGAAGTTGTCTATTTAACTATTAGAAAATAGACTCGAGTCTATCGCCCACAAATAGGACAATTGTTGTACCCATATGAAATTCAACATTCCATTTTGTAATCAATTAATTCCTAAATAGACTTGAGTCTATTGCCCACAAATAAGACAATTATTGTACCCGTATGAAATTCAATATTCCATTTTGTAATCAATTGATTCATTTGTGTCAATAAGTCAGCAATAATTGCCCCAATTAGTTTGCAAGATCATCTTGTGATGGTTTATATGTTTAAATTAAAGCTTTTGCAATGTAATGATGATTGCGAAAACAACTTTGGTAAGAAGCAAATGGTGATGTTCAAGGTAGTGTCATGAAAACCGGCAACATAGGGATAAGACTCAGCTTAGCAAAGTGATTAAAGTATTTAGAATCTCCACTCAGCAATTGATAATACAAGTGGTAAGAATGATGTATAGCTCTACTTGAATCTCTACCGAAGCATAAACATGGGATTTAATGATGAAGATTTCTGCTCAAACCATAAGCAAAAGTGGCAAACACATTATAGGTGCCCTGCTAGAGATGGTTTAGCTGCTCAAAAATTCTGCCAAGTGATGGAAAGTGGCAACATGAATGTCAACCTCTGCCCAAAACATTGCTTCAGGGTTAAGTTGATAGCATTCTCCTCCTAAATCCTTCTCCAAACAGACTCAAGCACACTGGACCACTTACGTTTTCTATAAAAGACTTGAAAAATGGCTCAAGTAAGCTTGGTATATGTCTTTTGTCACAAAACCATGATAAATCTCTGGCAAACTCATCAAAAAGTGGCAATAACTATAAGTTAAGGATGATATGCTTGAAGGACTACTACCATGTTATAGTTATGGAAGAATGGGATGGCGTGCTCCACCTAAAACTCTGCCCAGAACACAAACACTAAGTCAGGCAGACAATTGCGAGGGTTAAAACATCTTATTTCTCTACTTTAGTTTGTCAAAAGTGGCAGTAAGTTATGGTATACACACCAAGGATGGTTTTGCCATCAAATAGTTCACCAAAAAACATGAAAACAGGGCTAAGTCAAAGAAAAACTCCGACTAATCCTGTTAGGCATGATTCCCATTGGTTTGGCCACTACACATCTCCGCCTAGTTGGAAAAAAGTTAGTTAAATTCAGCTAAGCATGCACCTTGGGTGGCTGAGCCACTCAGTTGTTCCACCTATGTTTAGATAGCTAGAAGTAATCTCCCTAAGGTGCACCTGGGCAGTAATCAGCAAAAGATATGTATTAGTTACAGTTGTATGCATTGACAACACAAAAGAACTGACTGCTGTTCCATTCTGTGTTCATGACAACCAAAGTTTAAAACAGTTCTGCAGGTTTAACCAGAAAAATCATCAGTCTTCTTTTGAGATTGATACATACAGCAGTATATACTAGTAAGGGTGTCTGATTTAAGCAGAATCTTTCACTTTTAGTTCTTCTCATCTTAAAACCCTTGACTATTCCGGCTTGCCAAAATTGCCTAAAGCTTAGTCATGGTTTCAGCAACTTTGCAAATAGCTATCAGCATATTGAAGTTTCAAGAGCAAGCTTTCAGTTAACATGATTTCAAGTTTCCTCTTCAGCAAGTGTTTCATTATTCTCAAAGAAAGGAGCAATTTTGTAACATGGAAGCAATAGTCCTTACGTATATCTTCAGATTAAGGGTCATTTAGGATATTGGTGACAATTTTTTGATGTTTAAACTCTTCAAAGTTTGCTAAAGGTTTTGTCTTAAACTTTAAATCTGTTCAAGACCCTAGAATGCATTCAAATGATTCGAATCACCAAATTTAGATTGGTGAAGTTATCATCATATTCATTATGGTTAGGGTTTTAGAGGATTCGCCAATTTTCAAAGCAAGAAACTTCATCAAAATCATGGAGACCACTTCTGCAAATTGTAATTACTAATTTTCAAGCAGTGGCTATTTCTAACTATTTCTATTATGGGCAATAGATGAAAGCCTATTTTCAGGCTGCTTTCGTTAGTTTAATTTTATTAGTTGTTTTAGGATATATTTGCTTTAACTTCCTTCCTTTCTGCTTTTCCTACATCTTTTGGATAGGTTTAAAATATTTATTTTTGGGATATTTGATTATTATTCTCAAATCCCTAAAATCTATTCATTGTAACATATAAATAAGTGCCTTGGGCACAAGACATGTGAACGATAGTGGAGATTATGCTTATACTACAGAAATTGTCATTCAAGTGTGTTGAAACTGAAATATAGAAGCAATTATTGTGTTTAGTTTTCGCAGATTGAATCAAAAATGAAGAATAGTGTTAGGCTGTATATGAACACTATGATTCATATTAAACATATAGCTTTGTATGCATCTAAGTTATTCAATTTATAAAATCTTGTATTGTTGACGTGTGGCAGAAGTAGTTTATTCATCCTATTTTCGTGTAGCCAGACTTACTGGTCTTTTATTTTAGCTAGTAAGGAAGTGTTCATTATTTCCAGTTTAACTGTTTCACTTGGTTACAAGCATTCAAAATATAAAACCTCATTTGTGAGATAAGAACCTTTCAGATCTTGTGCTCAACCTCTGAGACTAAAAAATATAGGTCAGTTTTACTTTCAATTTTTTTTATTTTTTTTTTATAAAAGGCCAAAGGCCTAAACTATTTATATTAATCTTAAAGCTGAAATACATGCTTATAAGTTCAAAGCATCTGTGCCAGGGGAGAATGTTTATCCCACTGGACTGAAAATTTAGCTTGAAATTCAAAACACTTATCGCATTGACAATTGAAATACTTTCAATTATTTTCCTTAATGCAAAATCCCATTAATGATCTTATAAAGTGCGAATCACTATAAATCTTGTTCATAGCTTCAGGTTTAGGAGTAGTGTTTAGTTTTCAAAGAGCTTCACTTGCTAATTTGAAGCGAGGTTATCCTTGTGTGCTGTTCAATTTTGTGAGGTCTTGTCAAAGACAAATTAAAACAATAACACGCACCAATATAAAAAAATTCAAATGGTTTGTAAAAATGTCCATTTCCAGCCAACTTTACAGAAAAAGATATACATGGTAGCAGCAGTTGTTATCTCAGTATACATTCATAGTTGAATGTATTCCTAGCAAAGATAACTCTTTGACTTCTAACAACTTAGCACGAAACTGGCATCAATAAACATGATGCAAGGTACAGCTAATTCATCTTCATGTTCAAATGACAATTGGAAGCAGTTACGGCTATCCACAAAAGAAGAAAGACACATTCTATGTCAATGGATCTCTGGCCAATTTTCTCAACTGCCTCATCCTTATTCGAGAACGGTTCCTTGCCTTTATTTTATGTCAATTCACAAAGGTTAGTTACTATTCTGATAAATACAAGTGCATGGTCTGCAACCTTGTGTGAATACACCTTCATCAGCATAATGCCATGGATGACATCACTATACCAGAATGCCCTACAGAAGGCACATCAGCTTTCTATAGCTTATTTGATAAACTCAAAGATGTCATTATAGAGACATCTTATGAAGATACTCCAGTACAAAACAACCCTCAAGATTCTCCATCAAGGCACCCATTAAAAGATAGACTCTTGTAAACTGATCTGGATACGCAAGAACAGATAGAGGCTCTTACTAAAGATTGTGTGGGCTGTTTGCATTTACCTTCTGGTAAATGTAAAATAAATAGATATTTTGATCTGCAGTAGACTTGTAGTCATCATGTCCATCAACCTAATTATGATACAAGATACATGATCTAGATGTCTGAAGAAATTGTTGCTTTCTATTAATTCACTTCTGCCTACAAAAGGCCCTCCAGGTTCATTCTGAAGGTATGAGACAACTGAGTCAATACTTTTGTCATCGTGTTTGCTATCAATACAGGGATTTTGGCCAACTATCTGAGGACGATTTGTTCCAAAGACAAGTGATATACTTTGCCCACTTTCTCCTTAATATTTGGTATGTGTTTGTAAACAAAGAGGAGCAACTTCAGGCTTCTTTGTGATTGCCTCTTGATTACAATTCCCATGTCTCCCCTTATTGCCCACACCATTAGACCATAAGAGATCTCTAATCATCATATGCAGCTGAGCATTATTAGGGTTAGAGAACAACCAACAAGAAGCATATTATAATGCATATGAAGAGAGCACATGTGCAATCTACCTACAACAGACAACAGGTGGCCCTGCCACTTAGTCACTTTCTTATTAACCTTCTCAAAAACCCATTGCCACATCTCCTTAAATGATAGACCAAGAACAAATGGGATGCCTAAATATCTAAGGACCAAATCAGTTCCACTATTTGTTAGCTACCCAAGATGGGAGGGACTCATTCCACCCCAACAATACAGATTTATTCACTAAAATAATGGACCCAAAATCCAAACAATAAGCATTTAACCTCTCCAATTTGGCAAAAAGGTCAACCTTCACTTCTAGAAAAATGAAAAGAATAATCTACAAATTGTAACTCAATAAGGTCAACCTCCACTTCTAGAAAAATTGAAAAGAATAATCTAAAAATCTATGTGAATTTACTAGAACATGAATTAAATACTGTTCCACTTGTTTACACAAATGAGGTGGAAACTAATTTGTTTAAAAGTCAGCTACTTTGGATCAGAATAAGGAGCTAGTTCATCTAGAAGTCTATGCAAAAAGGACTAAGGAAGAGGGAGATGGAAGCTTTTGGAAGGGGCCCATCTTTTTATGGAGATAAATTACAGTTCTAAAAAGTATTTTGGAAGATAACATGAGGCAAAGCCAGATTACAAAACATTTCAGTTAAAGAGGCATATGAAGTATCCCTTCAAGAAACTTAAGGGAGAGGATGCCAATGTCCAACCAAGAATGTGTAGCTCAAGAATGAACTAAAGGCAAAAAAAAACTACAGTTTAAGATTTCAAGTGAAATAATGACATATCGTGTTCTCACCCATAGATGATTTTATGGCCCTTCAAATTATCATTCATCCAAGGGCACCTTGAATGATGAGGATATATTGTTTCTGGATTGTGAGCTGACAGGGGAGATTTAGTAAAGATTCTTCAATGCTATGGATGTAGAATAGGCTGACCTCGAAAATCAATAAGGAAGTGGATATCGGATTGGCCAAGAAGGGTTCAGAAGAAGATTTAAAGGGTCATCTCGATGACAAATCTAGTCACTATAATTTAGAATGTATAGCTAGAAATAAATTAGGAGAAATGACATTCAATGGGGAGAACATGGACAAAGTTAGAGGATTCAATATTAGAATCAGCTGATACTTCGAAGCCCATATCAAATAAACCATTTGCAGAAGATGAAGAAATTCAAAAAAGATGACAGCTGATATGGATACCTAATAGTAGGTATACTGGGAATATGTTGAAAATTTTGAAGACTCTATGAGCAAAAGTGATTGGTGAAAACTTCAGATGGAAAGGTAGTCAACTCCATTATTGAAATGGGTCAAAAGACGGAAACACACTTTCTACCAAATAAACAAATCATTCAAGAAAATAAGATAGAAAAAAAAGAACTTCAAGATCTCATACTAACATATCAAAAACATGGAAAACACAATGAAATATCTAGTGGCCGATTGACCAGTGGAAAAGTAGGTCAAGATTGTTTAGTGCATAGTTGGAAAACTCACAAAGTACTTGGTAAGTTGCCAAGTACTTGCAGGTTTTTTTGTGGGCCAAGTTTTTACAGTTAAAACTTGCAACTTGGGAATGCAGATTACACAGCAAGTTTTAGGGCCAAACTCACGTGATTGCTCATGAGTACTCAGTGATTCTGGCCCTAAAACTTGCCATACAAGATCTGCACACACAAACATGTTTTGGACACAGGTTTCACACTACAAAAGCACTGATTTTTTCATATTTAAGCCCTAGACGCCCACAGCTGAAGCTCACACAGCGTTTGAGCATGGCGGGAAGAAAGGAGATTATGATAATAAAAGGTGCGTGGAAGTCTTTCTTTTTTTTGCCTTTTCAAATTTTCCTTTTCTGTGGGTTGGTAAATCAGGATCTCAATGCACCTTTGCATTGTGCAGAGAAAGTATTCCTTGCTTGATCAAGTACACTAGCAAATTTTAATTGGATATTTACCTCACGTTAGTCTTTTAACAGATGGCATGTATCATGGAATTGAAATCTTAATGTACCCTTGCCTTGTATAATATGTGCAAAATATCCAACTTTTCTGCGCCACAATACACTTTTCAATATAAAATTAATCAGACTTCAGAGAGTTATGTGCAGCCTTGCATGGTGCACAAGAAGCATAAAAGTCTAAGTCTAACCAATTTTCCTTGTAGAAGTTTCATCATTGAAGAATGCATCAGAGTTTATAGATGGTTGTATTTGCATGATGATGCTATTTTGTACTCTACTTGCAGAATTTTTGCCAAGTCAAAAATTTTGGTCTGCTGAGTCGAAGTAAGTGAACTATGGTTTAGTGTTCTCCATCCATGGCAATAAAGTTAATCTTGGAAGATCATGCCAAAGCAAGGGAGTTTTCTGTTCATTAAAACTTTAAAAACTCAAGCTCAACCAAGAGAAATACTAATGTGCATAAAAAATTGTTTTTATGGGCATTTGCATGATTGAATCAAATAAAGCACAATGATAAAAGAAAGGTGGGTGTAATGGATAAATGATTAAGGCCGTTAGCTTTTTTCTTTGCAAACTTTCTAGCAATGGAGCATGCATTGCTGCTAAAGAATGGGCATTGCCTTTTGTGCAGGAAAAGCAGATGCTTAAATTTGGATTTTAAAATTCATTTCATGTTTTTATTTTCCCAATTTGGTGCTAACACCAATTGGGAGGTGGCATCTCACCAAAATTGTTCTGAGTCTGCTGTCTGTTAACCCCAAGTAGCTTCAGCAAAAAAAATTGAACAATTAGAAAAGTCAATAGATTTGTTGAATAAACAAGGAGACAAACTGCAAAATCCAAGAGGCTTACAAAACCCTAGTAAATTACAAAAAGAAAAATCAAACCTTTGACTTTTCTGTTACAAGTCTTATGTTGTTTTAGTCTGTGTCCATTTCAATTCAAAGCTAGTTCACCTTTATCTATGAACAAAATATAATAGTTGCCAAAGAAGAAATTCTTGTCCGAATAAGGCTGCAAAGGCCATAAAATTAATTTGGACCTCAAAATTTATTGAATTTTTTTAAAAGCAATTTGATAGTAGACATTCCTAGCAATACGTTACATTACAATTTACAATCAATTCAAGTGTTTCCTCCATTTTTCCCACCATTTGGACACAAGGGGATACCAATGGGTTTTGAACTTGAGACCTCCTACTCAAAGTGGAAGCATGTTACCACTGAATCACAGACTAGAAAAAGGGTCAGTGACATTACAATATGAATAAATGAATAGCTTTTTGTTTTACTCTTATATGTTGCACATGTAAGCCTTCTCCTTATTTAGGCCTTCTTGTGCATAACTTATAGCAGCTCCCTACCACATATGTTCCAATTTCTCTTATGATTCAGATTTTCATCAGTTACTATATGAAATAAGTTAATAACATTATATTCTCCTATTACACGTCCTCAGTGAAAAATTGTTAAACATAAATTGACATTATGCAAGAAAGTGACAGCACTTTCACTGATGCAACAAGTTAATTAATAAATCGGCTTTAATTAAGGAATGACAATTAAAAATTGTGCTTGAAATCCTTTGATATCAAGAACCAGCTCAATCCATGATTGCATACATCAAATATGAAAATGAAGATTTCTTTAACCTACATACTGGTTAGAGCTGAAAAGATCTACACAGACAGCATACCTCAAAGATATTCAAGTACTGTGTGAAAAGAACTGGAAGGAAACATTCCCAGTCAATTGTAGGGCAGCTTTTTATGACACGACACATGATGGAAGCCCACTGAAAATCCCAGAATTGACATTTGGGCATTCCAGCCCATAGATCCAAGCCATCCTTTATCCAGTTGCTAGTAGATGAAAGAATATAAGATTACAAGTAGGAATAATATCAAAAAGTACAAAAGCTAAGGAAGAAACAGAAGCAAAACTATTATTTACTTGCCTATTATAAAAACCACAGTTGACAGGATTTGTTGGCAGAAACAACTGAAGAAAACCAACACCTTCCAATGATGAGTTATGCCATAAATTGTCCATAAGAGATCTGCACAAAAGAATCCTAAATTATACAAACCTGGAAGGCTATTACTATATTCAAGCAAAAAGTTAGGCCAGAACTAGTAGCAGCACGAATGTTATTATAGTAGAAGAATTGACAGAGTTTAGAAAACAGAGGTATGGAAGATGGGGAGAAAATGAATTGTTCCCTTGTCTATACAAAGAAAAAGTGTAGCAAATAAGTACTTCAATGAATGAGAATCTCTAAGACCTTTCTATGATGATTCACAGAGATACTTTATTAACTTCTTTGGACACTAAAGCAACAAATGCATTTTCAAGACTAGTATATTATTATTGCATTTTGTCCAAATATTGACAAATATAGCACATATAGCCCTTTCCCAGTGATCACCTTCCCCAACCCCAGGCACTAACCTGAATAAACAGATGTTTAAGAAATATACCAAAAAGAATCCTTTGCTCCAAAACAGGAGTTGAAATCAACGTCTTTATTTATTTATGATTTATGTAAGAATTTTGATTTGAGGATCCAAACCTCACTCAAAAAGTTAGTGGATGTAACTTTAAAAAGTGCAAATGTCTGGTACAAGCAATCAACCTGAATTCTAGCCATATTTCTTCTGCAGAACCTGGTGGAAAAAACTTCCGACTGTAGTGAATTAAAGATTTCACTGCATCCAAATGGTTGCGCTTTAAGCTCAAACCCTCTGCACTTTGACACCTGTACACACACAGAAAAAAAGTATTACAATTACTCTCAAGTCTCAAAAACATAAAAGTGTAGATGATAGTTCCATTCTATCACCTTAAAAAAAGACATAAAATATATTTTAAACTACATTTTATTGAAATTATACAACCTCAATTAAACACCCATTTAGTGTCAATCATACACAAAAAAGGAAATTAGAATGTCAGTGAACAAAATATGATGTTTTTGAGCATGCCTTAGGAAATAAAAGCAATATAGCCCCATAATGCTATTGGTGTAGACTTCTATTTTCCTAGTGAGTTAATTTATTTTCCCTTAGTTATAGGTTCTTCCTACACTTTTATTAAGCTTGCTTAGGATAATAAAGTGAGTTATCATTTAAAAACTAGGAGATAAAGTGATGAGTTGTCTCCACCCTTTAAAGGTGGAGTATTTACTTTTTCATCGCTTCATTTAATATTGGTGGTTAGTGGTGGTCAATTCCTATTGGTTGATTTGTCACCTCCATCCTCTCCTTAGTTCTATATAAACTCACTAACTAGCTTGTATTTTTCATCTTGGAAGCTCTTAATGCAATTTTGTCATTCTGACATTGCATATCTCTCGGAGTTATTGGTTTGCATTATTTATATTTTTCCAATTTATGAAGCTTGGAATTTCTCTTAAAACGTTCCTGGAGTTATTCAATCTATTTCAGATTTCTAGCATGATATCAAAGCTTTTGTTTTGAAAAATCTAAGTTCTTAGATTCCTAATTGATAAATTGATATTTTCATGTAAAAATATTGTGAATTCCCGTATGCTCTTCTCTTTTGTTTTGAACGATCTGGAGAATCAGAAAGGGTTTGCAAAGATTTAATAACCTCTTCATATTGCATGTGTTTTGTGAGATATGGGTGATTGTAGCATTTCTAGTTATATTGGCGGTATTTTTTACTATTCCAACGTGTCCAAAGGCTCGAGAAAGTCAAGATTGGTTTTTGTTTCATCTGAATTGGAGATCGTTTGACATAGTTGCAACCAGGGGTTTGAAGCTAAGATCTAATGAACAAGTTTTTATAGGAGCATTTTCAGCCAAAAAGGACTTTGCCATTGCATTTAGGAGGCGAGGAGACGAATTTTGACATAAAATTTGCTTCCGAATCAAGAGCTGTTGAGGCAAAAAAAAATTGCCAATAAGGCTATATGGCCCCCTCAATGCAACAGTAATATTTTAAAATTTTCAAAAAATATAAAATAAATATAAAGCGCTTAGTGCTTTGTGTTAAGCACTTAAGCGCCACACGTAAGCACTAGCATTGAGTATTAAGCTCAGTGCTTAAAGCGTTGTAGAGGAGGCCGCCGGCGGCTTGGCCTACGGCCACAAAAAACCGCCATGGCTTATAGCCACCCACGGTATAATAACTGCAACCACTAGTTAGCAGCAATAACCACCACATCAAACCACAACATCAGCATAACCATGACCAAAACAGCAACAAAACTCTGCAAACCTGCTAGTTGTCATCCGCCAAACCACCACCATAGAGCCGCCCAAACCCCACTAAAGCGCTGCCATCCACAAGTCGCTAGGGGGCCACCAAGGCCCTCCAATAGGAGGCCAAATTGGGCCTATTTTTCAAACTTGCATAACTTTTTGCCACGTCTGTTTTTCAAAAACAAGATATCATTGAAAAGTTGGAGACAAGCACTTTCCATCTATAGAAGTATTGAAAAGAAACTTTTTCATTTTCTACCAAATATTGCAGGTTGAAGCTGTTTGTTGCAAATTTCTTCAAAAATTCATAACTTTCGCCCAAGAGCTCCGTTTTTCGGAAACAAAAAGGCACTGAAAAGGTATTGAAGAGTACTATACAACTACAGGGCTAATTTTTCCAAATATTGTCTCGGGTTCATTTTGTATCAGAATTTGTAATTTTGTCCATTTTAGGCCTATTGAGCATTGTATGTTGGAAAAGTTTTGTAAACACACTACACTATGTCATCCCCAATGGGCCCTAGGCCCTATTTTCAAATTAGAGCGGGAAATAGTGTTTTTTAACACTGAGTCTAATTTAATATATATTTAAAATAATATTAAATACTATGATAATAATTATTTTTAAATTAATAATAAATAATTCAAATTGGTCCTAGTCAACCCATTTGGGAAGCCACATATTCTAACATATATATTTGCATAGTTTCCTTTTGGGAGATCATCACGATTAGACACATGTCTTGTTAGTTGCACAGAGACGAAAACCTCTGTGTAATCGCCACCAGGTAAGACACAACCCTCAACCTAGCGATTGTGAATTCCTATTTGCAGCTGCTAATTTATGAAAATCTAATCCTCTGCTTTTCATTCCAGATTGGGTCATGATCGTCATATGCGGAAGGAGTGCGGAGTTTAAGCATTTGTGTGGCAAAGCCTTTGGCTTGTGCCACGATCAGAGCAGTGTTCAATATTGCTTCAGACACAAAGAGGCTAACGGGCAGACACGACATCATTGAGGAGGCAATCAGCACCATCAATCATTCAAGCCCACGCTCCTAGCTTTGAACACAATTCCAGCCTGATTTGGCATCGCTCACATCCTTCTGAAGGTTCCACGCGACCCTATGTGGAATGGTGAGGTGCCACTTCCAAGCGTCGAACTCATCATTTGAACATTCTAACACCAGACAGGGGTGTTCAAACTTCTGGCAGCACACATTGCAATCCAAGCCTAGTAGCGACTAGCGCTTATTTTGCATATCAAGTGAATACAAGCAATCATCATTGCTCTGCGATTGGTGTTCATATATCATTTTTGCGCCTTTACAATTGGCTCATATTTTCAGAGTAATTATTAACATTGCTACAATCAGTCTTACCACAATTTGGCATCTATTAGTGAAACCGGGTAACCTGAGTCTCTTTCATTGGTTATTGTGAATTAATTTGCATTCAATGTTTTCAAATCTGAAAGTGTTTCTGTGATTGGGAAATTCATTATTTTATGTATTTGCTATCAATTGTCGTCGTTGGGAGTAAATTGGAACCTTCCAATTATCTATCTGAGATCTTCCATTATTGCTATCTATTTAGATATGGGTGTGAATTTAATTTTTTGGTTATCACTACTGTTGTTTGTGTGCAACTTGTGCTTGGTATTTTACAAACTCTAAAGTGCCAACCTTCTATTATTTGAGGTGGGTGATTTTTTGACACTAGTGAAAAGGGTGGGAGTGCATTTTGTTTTCTTTTATGATCATTTGAAAATTGTATCATAGGTTTACATTTTTCTATTCACCCTTTCGTGATAATCTTGGATAAGGCTAATTATGAGTCTTGGGAAAAAGGCATTCTAACCCATCTCAGATGGTTCAAAATTTTGCCTTACCTGTATGGGCTCATGCCTGAACTAGAAACACTTCGAAGGAAATCAGTATGGGGTAATAAAATTGATCATGCATTAGGATTGATTGGTTCTCATGTTGATAATGACACTATGTGGGTTATAGTGGACATTGAATGTCCCCGCACACTTTAGACCAAGACTTGGGAGATATTTGGAGACCATCATGTTTCTCCATTCCCAAATGATCCTACTTCAGATTGCCTCATTCCAATTGATGATGCAGATAATATACCCTTTGATAATACTACTTTAGAGGAGCTTGAGTATTTTGCAAGTCTTGAACGTTTAGATGACATAGAGACTTTTGTTCTTGCTTCTCATCCTCATATTGATATCTCATCAAAAATGTCTATTGCAACTTTAGATTCTAGAGATGCTTCTTTGGAAGCTTCTAGTGATTCATTGCAGCAAGATCATTTGTCTTTTGGATTCAGTCCATTGGCACCAATTTCAACCAAATATCTCTTGTTTGTTTGTAGAATCCCTCATTTTGGATCTAGATGACACTATTGAGGACATACGTCTTCTCTTTGAGGACAACACTTTGGTCCTTGCATCTATTGCCACTACAGAGTTTAGTGTTGCTTCTTCAAAAGCTCCCAATGTCTTCTTGTAGCAAAATATTCAGTCTTCATGATTCAACTTTGTGGGATGATTTCTTGACGAGTATTTCAGACTTGTTTATGGAGACACATATTGCAGATTTGGGAGACACTATTGATTGTATTCATCTTCTCTTTGACAAAATTGATTCTTCTTCAATTATTGTGAGGGAACACTTTGACCCTCTAGTTCATTCTCTCCAAGGTCATTCGTTACAGTTTGACATGAGTGTGGATACTTTTGATCAGCATTTGGAGAATACGTCTTCCAAGGAGATACTTGAGTATTTGGATTGTGTTTTACATCAATCTCTAGGAGATTCTGAGTTTTCATTTTCAACAATGTGGACTAGAACACCTAATTTGATTATGAGAGCCTCCAACATCGACACGAGGACAATTGGGCCGAGTTTAGAGACTTCATACATTTTGCACTTTCTTCCTGCATATTCCTTTCAAGCCTTGAGAGATAGGTTGCATACAACTTTGGTTTTGCTCCTTCCTAAGCGGAGGAATGTTGTTCGACGATCGTGGACCGTCCTCTGCATCTAGTTTTGAGCATCTACCATTGGATCTCTTTGAGGGGGCTTCTTTGTCTTTCCATTTCATTTCTCTCTATGTTCTGGAGTGGTGTTCTCTCTCTATTTGGGGGAGGGGAAAGGGCAGGGGGAGTGAGAGGGGGAGAGGGGAGAGGTGGGAATTTGATATGTATATGGGTACCTAACATGGCCTCATTTGTCGAGACCCATCATCTTTTACATCCTCCTAAGTTGTGCTTAAGGGGGGGTGTTGGTGTAGGTTTTTATTTTCCTAGTGGGTTAATTTATTTTCCCTTAGTTATAGGTTTTTCCTATACTTTTATTAAGCATGCTTACGATAATGAAATGAGTTATAAGTTATTCCTACACTTTTTCATCACTTTATTTATTATTGGTGGTTAGTGGTGGTCAATTCCTACTTGTTGATTTGCCACCTCCATCGTCTCCTTAGTTCTATATAAACTCACCACCTAGCTTGTATTTTTCATCTTGGAAGCTCTTAATACAATTTTATCATTCTGACATTGCATATCTTTTGGAGTTGCTGATTTGCATTATTTATGTTTTTCCAGTTTATGTAGATTTGAATTTCTCTTAAAAAAATTCTTGGGTTATTCAATCTATTTCAGATTTCTAACAAATACACATTACAAGAGATAGAATTGACCAATTTTCTAAAAGAAAAAATAGAGCCATAATCACAACAAGAGAGCGGAGTGAAACCACTGAACAACTAAAATAGGAAAATTAGCTATAGGAGCCATCCTACTCATATTCCTGTTCATGTGTGTTTATGTTTATACCTGAGGATAAAATTTACTGTGTAAATTCTAAGCTTTTATGAGGTTACAGCCCTACTCCCAGGTATGTTAATTGACTCTATCACATTCAAAATGTTGTATAAGTCAACAGACCACATGGATTGACTAACAAAAAAAAATGGTTGGAAATTAAAGTGATATAACAATAAACTTGATCAAGAAAACTAGGACCTTCCTATAATCGTCTAACAGATGTTCAGCAGAAGAGGGAAATAATAACAGCCTGATGAAGAAGTCCTAAAGTTGGAGGGTCAGAATTATTGGTAACCCGGACTGCATTAATGATTACTCCCACTTCCACTTCCAAGTATATCAATTGACTCTATCAAATGAAAAATGTGGTGTTAGTCAACAGACTACATAGATTGACTAAAAACAGTTTGATTAGAAATCAAAGTGATAAAGACAACTTGATAAGGAAAGAATTAAGACATTCCTATGATCATTTGACTGATGTGCAATTCAGCAGAAAAGCAAAATAATAACAGCCTGATCAATAAGTCCTAAAATAGGAGAGCCAGAATTATTGGTAATCCACACTGTATTAATGATTACACTTTCCCAATAAAACAATGTTAAAAGGGACATGTAACAAGAGTGCAATACTACTCGTAAATAACAAAATGAGAAAGATTTTATGGTGCAAACATTCTTAGAAGACAAACAAAAGAATGAAATAACAATTCAACTGAGGGCCAAACCAACGGTACCTATCACATGTCAAAAAACTAGACCCATATAGACAACAATCAAAGAAGATAACCATGGCCCTATAAGGACATGGAATGTGGATTGTGAACTTAAGCCTTACATCCATTTTCTTCAATTAGTCGCTTTTTAGTTTAACAAGGTATTGTATATGTTTCACAGATAACTTAAAAGCTCAATCAGAAATGCTTGATCTCCCTCTATGCAAAAGAGGTTTGACTCTAGCTCCTATCTTTGTGCTTTGGTTTATTTATGTATAATACAGCTAATTTCTTCTGATAGACAGAAAGATAAGAATAAATAAAAATAATGTGGTGGATGATTAAGATTGCGTTGACAGAAACCAAAAACCTACTTCTTCAAAAGACACTTGTGTAAGCACTTCCTCAATATTCCTACAAAATGCTGGAAGAAAAAGCTAAGACCGCATTTTTATGAAGAATGTAAAGGACCTGATAATGGGAGAATTACAATGGTAATCATGTCAAAGAAATACTTTCTCAATCACTGTACCTACAAAATCCATCACACAAAATTTCCTTCTAGCAATCTACCTTTTACATCATTGCTGTTGATGTACATTGGATATTTTCAAAAGGATAGATTGTAGGGATGTAATGTCCCCTTCTTTGACCTAGGTGTTCGGGAAGGACCCCTTAGCCTATTTCTTTCCAATAGGCTAATCCCGGGGCTTAGATAGGGAATATTTTAAATAATTAATTTAAGTTGTTTTACATTATTAGTTTCTAGATAACTTTAGTTTAATTAATTATTTTATTTAAAAGATGACCATGTGCTTTAAAGTGAATTTTCACAGACCCAAAGTGAATTAAAAATCAAAAGGGTCACTTTATGCAATTTAAAAATAAAGGTTCTTGAAAGTTCACTTGCAGGATATAAAAGAGTTGCAAAAAGGAAAAAAGATCATCTTTGGTCTTTTTAACATTGCTTATTGTGAAGTTTGGACTACATGTTCAATGTAAACCCTAGGACGCAAACCCTAACAGTATTTGGCTTCAGAGATGAAAGATTTCTTCCTAGTCAAATTGGAGGTGGATTCAAGCAAAATTCATAGTTGAGCTTCCAATACGAAGAATTGTTCCAGATTAGGAGAGTTGCCAATAAAGGAAATTTATTGTAAATTTTGCAGTCAAACAATAAATTATAGAGTTGAGATTATCTCTGGTTGGAAGCACTCGAAAGATTATTTTATAGCAGTTTATTTGAAACACCATTAGCAAAGAAGGATTTATCAATCATTTATTCTAATCGATTCACTTTGGAAGCCCTTGGAAATTTGGACGCCTCTCCTTATGCAACTTATGAGCCTTTGTAAGGCATCGCAAGTGGGGTTCATTGGAGGTTGAAGGCACATGGTAAACAAAGAAGAAGAAATAAATAGAAAGAAAGAATCAACTAGAATGATAGACGCCACAATAACAATCAGGCAAATTAGAGTCACGCAAAACCAAATAGGGATCATCGAAAGGTTGTGGCCACCATTATATCAGTGATAATCGTGCCCTTTGAGATCTTCCCACCCATTATGCACACAGGGCATAGCGCAAGGGCTTTTCAAGTAGGGAAAATCATGATTTAAACGATGTGTCAGAGCGCCTAATCACCAGTCACGGAATGAGAAAGGAAGTGTTGGAATTTTTACAATTGAGTCAATGTCATGCCCCCGCTAGGGAATATGATCACAGCATTATTTAAACTGGGCAAAGGAAATAAGGCAGCGATGCCTCTTAATTAAACAATATCAGCAATACTTTATGTATCATGCCCCAAGTAAGAGTTCACAGCATTCATAAAATCACAGCACTTAATGATCACCACTTATATCCTAGGCTCATTAAATTAACAAAAGGTCGATTAACCTTAGATTAAAGTGTATCATGAGCGGAAACTTTTACAAAGGAATATAACTAACAATAACAAAGGTTTTAAAGGCAGCAATGGGTTATGAAGGGGTGTGTCCCTTTTCCAAGGTAAGGGTGTGGGTGAAAAGATGTAACTCCCCCTCCCCCAAATGGAAGATATTAAAGGAAGAAGAAATCATTTGTGGGAGGCATCAATTTGGATCAGGCAAGCAGATTGGAAACTAAGAAGTGGAAATCAGAATAAGAATTATATTGCAGGAATTTATTTTAAGGATTAATCTGAGTAACAGGTAGCATTATAAATGTATATAAATATGTGTTCTTTTCATTGTGACAATTACAGAAAACTAATGATCTTGTGAACAATCTATATGCCTCTCTTTATTATATGGTGATAAGGGTTCGTATAATAATCGATTTGGAATTAAGTAGAAATGATTGCAAAACAAGAAGACCGATCAACCTTTTGAGTTCACGAGAGGTGAAGGCCCGACAGACCCACCATCAAGCACGCCACCCATAGGGAGTTGAGCCTCGCGGGCTGGGAAGCATATGTGTGCTCCCGGGCTTGGTGGAAGGGAGGTAGTCTTCATGCTCTTATCAAGCACGCCACCCATAGGGGGTTACGCCTCATGGGCTGGGAGGCTTATTATTGCTCCTGGGCTTGATCAAGGAGGGCAGCCAGCCTCCAAGGTGGACTGAGGGATGGAAGGGCAGCCCACCTTCCATGCTCTCACAGTACAAGGATAACTATATTTGAGACTGCAGTTTGCAAGGTTTCTATCAAATTCCAAATATGATTATTATAGAAATATGTTAGGATGATCATTAATACTATTGATTTCTAACTCTTATGGATAATAATTGTCCTCGTGGATTATGTTGGAAACTAACATTGTTGCAGGACCTAAACCAGGATTTATATCTTATAAAGGGCATTTCAATTGGTAAATTTATAATCTTAAATGTATTACATTTCTTTTTTTGATTGAAATTGTGGTTTTTAGGGCAAAGTCTAGGAATATCCAAAATAAGGGGACATTACAGTCAACTTTTTTGTGGAAGGCTCCAAAACACTCTGTCCTGGGCGTAGCAGCTGCTATTGTCATCATTGAGACCATGCCAACAGGTTATCTAGTTGCTGCTCATTTAAGGTTTGTATACAGAGTTAATACATTGCTGTACCAGGGTGCTGTATGAGGTCTTAGAGCGAGGCATGAGAAATACAGTTCAGCCAAGGAAGCATTAAAAGACCTACACAGTGGTTGTATATCAGTTCATTCCTCCAAGTATAATATTAGACCTTCAAGCCAGCAATCAGATTAATGTTTCCATGTAACAACAAGTTGTCCAACTTACATAAGGTCAGAGTCTGTGACTTTAAACTCTGGTTTTGTATTAAATCTCTGTTATTTTTTAATCATTGAAATCTGAAGCTTAGGCAGAAATTATATGTTGTGATCAGCTATAGTCCATGTGTGCAGTAGTTAGTGTTATCCATTTCATAATAATTAAAATTCATGCATGAAATTTTGTCAAACATTTATACAACATTTCTAAGAAAATTTGCAAAACAAACAAACATTTCATAAACACAAAGAGTCTTTACAAGGGAAAAATTAAAGAAATCTTCCCCCAAGACAGTCAATTAAAATGCATATTCCAACAGACCGTATGTCGAGTGATTCTGCTATGACCCTATCTTAGCAACTAATTTTAGGCACCATAGTTTGTTTAGGCTTCTTTGTGGAGGCATCTGGCGTGTGAGTAAATGGAGGCCTTTCTCAATGATTGTACTGAACCACCTAGTTGTGTAATGTCCCTTTTTCAAGATTTTATATACTCTGTAATTCTTTTGTGTTTCCTTTCTATGCAACACTTGAACAATTATGAAATACTGAACAGCAGTACTGAAAGACCAATATATATCATTGAAACCCTTACATATCAGATATTAATACTATGACAGCGATCTGAATACTGTTAAATACTGTTGCAAATTACAGCAGAAAACCCTTGCACATGGATTGTTCAGAATAACACAGATGAACAGCAAAGAAAACATTTATTATTCACTAAACTGAAGTGATCAACTCCCAACTAATGCTGCACTTAAAAGCTGACAGCAGTACGGCTGGATGCAAATGATACAGCTGCGACTTAACAATGCTGCAACTGGTGGCAGCAGAAAGGGATATGGCTAGGGGCATCGAAATGGTATGGCGGTCTATGGAGCGGTACAACCATAGATGCAGATTGCAGCAGTAAGGAGTAATTGCTGTGCAGCAGCAGATACAAAGAATTTTGCAGAACAGCAGCAGCCTTATTTAAAACTCACACTTTCTTTGACAATCCTCCAAAATGCTCCACCAAACTGAAATTGAAATGAACAACAACTTATCAGCACAAATGTTATTCCTTGATGAAATCACCTCAAAGAGACAAGAGGGTTTTCGTCCTCTGAATTCCTGCACTCTAAGGGTTTTCGTGCTAAGGTGAGAAGATGAACACAAATGCTCAAGCTCTAATAAAAAGGTTTGATTTCAATAAAGACGGACAATTTCTTTTGAGCAATTCTCTTCCTTTTACAAGTTCTTTTTGACCCTTTTAATTTGAATTTCCTCTTCCCTTCAAAAGATTTTTAATAAAATATTACATAAGGTCTTATAATGTCTCATTTAGACAGCCACTTTATTAACTTTATCCCCATAGCTCATAGGAAATAAAGAAATGGGTCCCCAATTAATTTAGTTAGAAAAGGGGACATGACAGTCCACCCTTCCCAAAATTGCTTATCCTCAAGCAATGCAAGTTCAGCAGTTCTGAATTTTCCTGAATGGCAATCTCAGTAATACTAGGAATCCCAAATCATCATTGATAGTCGGTGAATCCATGTCCTCAATTCCTTATGTGATGTAGTAGTATCTTTCAACTGTATAACTTTTGTTGAGGTCCGTTCATATAGTTCTTGTGCAGCCTTCTCCATTCCTCTGTGTTGCATACATTTTGCCTTTCTCATTCTTAAATTGCTTTGCTTGATGACTCACAGTCCCTTGCAAAGCTCTTGTAGATTTCTTAGACATGCCCAATTTGGTTGTGTGTTTTATTTTTGCAACTATTAATTCTCCCGAAAGCTGCCTTATGTGAAAAATGAACTCATAATTCATAACAGTGTACTAGTTGAATGGCCTAACAACATTTCTACCCTATGTTTAAAATGCTTTGTTACACGAAAATTTCTAAAAACTAGTTGAAATAAATTTCTAACATGTCATCCCGTTCATGGGCTTTCTAAATCACCATTCATTGGTTAATTGGAAGCAAACAAGGTGGTCTCCGCCTCAGCCTAGAGTGTGGAAACTAAATTTTGATGGCACTTCCCATGGTAACCAAGGGCCATCTGGGACTAGGCATGTTATTTGGGAACATGTAGAAAAGGTGCTAAAAGCTCCTATGAGAAAACTTAGCCCAAGGACAAACAACAAAGCTGAAGCAGAAGCTCTTTTATTGGGATTCCAAAGGTCAAAGCCTATAGTCTTGATAATGTAATTGTTGAAGATGTGACTCAATGGCAATCATTTTGTGTCTAAGAAATAGGCAATCTAATAACTAGAAAATCATGAATATTTTGAAGGGTGCTTGGGATATATTAGATTCTATCCCTAATTAATCTATACAACATTTCTATGGGGAAGGCAACATTTTGGCGAACTACCTATCAAACAGGGTATCAATCAAGTGGAAGACTCTACAATGGTCAAGGACATTTCATGGTGGCCAAAGTTGCCACCCATTATTAATGATGATGTCCCTTCAAGTTAATTCACATCCCCACTCATGGAGACAACTAGATTCGTTCATATGTGTTTTCATTGCTTGTTGAGGGGTGGTACAAGTATTTACTCTTGCTCAAGTGGGCTCTCAATTTATGACGATGTTTGGAACTCTCCAACAATAAATTTTCAAGATCATCTATAAAGTGGAGTCTATGTTGTTGGAGCCAACACTACACCTGCAATCGTCAATGCAGTAGATGGCTTTTAGGGGCGAGACCACGGTGTCACAAATGAAGAAAGTGTTATTTTTCCAACATGATGAAATAATGGAAGCTATAATTGAGATTTTAGGAAGGCATTTTGTTGAAGGTGAAGCTAGGTATCGGGTAACTACTGAAATCTCTTCTATGTTTATAGAGAATCTCTTAAGATTAACAAGGAACAAAGAGCTCTCAAAGGCTCTATGTAAATATTTCATTTGGGAAAAGCTTAGAGTTGGTTTGGAGCAACAGGTGGATAAAATGTCAACTGAAAAACTTGTCTCTCTTCCAATCTTGGATAATGAATTCTATGGGATTGACTTTGTCAATACGATAAGGAGCATTGAATAAAGGTTGGAGAAATTGGTTCATGAGGTGGCAAATATTCAAGGTTTTCTCAACTCCGAAAAGGGGATAGAGATCTAAAATCCTGGTTTTGATGTGCTCGACCTTCTTAGACTAGTAAAGTCCTCTCCTCAATCGGAGATTCAATGTGGCAAAGGCTGAGACTTTAGTCAAATTTCTGGCAAAGAGGATTGTGCTGGTAAAGTTGTAGGAGGGCTCTTATGGTGTTGATGTAGATGGTCTTATTTAGTTTGTTGTGAGACTTGGGTTGCACTCATTTTGTTTTTCCAGCTGGTGCTCTTTAATGTATGTTTTTATATGTATGGGGTCTTTCTGCTATTAAAATCAAGAGGGGTTTGTGGTTCACAGTAGTGTTTATTGGTTTTATACACATGGGTAGTTATATATGTCTATTGTCAATCTTTGGGTCCAGTTATGGTCTGCTCAATCTCCCACCCCTTGGGACATACTACATAATCTTCTAAATTTTTGATCTAAATATGTAGGAGAGATCCCAAATCCCTCACTTGAACGATCAATAAAAAGGTTTCTAACATTTTCTAAAGTCAATATAATTTAACAAATAATTTTCTAGATGTGTATATGAGTATTTTGAACATATTTCAAATTAGTACAAACCTTAATCTTGAATTTTTGACTTCCAACCTTCTTCAGGTGTGAGACATTGAAGGTAATAAGCACTTGAGTTCCTATTAGCAGCTCAAGAGTGTATGCAACTTTCCCCACACATACCCAAGTCTTGTAGGGCACATAGTATCGAGGCCAAAGTTTCTCCACCCCATTTAATTTTGCATATAGGATGTAACTTCAAGAAAATCCAATGACCTACCTCAATCTCCATCTCAAATAAATGTTAGTAAAATTGAGATTTCATCCTATCTTGGACCATAATCAACTTGTCCTATAGTTGTTTCAAAATATATTGATTTTCTTCAAGAAAAGCACAAGAAGCTAGCATAGGTGTGTCTTCAATGAGCTAATCAATCCACAACCAGAGGATCATAATATGTAGATCCTTTCACTATATGCTCTCACCTTGCCCATCTCAAGAACTGGGTGGTCAAAAAGTGAAAAGGAATATTGCATTGTAATCTCACTTTCAGTTAATGTGATTTCCAAAAAAATCTAGGGTGGTTATTACACTTTCATATCATGCACCACATGCAAAAAATGACAAAACATAGAATATAAAATCACAAGCTATTGTATTTCTTGTAAATTTCATGTCCCTCTCTTTCATATTAATATAGCATAGCTATTCTTTGAATGGACACAAAGCAGATCTTATGTGAGAGTCCTTTGGCTAATACATTTAATCTCTCAAATGAATGCACAAATTTTTGGATGATACAATCTTGCAATTACAGAACTAGCATGTTGTGTTATTTTCTTTTGTATTCTCTTTGTCGCAACACTCTGATCATCATTGTTATTGCACTCTTATCACTCCTAATTCGTTTCTGCGCATTTAGGAAATATGTGGTTCCCCAAACACTCTTGGGCCCAAATCACTTTGATTATCTATTGAGTTAATAAATCAATGCCCACATAAATATTGCCAAAGGCATGGTTCTAATATCACTCTTATCTTATGTGGCCAACTATATATGTAATAAAAGTTGTAAAAACCTGACACAGCTGGGAAACCAAAGTTTTTTGGGCATGTGTGCTATAGTATCCGACTTGTATCCACGTCGTATCAAATATAGGTATGGTGGTACATGCACCTAGGGAGGGGCATGGGCATATCTGGCTATTTTTCTGAAAACATAATAGTCTAAACCAATGTTACAAGACTCAGACTGGCCTCGGACTCGACAAACTAATTTTTGACTCGGACTCGAACTCAACACCCATACTCAGTGCAGACTCGGCAAATTAAAAAACCCAAGAAATTGAAAGATTTCTAAGGATTTAAAACTTGTTTCATGTACCCTTTAATAAATAAACCTTAAAGACACAATAACCTCATCAAATAGAAGCTACTTTGATCACATATACAAGTATACATCAATCAAATAAGTATAAACGGAAATTTTAGCTGAAGGAAATAACAAATTTAGATACATAAATATTGTCAAATGTATACAAAACTCATGGAATGTGAAATCCATGGCATCAAAACAAATATCAAAACTAAAAATATAAGTCTATGGTTTAGAGGAGCTCACATTACTCATCTCAACATCACGACAAGTCATGCACTAGCTTATAAGATAGGTCCTAGATGATGATGTAGCCATGATATTTGCTTGTGTCTCAGTGACCGGAGTGTATATTCAAGTGAAGAATTTATTATTAAAGTTTTCTTGAAGCCTTTAGGACTGCATGTTTTGTTGTCAAGCTCATTAATAAAGAGGAAAGGTTAAGTAAAAAGATAAATGATATGTTCTAGTTTGACCTTAGCTAGGATATTAATAGATGGGATTGTTCTATGAGTTGTCTGTGTAGGGCGTGATTGATACATTTTTGCATTATGTAAATGGCATTTCTTGCCAACTATGACTTAACCTATATTTACCAATACAATGACTGTAGCATGCCAACTTTTCCTATGGTTGTCCTTGTATACTAAAAAAGTTGTCCAATGTATGAAACAAGATTATCCTTGATTGTGGCTTTGACTGTGAAGATGCAGAGATTTGCAATAGGGGATATGTATTTTGTAGGTTTTATGATCATAATTATTGATTGGCCTAGTACTTGCTTAGACTTATAGTTTGATCGGGGTTTGGGGGCAACACCCCAATGGGGTCAAGGGGCAACGCCCCTTGCGAGGGTCTGGGAGCAGCACCCCCATCGGAGTTGAGGGGCAGCACCCCTCGCGGGGTCCAAGGGCAGCACCGCTGGCGCATTCCCTACAGGGCGGGATTGAGGGGTGGAGCCCCCGCCACCAAGCCCAAATGAAGACCTTCAAAACCACACAAACCTTCATGGCGCACACTATTTTCATATTTTTTTGTAAATCCTAGATGGGCATGTTATAAACCAAACAAGCATTAAAAGATTGTAGAAAAAAAAAATTAAATTAATTAAAATGGCTGAGTCTCTAGGTTGAGACTCACCTAGACTTGACGAGTCTGGCCAGTACTCAGCTTCCAAGTCTCCCAAACTCACCGAGGGTGGCTCACGTTGGGACTCGCCAAGTCTAGGCAAGTCTCGGCAAGTCTTGTAACTCTAAACAAAGAACTGAAAATAAAAAAAATTGATACTGGGGTAAACATTAAAATCTGGAAACTTCTATAAAAAAATCTGAATTGGCAAAAGTAAAAATCTAAAATTGCATAACTCTGGAATCTGAATTCTATCTTTTCTGTACTCAAAAACACATGGAGGAAACAGAAGCATTGAATTGCTAGAAAAATAGGTTAAAATAAAAATAAAAATAAAAGATTTCCTAGGAAGGTGTAGATGCAAACTCATGCTGAATCCAGGACAGGAATGATAATGTCTTGACAAATGCAGTCAACAGATGTATACAAGAGCTTCTTTCCAGAAATGATATCCTTCTCTAACACCTACAGTCAAAGTATTATTAATTTCCTATACTAGCTCTTCTTTTTACTGCATGTGAACCAATTAGTTTTCTAACAAAAGTACATCTAATGAACCAAAACACAAATGAACCCACAAGATTAGGCCCTGCAGGCCAACAAAACCAAATTTTAAAAAAGAAGCTAGTGGACCCATACAATGGTAGCGTTGCACCCAATGAAGGTTATAATCATTGGGCATTGTAACAATCTGTCTTTGTTTCTTTAACCTTGCAGGCTCTAATCTTGTTGTGCAATGAACATGCCTACAGTTCACATATGCTCTTAATTAGTTTTGTCATCAATTATCTATGGCATATCTTCATCCCTTCAGCCTTGCGGGCTCTTTCCTAACATATGCAGAGTACATGCTTCTGGAGTTTTGTCTTGGTCAATTCTGAGGACATCTATCCTTCACATGGTTTTTCCTTGTTATGTTTCCAGGAATATAATAAACTTCATTTTAATAGAAAATCTAAGCATAGCCAGCCCTAGAAGATTATGACCCAATTTCTTGAAGACAATCACAAAATTTCAACTACATATCTTCTTTAAAGAGAATACTAAAGGTCACCTTTTGAAGTGTATTTGTACCAAAAGATTATAAAATGGTCGCCAAAGAATTTTTAAATCAAGTTTCTTTCCATGTTTCTTCAACAGCCTCGCCAAGAGATTGCCCCACCTCACCTAATTGTGTACAAATAAATTTCAATAAAATCACACATATCCTTTCATGATAAAGCAAACAAAATACAGAAGACAGCAGAATAAAAGAATAAGAAGTACAAGAATGTTTTGAGTACCTGGACCATAAGGTTATGTTGTGACTGGAAAAATAAGTCCAGCCCTGTCTCAATGAGCACTTTCACATCTTCCAGAGCAATTTCACTTTTTGCTTTCAGAAAACTGTATATTCACAAACAAGCCCAATTTTTTTATTATCTCATGAGTATGTCATAAGAAATGCATAATCTTCCATGTGATTAATGATTTACTACAGCTGCAAAGTGTCCATATAAATGTTACAAATTATTGAATATAATCATTTGTTAGCAACCTTCTGAGATGAACACAAAATATAAATGGCTTACTTTGGTATAAAAAAGCTCATGTGATGCCTGTAATAGGAACCAGCAATATCTTCTTTATGGCGAGAAATACATCATATATTACTTCAGAGAAAAAATAACTACATCAGTCTACCAATAGATATAGAGGTAATTATCTTCCTTAGAGAGCTAGGGGAACCTACCGTATCTTACAGTAAATCTGTGTGCATTCCATAGCAAATACCTTAAGGCTACTATGAAGATCACGAAGCACCATGTAAGAGGATAAAAAGCCACTTAAGTATGAGAATTCCTTCAACTTTCATTCCTACCACCAAGATTAACCATTTTCAAACAAGAATACAGAACACAAGCCATTTGTTGTCTGCCATTAGTAAATTTTTCCTCAGTATACTGAGAGCTACAAAATGACATAATCAAAGCCAAACTTTGAAAATGAATACCAACCATAGCTTTTTTTGTTTTTAGAAGTGCATAAAGAATTTGTTCACATGGAAATTGTTGTCCCCAAAATTAAAATTTTCGCTACACTAAGGCATTTTGAAGAAATGAGTCGAGATACTGTTAAATCTGTCAGAAAAGATCAAAATTGGGATCTGCATGTCTTGCATGGGGGTCAAAAACTTGAAATTTTCAAAATCTGACAATCTGGGTCGGTTTAAAAAGATCAAACCTACAATACCCAGATCTCAGTTTTTCATCCCTAAATTTTAGGAAAATTTCTATTTTTAGCAATTTTCTAAAAATAGAAACTTTTTCTGGGTTTCTTACGAAATGGATACTTGTAAAATTTTCTAAAAATAGAAAGTTTGGCCGTTAAAGTTAAAATTGATTTTGATTGGCTTAAAATACTTCCTCATCAAGCTAGTGCAGTTAGAATCACAAAAGGATCAGTTTTACTCTACTGGGTCTATTCTGCTTTTTTAGAAGCTTTTTCGGAGATCTCAAGTCATCAATGGAGGTCAGTCAGCTGCCAGGTGTCAGAATCAAGCATTCGAGCATCAAACAGAGGCTGTCAATGAACAATGTGCACGAGAAATGAGGAACGGGCTAAGAAAGTTTGAAAAATGAAAAATGCCAAATTTTGCCTAAGTCTGGAGATTTCAGGCGCCCCAGTCAAGAAGAGGCGCCCATGTTTCAATGCCTTAGAATATTTTTCATCTTGGCAGTCAAAGACAAGGGAGACACATTTTACAAAGTAAAATTGAAAAGTTCATAAAATTTTCTAACACTGCCAGCTATGGGCGCCCCTGAAGGAAGGCGCCCAGCTTTTCAAGAGGTCAAAAGCCAAAATTAGGGTTTCTATCTCCAGATCTATGTTGCTCAGAATCATCCCAGCTCCGCAACGAATCAGCCGACACATTTGTCAGATTATCCAGTCATTGACAAATCCAAGACAAACAGGGGTCACGAAGAAAGATATTTTAAAGATTCAAGACGAAGAACACAGAATAAATTCTAAGTCTGGAGAAGATAGGCGCCCCTGAAGGATAAAGGCGCCTAAACTTTTGAGAGGTTAAATGATCGAATTTGTAGAAGACTTCTCCAACATGACTTCGTCAAACTGAATCCAACTCTCCAACGAACCCATCAACTTGTCCGTCAGAGTCAGCAGTCATCAGATATCGCGAAGCAAACAGAGGAGAAAAGTGTGAGAAATGGCAAAAGGTTGGAAGCAATAGTGAAAATCCAAAATAAACTAACTCTGGAAGCTATGGGCACCATACTTCAAGAAGGGCGCCTAAGGTTTTGAGCCACCAGAGATCAATTTCTGAAGACGAGGTATCCAAAGGACCCCTTCCAGAATCATCTCAGTTGTCTAGTGAATCCGTCAGCTAGTCATTCTGATCAACACAACACCCGGAATCATGAATTCATTTGAAGGTCAGAAGACAAGTATAGATTTGAATATCACGAAAATGGCTAACACTGGAGAAAATGGGCGCCCTTATCAAGGATAGGCACCTAACATTTCGAAGGGATAAATGAAGTTTTTAACCAATAACGTCTACAAAACAATATTGTTAGATTCGACCAGGCTCCGCAATGGAATGTTCAGTTCATTCGTCTGACAAATCAAGAAGCAGGGAGACAGAGTTGAAACAAGGTTGAAAAATGAACAGAAGATAAAATGATGAAAAAATGGCTCAGTCTGGGAAAAAAGATGGCATACCTCAAAAAAGGCGCCCAACTCCTCATGACTTAGTTTATTTTTGAGAAATTCAAAATTTTCAAAGAGAAGGAAAAACACCATTACTCAAGGCATGGGCTAAATTTAGGGTTTCTTCAAATTAGGGTTTGAGAAGCTGTTTTCAAAGCAAAAACTTATTGAAGGACATCTCCATGCATTATTTTTCATATTTTCTTGCAGGTGCCTTCAAGGAGAAACAGAGCAGCAGCTTCAAACCTATATTTTTCAAGATTCAAGAACCCTAACTTGTTGGTTTCTCATAAAATTTCAGATCAGCAATCCAAGAAAGCTTCCTTTTTCATATTTTTTCATCAAGAACATCAAATTTGTGAAGAAGAAGGCTAATACTATTAAATTTCAACAAGCTGATCCATTTTTGTTCTATCTTTTGGACAAATTGTTGAAGAATTTTCTCTAAGTTGCAGCAGTTGCTTTTATTTTGCATGTCAGGGAAAACTTCGTATTCATTCATTTCTAGTCTTTTGGGTCTATGGTAAACCTTCTTCTGGACAAAACCCATACCTCAGCTTTTTTAGAGAAACTAAAAGTTGTTGCTTTTTCAGTCAGAAGCCAGGGTTTTCAAAATCTAATCAACTGGGTCCATCTAGAATATGCTCAAGAACAATACCCAGATGCCAGCTTTTTTCTGCTTTTTTTGAGAGAAAATTAGGGTTTGCTGCTTTTTCAGTCTTCACTTCATATTTTCAAAAACGGACAATCTAGGTTGGTTTGTAACGAAATTCTAATCAAAACCCATATCTCAAAAAAAATCTCAAAATTTCATCCATTTGAGGAAGAAAAATCAGCAAGCTAAATTTAGAAAGCTTGATAAAAATTGTCAGAACCTATGCATGTTTACTGTCAATCTTCAAGTCTTTCAAAATGGAATACACTCTTGCAGAGTTCAAGACCAAATCAGTATTGTACCACGATTTCATTGAAACAGCCGAGACTGATTTGCATCATATCAAGCCAGTGTTCAATTTACGTCCTTTAGAAGACGCAGGCAACACCACCATCAGGCATCTTGGTCATTCAGGTCTTCTTGCAGCAGCATCCTTTCTCAGTACAGAGCTTAGAGTTCATAATTGCTTGCATCAAGCATTGCAATCCAGCTACAAGGGAGATACAGTCAGTTGATGGAAGAATCATATGCAGCCTAAAGCAAGACATGATTGAGAAATGCTTCTCCATTCCACCATGGCCTGGAAGTGTCACCATCAACGTAGAAGAATGTGAAAGGATAAGGGAAGAACATTAGGATAAGTACAGCAAGAAGATTGCACATAGGTGGTTGAAAGAGAAACATTATACATTGCCAAAGGATGTTGAGAGAGGACAGTTCAAGGATGAATTCGCCATTATAATCACCCTACTCAATCGAGTCACAGGTCAAGCAGATGCAACAAGGTTTCAGCCTTGGATGTTCTACGTAATACCTCAAATAATGAAAAAGACAGAGTTCTATGACTAGCCTACATTGATCAGTGATTGCTTACATCATCAGATAACTGAGTATTTTCATAGACACGCATTTCATATGGTCTCCTACCTAGTCTACTTGGTTGCCTATCAGGGTAAATTCGAAGGTTAAACACGGAGGATTCACAAAACATTCAACATGTCTACAACTACTATACTCAGTTGGAATTCACTGTTGCATCACATCATTACAAACGGGTGAATGAAGCATTCTTAATCTACACAGTGCGAGACCTGGACAACGAGCTACATGTTCACATCTCATCCGTTGTCAGGGCTGCAATATCAGAATGGGCAGATTGGTTTATTCAGTTTGCCACCTTCACTTACTTAAGGGTGTACGGTTATTCAGGAGCTCCACTTATGTTACCGAGGTATCCATCAGATGAAGTGGTATGCATGGAATTCTTCAGGCAGATTTCAAATGTTCACACCCGTCTACATAACAAGAAGAAACCAGCCTTTAGCTTTCCTTTTGCTTTAGGCATTTACACTTGTAGATCATCCACAGAAGCTAAACTAATGGGTAACGAGTTAGACAAATTTGGTCTCAAGCCTTTCAGCGAGAGACGATCATATGATCCCCAAGGCTTCTATGCATCTCGACTTGGTCAGAACTATGCTCATATGCCCACACTTGAAGATTTTTGGGCTAATTGCAGAGACGAGTATGAGGTGCAAAGGCGAAATAACAGTAGGTTAACTCTTCATCAGATGAGAGATTGCTTATCAGAAGATATTGAAGGGTTGTCAGATGATGATGGGGATGTAATTCTTCCAGCCTATACTAGAAATAAGGTTGAGCAGCAACCTCTTCCACAGGTCAACTGGGCTCACAAAGAATGCATGACAGTGGAAGAAAGGACAAAACAAGTGGTAGAGTACAGTAAGACTTTCTTAATCCTCAAGAGAAGGGAGTCAATTCTAGTAGCAGATTCGCCAAAAAAACACTCATCTCTTCCCTCTTCTTCAAGAGTGCAACCAAAGAACAAAGAAAAAGTTCAGTCTCAAGAGGTCACAAAGGGCAGTAGATCAACAAAGAGTGCTAAAAGGAGGTTGGATTATACAGGGATTGTTATACAGGAGCAGCCTACAACTGAAACAGAAGTTCCTCAACCAGAGCCCATACTTCAAGAAGAAGTACAACATGATGAACCTTTGATACAAAAAACTCTACCATCTCCTAGGTCTTCGCCAATTCACATTGATTTGGAAGACGAGGAGATAGAGGCCAATGTTACAATTATTCCTCCCTTGGATGTTAGTAGAAATACCACATCTTGGCTTGAAAGCTCCTTGGGAAGGACGAGAAGAAGGCCTTTGTATCAGGTAATTGATGATGACCTCAGTATATATCAGAAAGCACCCAAAAAGAAGGCCAAGAAACAAATGCATTTTGAGAGGAATCTTGAGGGTGAAATGGTCATGGAGACAGCCATGCCTCTTGAAGATAAAATCAGAGATGAGGTGGATGTTGACGATTTTATCATGGTCAAAGAAAACCTTGGTAAAAGTACTCGACATGCTGATATGAGTTTGTTTAAAATGGTAACAGAAAACATTCAAGAAAGAGTGCAGAAGGATGGAGAAGACAAGACAGCCCTCAAGGCTAAAAATCGTCAACTCTGATTATACATATCAAATCTTATCCAAGGCACCTCACAAACAACTCAATTGTTGCCTTAAGTCTTAGAAACACCCGCTGATCAGCAGCAGTTAAGGCAATTAGTTATTTGTGGAAAACAAACTAATGAGTGGATTGAAGAGATCATCAGCAGAGGAAAAGAAGTTCTAACGCAGGTCTTCCAATTAAGATACAAAGCTCATGACTTACGTCAAGGTATCCAGGATTTTGAACAGCTGATAGCCGAGTTCAAGCCAATGCACGAAATCATAATTGCAGATTTAGAGATGGCTTGTGGCTCTACAATGGTGAGAGAACACAAAAAACAAGTCCTGGAGTGGAAAGAAAGTCATCTTTTCAAGGTGAATACATATGTCAGAATATCTGAGAAATTTGCAGCATATAAACAAAGAGTTGTTGATACTCTTAGGTTCGTCAGAGAAGTAGTTGCAGCAATTCCTTGTTAGTATTGCCTTGAGGATGGTTCCTAGATTGGGCTTGATGTAGTCCAAGCTGAGTTTCAGAGCATGGCAGCAATGGCAGCAATGGCAGTGTTGGGATAATGATGATGATTTCCATGATGTCAGCGAGGTTCGAGAAAGCGGCCAATGAGAGTGAAGATTTCTTGAGATCAATTACAGATGGCGAAGAAATCTTGGAAAAGCAGAATTAAGCTATTAATAGCATCAACACTCCTACTACAAATGAAGTTGCCCACTTTTTAGCGGATGTGATAGAGCTTTAAAACTGCTTTCTTCTAGAAGCATCTTCCACGCTTTCTTTCTATTCTGGTCTCAAATCTTATCCATTCTTTGAGGATAGAAAGAAAACAATTGTAACAAGTTGTCATGAGTTGGCACTTCTGTTTTAGATGCTTTTAGGGTTTAGATGTTTTATCTTTTCTAGATTTAAAAATAAAGCTTGCATGTTGGCAAATAGTAGTTGTAAAAGCAAGAAGATTTTAGGGTTCCCTACTCCTCTGCTTAGTTATAAATAAGAGCAGTGTTTGCTCATTTTAGTTTAACCGTGCTCGTGATAACAAGACATAAGTGTCTTTAGTACCTTCTCTTTGTTATTCAGTATTGTTCACTTTGTGTAAAGAGCAAGTTTGCATGCCTCCTTAACTGCAAATCCTTGTTTAGTGCATGTGTTATGTGTCAATTATAATCAAGTTGATCGTATGTTGCAAGCGTGTTGCTACAACTTGCTGTCCCGAAATAGTAATCTTTGTTCCAGAAGTTTGAGTGAATAAAATCCTGAGCATGCTTTGTCTGCCTCGATATAAATATCTCAGATTTCCGTCTATTTGTTTTGTGTTAGAAGTGTGAGGAAATAAAATCTTGAAGCTTGCTTTGCTGCTCTTGAAATAAAAGTCTCATATTTCCATAATACTTTTATGATCTCTTTTTCAGCTTGCCTTAAAATGTATGTTGAAGAATAGTTTGTTTAAGTATCTTTGTCAGAAATCAAACTTGTCCATTTCTAAACTCTCTTGCTCTGCGTTTACTTGAGAGGATAGAAACGTTTTAAGCATAGGTTAAGTTGTAGTTGTCTAGTTTCATTAAAGGGAAAACCTCAACCGCAACATCTAGTGTTCTATAACCTTGTGTTTTCGCAGTTAAACCAAAAAGATAGGCGTAATTAAGTTTAGATTACTTTCTTTATGCAACTCAGCAAAAGAGGGAGCTTCCCCTCCTAATTCGAAGAGCAGTTTACTGCACATAGCTGTCCGTTTCCAGAACACATTCCAGAGGTGCGATTTGAAACGACAACAGAAATAAATCAGTTAATAATGACAGGTTGTTAGAACATAATGTTATTAGGGGTCATATCCTTATAACATTTATATAATGTTCTAATATAAAGTTATTAAACCTTATATATTATATGCTTTTATTAAGCATATCCCATTTGAAATAATTATAATCTGATATCTATTAGATTATTAATTATTTATGAATGGTTATTTGAATAGGTGTGACACCCTTTAAGGTATTTTGCCACCCTTTCTCCTATATTTAAGGAGGTTCCCTCTCATTTGAGAGGTGATGAATTTGTAGATTGATAGTGAGTTCTATCACTATGCACACGAGGTATTAATGGGAAAGTGTTCCCCAAGTTTGGTCTATGTTATAATAGACCATTATTGTAAGTGTTTTTTAATAAAATGATGCTTTACGAGACTTTTTACCTAAAAGGGTTTTCCCCATGTATATCTTGTGTAATGTGTAAAATCTATGCTTGTATGCTTCTCTTTTTATTTATTTTATATTTTGTTTATAATGATTAGTATCTTAATATCTTAATTTCAAACATGGTATCAAAGCAGGTTAGGCTATACTTTTCATTTTTACAAATTATACTAGAATATATGTAGAAGTTGATGGAAAAACCTTTTTATGCTCAATCAACACATGTGCAAGGTTATTTTTAGAAATACATCTGGTGTGTTTTTATTTCATTTTTTTATTTTATCCAAGTAAATTATAATGCCATTAAGTAGCTTCAAAATAATCCCTAGATAATACATGTTATCCCTTGATTAACATCCATTTTGTTGAGGAGGAAACAACCCTAAAATTCTAGGTAGTGCACTTGTAAGGGGAAGAGCTTGTGGTTATGACACAAATATCTCAGTTAAAAAATCACTTCAATGTTATCTAATAGCCTCTTTATTGAAATCCTTGGTTGCACTTATGAGCTACCACCTCATTCATTAACACCATATTTTTTTAAGATCTTAAGTGTGAAAATATTTTAACACTAAGGAAAAGCTTACTATACACTATACGGAAACCATTCAGATCACACCTATAGAACACCTCCAAACATTTACAAAAGTTTATAAACCATCTTTTAAGCTAATGTGATAACAAATATCAAATAGATGAAAGAATCCTCTATATAAATAAAAACACACAACAAATATTTATAATACTTAATATTATTTCAAATAGAATTAGTATGATTGTTATCCTCCAATAATAATAATATCCTTTTCCTCAAGAGATTGAAGATTCTAAATTTTTTTTGATAACCAAGATCAAAATATTTCCTCAAATCTTATAACCAAAATCAAATAATGACAATAATGCTCTATAAAAAGAATTGTGTGTATACATCAAGTAAAAATGATAGTCTCACTAAACATTATTGGTGTAGGAAGATCACTCAAGATGATAAATTTCATTAGTATGTAATGTCCCCTTTTCCTAGGTCAGTATCTTTTGTAGTGGTTAGTCTACCATCTGGTCCCCATAGGCTAACATGGTGTTAAGGGGACCTCTTTGAGGGTAATTTGTGACTCTTCAGCAAGCCTTTTGATATTCATTTCAGTATTCTTCAGCTTAGAGACTCAACATATTTGTGGTGTGCCTTTTGGAGGCCATTCTAGACGATTTCTCCCACACTTACTATTTTTAGTAAGTCAATTGGTCATATTGCTCATGCTTACTATTTATAGTAAGTCATGGTTGGATCAGTTATCATCACGCCTATATTTGGAAAATGTTGATGGATCACTCCCACGAGTTGGTGTTGGTATCATTGGGGAGTTTATGATTTAATTATATTATTAAAGTTAAATTTAACTTTAATAATATTATTTATTATTGATAACCTTATAATATGGCGTTATAAGGAGTTAAGGGGTGATATGTGGCATTTAATGAAGTATTAGATTTTAATATTACTTTATGAAATATTATTAAAAAAACAAATATTATTAAATGCCAACAAAAGCAAATAATGTTTTAAAAAGGTTATTTGGCCAAGTGGGATGTCGGAAATTGGAGAAGTATAAAAAGAAAAAGTTAATGCTTTTTCATTATTCATTGATATTTGTGCAAATTTGGAGAAGACTGAGCAAGGGTTTGTTGGTTGAGAATTTCAGCTTTTCTGAGGACGAAATCCCTCAAAAAGAACAGTGTTTGCAAGTGTGAAAGATCACCCAAGGGCACTAGATTTAATAATCTCATTCAGAGGTTATCATAGAGCTTCATTGATTCGATTTGCAATAGTTTGAAGAGATAAATTAGAGGTTTTCAATTTGGGAATACTATATGTGTTTGAGCAATCTTAAAGCGCGGGTTTTGGAGGAGAAACGTGCACATTGTGAGCTCCCAAACTTAGTCGTACACCTATAGCCAGCCGTACATCTGCAAGTTGGACGTGGGTCTTCACAAGGCAAATCGCCTATGTTTCTAAGCAACTATCATTCTGCAGTGAGGCGTCTAAGGCGAAGGGTCATTTGAGCACCAATTTCAAGGTGTGGAGATAGGAGTTTGGAGTGAGGCGTCCATTTCTATATGCCTGCAATCTGCTATTCATGTAAATCAGATCTGCACTTTTACATATTGCCAAACGGGTATGCAACTATTGTAATCTTTTTGCAAATTAATAAACTGGGTTCATTATAGTTTATGCATTCTTCCATTAGTTTTTGTATTTTGCAAATATATGTATTTTTTCTTGTTTCCTGGCAAAAGCACAAAACCCCAAAAATCTGAAAGCATTTAAAACAGAAAATAAGAACTCGGAACAGGGGGGGATATTATATAGTAACAATTATGTGGACATATGGTGTGCTTTCAAACATTAAAACTTGTTTATAAGGCATCAACATTAGACATAAAATTTGGCCAATTCCTCACACCATAATACCACCAATATTTATAAATATAATATCTTTTAAGAGATCAAATCCCTATAAAATTTGTAATCACTATAAAAGTTGAAGTCCTTATAAAAGTTTAAATCAAGACCAAATCTTTATATAAATCAAAAGATTCTCCTTTTAAAGAATCAAAAGAAAATCAATTGCGACTATTCATAAAGCCTCTCTTTCTAAGGATAAGTCATGATTTTTTCACCTCCCTAATACACCTCTCCACCATCCTTTTTATGGATATATTTGAAACACTATACAAATCTTCATTTCTTTGCCTTTAAAATTGATATGGCCTTATTTAATGCCATGTCTTTAAAAGCCAAATAAGGTTTTTTTTTTTCAATCAAAAATGTAATAGATCATGATCATTGATATAAAACAACATGTCATTTGCTAACAAACACAACCATCTGACAAAATAATATGTAATCTCTTGCTAGAACACTACCATTTAAGGAATCCAACATGATTGGAATACAAACTAAGAATGCTTAAGAGGGTGACTTGGTTTAGCCTTACACCTATCCTTTTCATTTCAGAAAATAATTTAATTGACCCCTGAGCATTACCATTCTGACAATATCTAACAAAAAATTTGTACCCTTCATGCTTTGATGGACGTCAATACCATGTTCCAAAGCTCCCATATTGGCACAGGCAGGGAGGATGCTAGCAAATGTTGTGGAGTTTGGCTTTACACCTGCCAATTGCATTTGCTTAAAAGTTTCTAACACCATTTTCAACAAACCCATTTTGCTTAGCCTACAATCATTGCGGTCCACGAGAACACATCTCTTTAAGGCATTTTGTCAAATAGTTCACATGCCTTGTTTATGATTCCAAATTTTGGATACATGTCAACAAAGGCACTTGCAACTACATTTGATAAAAATACTATTACGCCTTGTGGATATCCATAAGTCTCATTTTGAAAAAGGAAACATATTAATCAAGTTGGGCACATGACCATTACATTTGGTGAAATAGCTTCAATGACTCGTGTGAACAACCATATCTTCGGTATGCTACAATCATCGCATTTCATAGCACTTTGTCTCCTTTCATTTTGTTAAAGTTTTAGCATCAATCACAAGTGACTACTAGACAAAGGAGTTGTATTACAAATATTCCATGAGATTTTTTATGTTAATAATGTCTAGTCTTTGTTTTCAATCCTAATTTTATTAAAACAAATGCTTCTCTAAGATTTCATTTGACATAAATTCAAAATCTAAAGTCTTGAACTCGGGAATTGAACATCTAGTGAGATTGTGGGTTGAACTTCTTATCTCTTAAACACCCTATATTTAGCATTGAAACTCTGATAAGCTCCTTTAGTGTGCAAATTATGAACCTTCATATCTTTCTATTTATTTGTAATAACCACCCCCAAATTTTTCACAAATTTTCCACCCGTTAGCGTTAGATGAAAGCAGAGATAAGCAACTAAATAACAACCCTCCACTTTTTGATCACCCAGATCCTAGAGTGGGCAAGGTAAGAGCATATAGTGTAAGGGAATATTTGCAAATATTGAAAGTAACAATGCTAACTGAAATAACACCTTCCACTTTCTGATCACCCAGATCCCAGTATAGGCAAGGTGAGAGCATACGACGATTGGCTTACAATAATGAACTTTACTATGCTACCACTTCTTCAATGGGGTGAGTAGTAATAATCAAGTGCAAGAAAGTAAACATCCGCTTGTTCAATGGGAATTACGAGAAAAGAAATGCACTAGGCGGCAAACCAACCACTTCCGCTTTTCAGTGGGCAAACAAGAAAGGAAATGTACAAAACTCAACCACTTATTCAGCGGGAGTCAGAAATACAT
The DNA here is from genome assembly GCA_007115665.2 of Sequoiadendron giganteum. Lineage (NCBI taxonomy): Eukaryota > Viridiplantae > Streptophyta > Pinopsida > Cupressales > Cupressaceae > Sequoiadendron > Sequoiadendron giganteum. Next base: position 462,775,341 of record CM021106.1, read on the forward strand.
AAGCAAAAGGCTCAACCACTTTTCAGTGGGCAAACAAGAAAGGAAATGTACAAAACTCAACCACTTATTCAGCAGGAGTCAGAAATACATAAGCAAAAGGCTCAACCACTTTTCAAAAGGAGCAACCACTTATTTAGTGGAGTAAGTATCCAAAATAACTTGAAAGCAAAGAGCTGATTGGTACTACCAATTCAGCATTACAATGAGAGTCCTGTACAAGAAATTATGAGAATAACAAGTCAATATGATTGCCCAATGAAACAGTAAGCCTTGCAACATAAGAAGGATTAGGCATCATAAAACATGAAAGGACAAGAGTATATCAGGTCTGATATGACTAGTGCAGCAGTCTGATATGCACGGACAGCGAGCACGAAACACCAATCAGCCCTCATGAAATGATCATAACTCCCTCAAAACTCGACGAAATGTTCTCAAATCACTTGCAAATGAAGGAGTAAGCCTAGTCGTCCAAGACCAAGTTGCAAGCCGCCATAAACAAGTCCGATATTCATTGGCACGAATCCCAATGCACTTCCAATAGGTTGTATGACTCCCTAGGATGGTCAGCCAGCCTCTAAAAATCAGATACACCCCTAAAAATCGTCATACTCTAGGCAAAGGGTCGCCCAAATATGAGGAAAACATAGAGCCAACACCCACAAAAAGGTTTCCACTCCTCCGAGCAGTGTGAGCATAAACGTGGGTTGGCTAGGCATAAACCAGCAACATCAAAAATCTAATAACACACTCCAAAAACCTTCAAACAGCAAATAAACACACCAGCACACCAAAAAATCACTAGAAGACATCAAAGCTAACCAAAACTGAAGTAAATGAGATAGCCATCACCATTGTTCGCTCTACTGCAACCCCTGAGATGAACCTACAACACTATTCAGCTAGGAGATATCTCTCAAACTCGAAATTGAAGTTAGCTTGGGGGGATTTCGTTCTCAAAAACCCCAAGAGTTCATTCTGCATTTCGGCAACACTTCATTATATCAAGATAGCATAACCAAACGAGAGCAAGAGAGGGCATATAAATAGGCTCAGAAACCTAAAAGTTTGAAATGCATTTCCCTCCAAAAAGGGACGCCACCTTTTCGAGCAACATAATATTCAATTAAAAATCACTGAAGCAAGTTTGAAATGCATTTCCCTCCAAAAAGGGACGCCACCTTTTGGAGCAACATAATATTCAATTAAAAATCACTGAAGCCTCAACTTTTGGCATCCACTTTTGGTTTGCATAAATTTACCTTTTAAAAGGCACAAGTTACCAAACTTGGCGTCCAACTCTAATAACCCCTTCTTAAAAACAACTTATGTTGATCAACCTAGGTGTGGGGGTCAAAAAGGCAACTCAACATTTGAAAATGAACTTAACTTATATTTTGCCTTTTTAAAACTCCAAGGACGGTGGATGCAAATACTACTAAAAATATCTAGACTCGGCAACTGAAACTACCACCACTGCTAAAACTAGAAACCTTGCTCAGAAAAGTTGCCAACACCACTACCAAAAATAGCACTTACTAAAAATAGCATACTGCTAAAAATAGTGACTCCAAACTCAAAATGAACACATTTTGAGTAGTCGTCATGACTTACCAAAAATAGTAAGTACTAAAAATAGCAATGACTACCCACCAAGGTTCTTAGAAAACCTAGAAAGCATAATGGCAAACTCTTGCAACAAACTCCTGAAAAGTTGACAAGAAACCTCCAAGAATCTTGGAAACCCTAAAACTGCCTCCGAGTAGCCTACGGGTCTCCAACAATAGGCTAATGGTCACAAAACTGCCTAGGACTGAAAAGGGGGCATTACACAATTTGATCACAAAATTTAGTTGATCTTATGTCACATGTCAAATCCAAATGAAATATATTCTAACACACACTAACAAAACAAATGTAATCAAAATAGGCAATATATATAAAAAGAATCAAACAAATATATTAAAAGTTATAACTTATATATTACAAGTTTTCATGATAAGTCATCTCTTTCTTTCATCTTGTCATTAAACAAATCCACTTTTGTCACTAATTAGTGATTTGCATTTGGCACATGCATTTTTTCAAACCAAGCAATGTTATCTCTTCCATTACTATGCCACCAAATTTTAACATGTAAACTAGGTCAAGGAGTTAATAATTATTAAAGCAAGGTCATTTCTTAGTTGATAATATTATACGATGTATTGAGTAAGGTCACCTTTTTTTTCTATACCAAGTATGGGCACAATCAAGAAAAGTAGTTAGCAACTTTTCTATATTTCTAGTATGTTCCAAACAACAATGAATGAGGTTCAAAATGGATTGTTGTTCCATAACTCATTTTTAGTGGTCCCAATGTATCTAATATGGATCTAGGATCTTGTATATAGTATGTTGTTGCTTCTATAACTTAATTGCTAGTGTTTGTATCCTTCCATATTAACACAAAGTTCCTTCAAATCTATGTACAAGCGTAATATATATGAACAATAAGAATTTATTCTATGAAAATTTGTTTTTGTATCTCTTCTATAAACATTCATCTAGCTCATATGGTGCTCTCTCAGTATCACTATTCAAAGCCTTATGAGAGATAATATATACAAGAAACAATTAGTTTTTGATGCACAACAAGTTACTATTGTCATAGCATTGACTTATAAATTTTCTCAAATATTTGTAATGTTGCATGAAAGAAATCTCAATCAGTAACTTTCTTATGTATCATCTATATAGCTTGGGGGGCCCCCCAATTCTATCTCCCGGGCCCCTACAATCGAGATACCACAAGTTGTGGCGCTTCAAAAATCATATGATAGTCGTGATAAGATACCCTAAAATACATAGGTGGTCTTCACAATCATCTAAGGAGGTCATTATATCTCTCAAAGAATTATCATTATTGTTATATCAATGGCCCAATTCATTCCTTTTTTTTAAAAACACAGGGATGGCACAATGAACCAAAAGGTAAAAGAAAAGTTTCAAACTTTTACACATCCATAGACAAAGTGGAATTGCATAAAATTTCAAAGCATCTTTTGCCTATTATCTTTTTTCTATTGAATGTTATGTTATCTAACATATGCTTGAGCTTCAAGTATCCTCTAAATCTATTGATTGAAATGCACCTATTTATGGGTGGTTATCACCCTAATAAAATGTCCAAGGAGCAAGCCTCAAAAGGACAGCTCACCCGTTGCTTAAATTTTTTAATGGATCATTTATATAAAATGACATTTTTTTCATTAAAAGAAACATGGCAAATTATTCGTGTTTATATTCAAGAAAATATCATATGATCTACATTTTATAGATTATCTCTTCTATAAACATTCATCTAGCACATATGGTGCTCTCTCAATATCACTAAACAAAGCCTTATGAGAGATAATTTATACAAGGAACAATTAGTTTTTGATGTACAAGTTACTATTGTCATAACATTGACTTATAAATTTTCTCAAATATTTGTAATGTTACATGAAAGAAATCTCAATCAGCAACTTTCTTATGTATCATCTAAATCAGTTATAACAAAAACTCCATTATGGTGGTTACACATATCTCTAGTAAAGATCATAATTCCATTCACAAGGCTCTTACTTTCTTATAGAACCATCCATGCACCAAGAGGAGCAACTCTTATTAATAAGTTATGGCGCTTCAAAAATCATATGATAGTCGTGATAAGATACCCTAAAATACATAGGTGGTCTTCACAATCATCTAAGGAGGTCATTATATCTCTCAAAGAATTATCATTATTGTTATATCAATGGCCCAATTCATTCCTTTTTCCCTAAAAACAAGGATGGCAAAGTGAACCAAAAGGTAAAAAGAAAGTTTCAAAACTTTTACACATCCATAGACAAAGTGGAATTGCATAAAATTTCAAAGCATCTTTTGGCTATTATATTTTTGTTTCTATTGAATGTTACTTTATCTAACATATGTTTGAGCTTCAAGTATGCTCTAAATCTATTGATTGAAAAGCACCTATTTATAATGGGTGGCTATCACCCTAATAAAACTGTACAAGGAGCAAATCTGAAAAGGACAGCTCACCCGTTGCTTAAATTTTTTAATGGATCATTTATATAAAATGACATTTTTTTCATTAAAAGAAACATGGCAAATTATTCATGTTTATATTCAAGAAAATATCATATGATCTACATTTTATAGCTTATCTCTTCTATAAACATTCATCTAACTCATATGGTGATCTTGTTGATGTTAGATCAGCTTCGGGCCTCATCCTTCCAGCCACGACTTTGAAGAGATAAATTCAATATAGCCTATCGGCTATTTAATTTATCTAAGTCAATATTAATGTGAAGACGCACTTCACATGCAAACAATAAAATATTAATTATTGATAATAATTATATGTGGCCAACTTGAAGAGACGCGATTTCTACGAGAGGCTGACCTTGCATCATGAAGGGATGCGTCCTCTCCACTGATTGGTATATAAGAGAGATCATTTCCATTCTTTATTCAATTGAAGTTCATTCGAGATAATTCGCATTCTTAGAAGAAGTTCGCGCCTAAGCAGCAGATCATCATCTTGCAACAGCAGATCGAACTCAAGGAGATTGATATTCATTTGTATTAAGTGCATTTAGGAGAAGCGCTATTATTCATTGTTTCAAATTCAGCATTGTGTTGTGCCTGAGTTGTAAGCAGATTTCTGCTCAAATTACTCCAATATATAAGCAATATATTTGCTGGGTTTTTCTCCCTCCAGTTGGAGGGTTTTCCCAAGGTATCTTGTTGTGTTCATTGTCTTATGTGCTACATTTCTGTTTATTGAATATCTGATCATAAAACTAACATGGTATCAGAGCGGGTTTATGTGAAGATCCGACCAGATTTGTTAAGCAGTCTTTATGGTGGCCATGAAGGACGTAGCCCTTGAGATGGCTAAGCAATAGCATGAATCATTGATTCTGACAGGCCAGGTGATGGAGAACACTTTCTGTCTTGAGGAAATTCGATTGGAGGCTAATTTTAGCCATTAGAGAAGTAGATTTTTGGAGGAGCATTTCCAGAATTTTGGGGCAATTCGTATTCATCATTTGAGGATGACTTTTGTTGGGAATTCATTGGACAGTCAAGGAGGAGTTCAATTAGTGACAGAAGCATTTCAGTTGGGATTGAATTTATCATTTAAGATCTATTATTGCTGCTGGAAAATTCGTGGTATTTCTAGAGTTGCAGGCACGACTTCTTGAAGTGGATTTTGGAGATTTTCATGGTCTGGGCGCAGCATTCTACCTTCAATTAAATTTGATTTTGAAGGCTTTGTTTACATTCAATAGTGCTGGAAGAGGGCTGCACTTCATCAAATAATATAGGCACTGCAATTGGTTGATGATATTTGGAATTTGGGGGCATCATCGACCTTGGCTGGGCAAATTAGCATTTCATCCACAATACATTCACTGCCTTCCAGTCTCAAGAATAGTTCGATATAGAGGAGGTCAATCATCCAAGTGGCTGCACAGAAAACAGATTTCTGATAAATTCAGTCATTGTCACATGCTTGAATCTTCAAAAATTGTATAAGGTGTGTGGAATTCATACCTTGAAGAGGCAGCAATTCTGAGCGCTAAGTCAGTAATTTTGATCCTATATATGGAGGTACTGTGAGAGACGTCTTTGCATGAGTTGTTAGCATCAAAGTGTTATTTCTGAGTTTACTTCTGTGAAGACTCATGTGAAGATCTGAAAAATTATTGAGATAATGAGCAAATCCTAGGAAAGATAAGTGCAAACCTGATAAGCATCTAAGTGCAGCACTTAAGGAGATTCTGATTTCAATGAGATAAGTATTTCATGTTGAATAATGTTCATAAATTTTTATGTAGTTATTAATTCATGCTATAACATTGAGATAGTAAATCATGTATGCTTCTAGCATTCATATTTCTCTTCGAGATAGTTGAGTTTCATGAACTTTTAGTAATCTCTCTCTATAATACTTCCAGGACGGATTGAGAAGCAAAAGGGTGATGAGAGATCGCATAGAGAGAAAGAGCTTGAGGCATCCTATGAGGAAGTTGTGCCAACTGGAGAAATGGTTAAGCATGGAGTCATAGCTTGCAGCCATGCAACTGAGTTGGTAGCTAAAGACATCTCTCGAAGAGGAATAACCTATTCAGGTTGTCATTGTGATCAATTTCTTCGAAGAGGAGGAATTAACCTTCAGAGGGAGTCTGACAATTCATCAAAAGCAACCTTGGATGAGGAGGTCAAGAGGTTGATGTAAGTACTTGGAGATTCAAAGGGAATCTAGTGAACTAGAAGAGGATGGTGATTTAGTTGAGCCTTTGGAATCTACTAATGGGCCTACCGACATTGTTATTGGTAGAAAGAGACCTCTATGGGCTAGGCAAACAATGTAGGAGGTAGAAAAGTTTGCAGCCCCTAGAGGAACATTTAGAGAAACCAAAAGACCTCAGAAGTTCTCAAGCTATGTTGCAAATGATTGAATCTGAGCCTTCCAGTGTTGAGGAAGCTTCAAGTCAACAAGTATGGAAAGATGCTATGGCTGAAGAATATCAATCTATCCTCAAGAACGATGTTTGGGACATTGTACCTAGACTAGAAGGCAAATCTGTTGCATCTTCTAAGTGGTTTTTCAAGATCAAGCATGCGGCTGATGGAAGCATTGAAAAGTACAAGGCTAGATTTGTGGCTAGAGGATTCTCTCAGAAAGAGGGAATAGACTATGAGGAAACCTTTGCTCCAATTGCTCATTATACCTCCATCAAGACCATCATTGCCATTGCAACAGCTAAAGGATGGAAGTTACACCAGATGGACGTGAAGACGGCATTTCTAAATGGTGTAATTGAAGAAGAGGTATGCATTGAGCAACCTGATGGATTTGAAGTCCATAGGAAGGAGTCTCATGTTTGCAGATTGAAAAAGGCTTTGTATGGCCTCAAGCATGCTCCTCGTGCTTGGTATGAGAGAATTGATCAATACCTGCTGAGCTTGGGCTTCTCCAAGAATGATGTTGATTCAAACCTGTACTTCAAGGTAATTGATAGCGAAGCATTGATCTTAGTTCTCTATGTTGATGATCTATTCCTTACTAGAGAAGAACACCTCATTATCAAATGCAAGAAGGAGTTGACTTCTAAATTTGAAATGAAGGATCTTAAGTATATGCATTACTTCCTTGGTTTAGAAGTATGGCAGAGGCCTAATGAGATCATTCTAAGTCAAAGGAAGTATACAATAGACATCTTGAAGAGATTTGGTATGATGGATTGCAAATCCATGTCTACACCTATGGAAAGCAATTTTCAAAAGTTAAAGGAGGCTGCAGCTAGTTCAGATCTGGCGGATCCTACTATGTACAGGCAATTGATTGGATCATTGATGTATCTAGTCAACACTAGACCAGATATTTGCTATATAGTGAGTGCACTTAATCAGTTCATGTGTGAACCAAGGCAAATACACCTAGTTGCAGCAAAACATATCCTGAGATACTTGCATGGCACAGTTGGGTATGGCTTGAGATATTCTTCTAGTGTGGACTTGAAGCTGCATGGTTATACTGATTCTGATTGGGTAGGGTGTGTTGCTGATAGGAAGAGCACCTCTAGATGTTGTTTCAGTTTGGGGTCTGTGATGATCTCCTAGTGTAGCAGGAAGCAGTCTTCAATGGCACTGAGCACCGCAGAGGCCGAGTACATTGCAGCGTGTGTGGCAGCTAGAGAAGCAGTGTGGCTTCGGAAGCTCCTTGCAGGATTGTTTGGACAATCATTGGAGCCGACTGTCTTTCATTGTGATAATCAAAGTTGTGTGAAGCTTTCTGTCAATCCAATGTTTCATGACAGAACCAAACATGTTGAGATCAAATACCACTATATCAGAGATATGGTATTGAGGAAAGCAATCCAGTTGAAGTATATTAGCACTAATGAGCAGACGGCAGACATTCTCACCAAGCCTCTCTCCAAAGTAAAGTTTGTGTACTTCCGAGACAAGCTTGGTATTGTGGAGAATGAAGCCCTAGCTGAGAGGGAGACTCAGCTTCAGTGATATTATGTGATTTGCTTTAATGCATTTCTCTCTGTGAGAGAGATTTGAGGTGTAAGCCCTTGTTAATGAATCTTTCTCTATGAGAGAGAAATTTGAGGTGAAAGCCCTTGTTTCCACCCTCTAGGAGTAGCCATGGTGGATGTCATGTTGAGTGACTCCGTCACAACATCACGTGAGAGAATCTGTGATGATTTTCTTGTACTTCTGTTTATTCACCCTCTGGATGTAGCCATGGTGAACGTCATGTTGAGATGACGACATCACGTTGAGTGATTCTGTGATGGGCACTTGTGCACATATGCTTTACCATACATGGGAGTAGCCATGATGGTTGATATCACGATTGAAATAATCCGTGATGAGCTCCTTTCACACTTGGGTGTAGCCATTGTGGATGTCATTTCATGACATTGGTCAGTTGGAAGAATTCCTCCCTAGGTGAGAGGGAGTGTTGATGTTAGATCAGCTTCGGACCTCATCCTTCCAGCCACGACTTTGAAGAGATAAATTCAATATAGCCTATCAGCTATTTAATTTATCTAAGTCGATATTAATGTGAAGAGGCACTTCACATGCAAACAATAAAATATTAATTATCGATAATAATTATATTTGGCTGACTTGAAGAGACGCGATTTTCTATGAGAGGCCAACCTTGCATCATGAAGGGATGCGTCCTCTCCACCGATTGGTATATATGAGAGATCATTTTCATTCTTTATTCAATTGAAGTTCATTCAAGATAATTCGCATTCTTAGAAGAAGTTCGCGCATGAGCAGCAGATCATCATCTTGCAACAGCAGATCGAATTCAAGGAGATTGATATTCATTTGTATTAAGCGCATTTAGGAGAAGCGCTATTATTCATTGTCTCACATTCGGCATTGTGTTGTGCCTGAGTTGTAAGCAAATTTCTGCTCAAATTACTCCAATATATAAGCGATATATTTGCTGGGTTTTTCTCCCTCCAGTTGGAGGGTTTTCCCAGGGCATCTTGTTGTGTTCATTGTCTTATGTGCTGCATTTCTGTTTATTGAATATCTGATCATAAAACTAACAGATCTCTCAATATCACTATTCAAAGCCTTATGAGAGATAATCTATACAAGGAACAATTAGTTTTTGATGCACAAGTTACCATTGTCATAGCATTGACTTATAAATTTTCTCAAATATTTGTAATGTTACATGAAAGAAATCTCAATCAGCAACTTTCTTATGTATCATCTATATCAGTTATAACAAAAATACCATTATGGTGGTTACACATATATCTAGTAAAGATCATAATTCCGTTCACAAGGCTCTAACTTTCTTATAGAACCATCCACGCACCAAGCGGAGCAACTCTTATTAATAAGTTATGGCGCTTCAAAAATCTTATGATAGTCATGATCAGATACTCTAAAATACATAGGTGGTCTTCACAATCATCTAAGGAGGTCATTATATCTCTCAAAGAATTATCACTATTGTTATATCAATGGCCCAATTCATTCCTTTTTTTCTAAAAACAAGGATGGCAAAGTGAACCAAAAGGTTAAAAAAAAGTTTCAAAACTTTTACACATCTATAGACAAAGTGGAATTGCATAAAATTTCAAAGCATCTTTTGGCTATTATATTTTTGTTTCTATTGAATGTTACTTTATCTAACATATGTTTGAGCTTCAGGTATCCTCTAAATCTATTGATTGAAAAGCACCTATTTATAATTGGTGGCTATCACCCTAATAAAACTGTCCAAGGAGCAAGCCTGAAAAGGACAGCTCACCCGTTGCTTATATTTTTTAATGGATCGTTTATATAAAATGACATTTTTTTCATTAAAAGAAACATGGCAAATTATTCATGTTTATATTCAAGAAAATATCATATGATCTACTCACTAATGATCATCAAACTATTAGCTATATTCTAGATTTATGAGGAATACTATATGCTCATTGGCAATTGACAAATGCTATCAAAAAATATTTTTCTACACCAAGAACCAATTTACTTGATTACTGTGTTACTGACTATCCTGGTGATTCCATTTATAGGAAACCTACTGTAGATTATGTCTTCAAAATAAATGGTGCAGGCGCTCTTACATGGATGGTGTAATACTTTCAAGAAAGCTCTTCTATGGATTTTTAAACAAAACTCAAAATAGAAAAGTAGCTCTTGAAGAATCAATGTTACTTTGAAGATTTATGAAAGAGCTTCAACTAGATACTTATAAAAGTACCACTTTACTATATGATAAATGGACTTATTTTACTCTTGCCAAAGAATCTCATTTCCAAAGAGAGAAAAACACACCAAAGATCATGGGCACCTCACTCAAGCACAAATATTCCATCATTAAAGTTATCTCCAATTCTATTCAACATAGAGTATAGTTATGTGTAGTGCGAAATTCTCCACAATCAAATCAATGCTTGGCCAAAGGTGATGCCATTGAGGGGGAGTGTGCATGTAAATGACACCACCTAGTGGCTAAATCCTAGATGTAAGTCCTTTTGGCATAAGCAAGTCCTAGTAAGAGAAACATAAGACCTTTAGGCATTACTAAGTCCTTTAGGCATATTTAAGTTCCAATAGGCATAAGCAAGTCCTAATAGGCAAAACATAAGACCTCTAGGCATTAGCAAATCCTTTAGACATTCTATGTATAAGTCCTATAGGCATTTATTAAAATTCTTCTCTCTGTAAATATTCCACTTGTAAAAACATTGTATTACGTCCTATAGGCACATTGTATTAAGTCCTAGAAGCACTATGTAATGAACCTAAGGTGAGGCTGATTTGAGGAGACACAGGATCCAATAACAATCTTTATAAGACCTCATATCTATAGCATCATTTTTAAAACATTGAGATTATAAATTATGACAAGATGAGTTTCATGTAGTTCGAAATGCATGGTCTTCATTTTGGCATATATTTTTGTCCCTATCTATCACTGTCAAAGAAGACCTACATTACTGGGGTACTTAATTTTTAATTTTTTTCTTTTATGGAAATTGACATGTGATGCCCCTTATTAACATTAAGCGGGGGCATTAGAACATTATGTTATTAGGGGTCATACCATTATAACATTATATAATGTTCTAATATAAGGTTATTAACCTTATATATTATTTGCTTTATTAAGCATATCCCATTTGAAATAATTATAGTCTAATAACTATTAGATTATTAATTATTTATGAATGGTTATTTTGAATAGGTGTGACTAATACCCCTTAAGGTATTCTGCCACCCCTTCTCCTATATTTAAGGAGGTTCCCTCTCATTTGAGAGGTGATGAATTTGGAGATTGATAGTGAGTTCTATCACTATGCACATGAGGTATTATTGGCCATGTGGAAGTATGGAGAAGTGTTCCCAAGCTTGATCTATGTTATAATAGACCATTAGTGTAAGTGTTTTCAATAAAATGATGCTTTATGGAGTTTTTTACCTAAAAGAGTTTTCCCCATGTATATCTTGTGTAATGTGTAAAATCTATGCTTGTATGGTTCTCATTTTATTTATTTTATATCTTATTAATAATGATTAGTATCCTAAGATCTTAATTTCGAACACAGGTTCAATGCATGCAAAACCCATCCAAATGTGATTTTGATCATACCCTGGCATTATTTGTTCAAACAGAATTGATAGGAGTTGGGACAAGCCCCTAGCGATTTTGACAACATAATTTATCTTCCATTCGCAACAGCAGCAAATATCTAATGGGCGTCCAAGCTTGGCTGGCACTCTTATGACTCTCCGTATGAAAAAGGAGCTCCAAGGAATCATTGGCAAAAACGCTTGAGAGTGTCTCCACAGGAAGGTAACTGGAGTTTCCCCGCCTTACTAAGAAGAGTCAGCATTTCCATTCTAGCAAATTTTCAACACAGTACTTTAAAGTAAAGCAACCATAGATTCAAATTCAGATATTTATTAATGAAAATAAAAATATTTGTGAATGATACACTGGAATACCCAAGGCAATTACAAATCATATTGGTATGACATCTTCTATTTCTGGTATTGGTATGAAAGCTAATCAGTTAATTGTTATAAAGAAATATGTCTGCCAATAACTGAGCCTCTTATCTTTTACTTGCACATTCTCTTCATTGTTTGCAAACTTTGCACTGCTACACATTTATCCTAGCAATAAAACCTAGGGAAAGCTAGAGGTGAAGGAGAACCTATGCCAAAAAATACATGCACAAGGAGGTGGAATAAGGAAGTAAAAGCAAGCATGGAGCACCAAGGGGTGTAGGATTGGCATGAAGAAATATATCTCAAGCTTGAGTCTAAAGTGACAAATCTTTTTCAATCTATTGACAGATTGGCAAGATGGATAGAAACCCTACGTAGAAAACTTGGAGTTCCGTTAGATTCCATAAGCTGTGTGAGAAAAGAGAAGAGCGTCCTTAAAGTACAGTTGAAAGCCAACCAATGCACCACAACATTCAAGGAAGAGGCCAAGGTGGAGATTCAATTTTTTTAAATGCCAACTGAATGTGGAAAGGCTCAACAATTGACTCTAGTTGATTAAAGTAATATTTCAGCATTCACCACATTAGAGAAGCAAATGATTGCATTTTCTGATCCTAAGGTGACTAGAGCTGTTCACCCTTGGTGAGAATGTTATGACAATGCATTAGCCACTAAGAATAGACATTGATAGCTGAATGGGAGAAATTCATTCAATTGATTAGGTATTGATTTTATCCAATGGGTTACAAGGATAAAGACTAAACAACTAACAATACTAAAAGGCAAATTAAACACTAAAGCATGCAAGGGTACACCAATAAATTTGGGAGGGATGCAATCTGATTGTATTTTGCAAACAAAATAGGAACATGATGACAAAGTCCCTTGTAGGATTTTGTTGCCACATAAGGCAACGAGTCATACCTTGCAATCCCAAATCTACTTATGAAGCATGTTTTCAAGCCCATTATGTAGAGGTAAATCATAAGAAGGGGTAGCAAGGGAATTTATCTACATTATAGTCAAACCAGCAAGAATTTGTAACCTAAATGGAAAAGGTAAATAGAAATTTAAGAGAACCAACACTAGTTTTGATAAGGAAATAAGTCTTAAAAGTCATTGAAAGCAGACATAAAGAGTCACACCAAAGGCAAGTGTTGGAAACTAAACCCAGAATTGCATCAGCGAGGGGAGCGCAAGAAGATTATGACAGCCTTGGCATAAGGAAAAGAGATTTGAAGGAGTTCTGATTTTGACAAGAAGATAGCATGTACTTCAATGCAAAAAGATGTACACAAGCAACAAGAGTCCCAAAAAAGTGGTGAGTTGGCACAGCTCTTTCCTAATCAAAATACAAAGATAGATACACATTTTGGTTCTTATTCTCATGCATGTATCTAATTTCTTGAGAGTCGATATAAAATCCTGCTTTGGAGGCACATGACTACCCTTGTCCATATTCATTGGGATGCATCAAAAATGAGTAGGCATTCAGGTTACTAAGAAATGAAAGATCAAGTTTTGAGTAGATGGAAATTGCATTGATAAAATATAAGTAGATGTAGTTCCCCTTGATGCTTGTAGCATAGTGTCTAGCAGCACAAATAGATGCAATGCTCGTGAGAAGAGAAAACAAATCCTCTGGTCAAGGATGAATGTTGTGCCCAATCAAAAATTTTGCTTCATTAAGGCATTTTGTAAAGAGTGGTCAAAGTCTTGTAAAAAATTTCCTCAAAAGTCGAAGTCTATTTTTAAAAAGTTTCTAAAAATAGACTTGATTCAGGGTTTTTGGGGTTTGTTGTCAAATGGATGTTGGCAAAACTTTCTAAAATTAGAATCTTTGTTTGGAGGGCTCTAACAGATTTTGATTGGTCAAAAATACTTCCCAATTAGGCTGGTCCAATCAAAATAGTCAAAAGGTCAAGATTTCTCTAGTGGGTTAATTCTGCTTCTTCAAAAGGCAAAGCACGAGCTCCAAGGTCATCAATGGAGGATTATCTGCTACCAGGTATCAGATTTAAAGTCTCAAATGTTGTATAGACAACGTCAAACTGTCAACGATCGAGAAAAGGTGGAGTTCACATGAAACGGAGGTGAATCCGAAAAATGGTGAAATTTATAAAAAATCTCTAACTCTGGGATGTCCAATCAAGGGTGCCTAGCATTTGGTGCCTTTGTCATTTTTCGGCTTCTGTCATTCGTTGTTCAAAAATGGTGAATCTTGCCCATCAGTAACCTTCAGTCGCCCGAAAAACAAGATAAAAGCAACATTAGAGACTGAGAAAAGCTAGCAAATATATCACTGAGGTTCAGACAGGTTAGGATGCTGATGAGGTTCAGACAGGTTACTATGCTCAGCATTCGGATGCAGGTGTCCGTTGTCTCACGGAAATCAATGATACAAAAGACACAGTTGGCAAAGGCGGAGATCAGGGATGAAAGAAAGATGAAAATCATTGAAATTTGCCTAAGGCATGGGATGCTATGCGCCTCTGTCAACCAAGGGCGCCTGGGTTTTCAACACTTGAATTTTTTCAATCCCGGCATGCCTTCTTTTCAGTTCAACCTCGGTTGGTCACTTCTAGGGTCTGCAATCATGATCAGACGATGTCGAATGCCAATATGAAGTTGGGGATCACTTCAACTGTGGTCAAACATGAGATTGCCATGGTCAAACAGATTTTATCAATTGGCAATACCAGATTGTTGGCTTGTCGAAGTCGAAGGCAGGCCTCGCCAGAAGTAGAAGCAAGAAAAAGTTGAAAAACGAAGAAAATGGCTCACTAGAGAGGTTTTACGTGTTTGATGATGTCGTCAAATGCATATGTTTTTGCCAAAAACGTGTCTCCACACGTGTGCTTTTTTTGCAGCTACAAAGGAGGAATTCACCATTGCGCGTGCAAACGGACTCAAATATTTGCATACAAAGTTTCTATCTTCATGGATAGACTTCAAAATTTTAGGGCTTTTGCGAAGAAAGTGCTTTTTCGTCTTCAAACTCTATTCAAGAAGGCTTTTGGCATTCATTTTTCACATTTTGTAGGTTGCCATCCAGAGGAAGAAAAATATCATTTTCTTCTCATAAAGATTTGGAGGCTCAAGCGGAGTGCTTTTTCAGTGTTCTTCGTGGATTCGAGATTGGGAAGCACAAAGGCACACTTTTTCATGGTCCAATCTTCTAGGGCATCGCATTTCAGAAACAAGTGGTCACTTTTTTCAGTTTTCATCGATTTGGGTCCATTTGCTTTTTGCTCCTCTTAAAGATTGGAAAATTTTATATTCCCAAAAATCCACTTTTTCGTCACTTTTTTGGGAAGCCCTCGGCTTTTTCAATATCTGACGAACTGGGTCTCTTGAGAACATATTTGTCTACAAAACCCAGACCTCAGTTTTTTTTCCAAGAATCTGTCTTTTGGAGAAAAATGAGTCACCTTTTTGGGGCAACGAAGATTTCCAAGAATAGAACTAAAAGCAACAACTAACTTGATGCCTTTTCCAAGTTTAACTTGCTATTCTTGTTTCATGCTTATCTATTCTTTGTAAAATAGAAAATCAAATGTATAGTTGGAACTTTCCCTGCTTTTAAATCAGTTAACTGATTTTAGCAGGTGGTTAGTTAGGTGTCTTGTGTTAGTTTTAGAAATAAATCTTGCGAGTTGGCAAGTCTAGTCAGCTTAAAGCAAGGAAATTTTAGGGTTGCCTACTCCTTGTTTGTGTATAAATAAGGGCAGCCTTGCCCATTATTTTCTAACTGTTATTGTAAGAGCTAATTTATAAGCCTGTATTGCTGCAAATTGTTGTTCAGTTACCGTTCAACTTGTGTGAAGTGTAATCTGGTGTTTGATTGCACATTGTAAGCCTGTCTTTGCTACAATCTGCTGTCCCAAAAGTGCAACTACTAAGAAATTGAGAAAAGTGAAAACTTATGCCTTCTTTGCTCTGATTTACTTGCTCAATCTCTTCCAGTTGCTTGTCTTATGTGTTTTGTTTGTATAATCTTTATTCCGGCTTACATCTTATAAGTACAATGGGTCTTCAGGTGTGATCTGGAAGTAAGCTTATTTAAGCTTTTGTGTTAATCAAATCATTCCTTGTTTACTTCTGACTCTCAAGCTCTGAGTTTACTTGAGTTGTCAGAAGTGTCTATAGTTTACGCCTAGTTGTAGTTTGAAGTTTTGGGAAAGAGAAAACCTCAGCTACGACGCAAAGAGTTTTATAACCTTGTGCTCTTAGCTGAGAATAAAAAGATTGGCAGTAGTTTAGTATTCTTTTTAAGCATCATCAGCGCAGAGGGAGCTTCCCCTCGTAATTTGAAGACCAATTTAACTGTGCATAGTTGTCTGTTTCTAATCCACATTCCAAAGGTGTGAATTGAAACGCCAACA
The DNA here is from genome assembly GCA_007115665.2 of Sequoiadendron giganteum. Taxonomy (NCBI): domain Eukaryota; kingdom Viridiplantae; phylum Streptophyta; class Pinopsida; order Cupressales; family Cupressaceae; genus Sequoiadendron; species Sequoiadendron giganteum. The sequence goes on from CM021106.1 coordinate 462,791,783, forward strand.
ATGAAGAAAACTTCATCATCAATGTATACAAGGGAAGGTCCAAACTCTAATTGATAATACCCAAAAATCCAATAAACTCATTCGTGCAAGCAAGAAATTTGCTTTACTTCTTTTGAGAGACAACAAGAAGATAACATAATCAAAATAGAAACTTCACAAAATATTTGCACTAAGAAAGAGAAGCAAAAAGTAAAAAGGTTAGTGCAGTCCTTAATAGCAGTCTTCAATAGATTCTCAAGATAGGGGGAATAGGGGAGAGGTGTTTCAGAACGGAGGGACTAAGAGCCTAGATTTGGGGATGGCAAGGGGATGGAATCAGACCAATGGTGCAAATATCTATAGTACTTATAAAATTCGTTATAAAAAAATGTTTCAGGGATAGGGGGATGGCATTTTGAGGATGGGGAGACTAGGGGCAGAGATGCGTCCCCATGGAACACAACTTACTAGACGTTTAAGCCCAAAGGCTTCCCTTCCAAAAGAGAGGTGGAGCATGAAATACAATTCAAATTGTGACTCAATACAACATTCTTTAGCTTTGAGTATCATGTCCCCGATTTGGCTATTGGCGGGAGATAGTGTTAAAATGAAATTTAATTATTTTAAATAATAATATAATATTAATAAATAAACTACTAAATAATAATATAAATTTAAATTATTAAATAGTAATTTAAATTTATATATAACTATCTCTAGCCAACTCAATTTGAGGAGGCGTCTTGGTTTGATATTTATATGCATGCAAATGTAGTATGGGGGCATCGATTCATGATTGGACACATTTGGTCTATGGTGAGCAAGAGACGAAACCCTCTGCTACTTGCACCTAGGTGAGACATAGCTCTCATCTGGCAATCATGAATTATGCTCTATTTCGCCCAGTCTTACACCACTAATCCAATTCATCCATTCCAAGGTTGTGCGCACTCAAAGACGAATACAAGGAGGAGATTCTACGAGTAAGTGGCGGAGCCTTTGGCCCCCGCCTTACTCAAGGGTCACAAGCACCATCCATTGTGGAGCGGCAGCATCGTTCATTCCTCATTCTCTCGCATATCACCGTGCAAGCTCGACCCTGCGATCTGAAAACCAATTCCAACCAAGCAAGGGTGCATTGTCTGGATTGAAGCATACGCGAATCCGTGAAGAGGAGGGGCACCAAACTTAGGTGCCGATTATATCACCATATCACCCATACCAACTCTAGGGTGCACGAGTAGGAAAGGAACCATTGAGCAAGGCCATTCTCAAGATCATTGGTAAACACCATGCTATCGGGAATGTGTGCTTGGAATCATTAACACGTTTGCTACAGATCTGCGAATATGTAATTGAGATCTGGATGCCACATATTGTGAGTCTATACAATATCACTCGTTCTGTAATTTCCACAGCAGATAAACTGTATGCAATTCAAATTACATATAAGATTATCACTATATGCCATCGGCCTAGTTTGAAGTCATGTATTGCACAAAATATCTGAATTGCCAATTTTAAATCAAATTTTTGTGCTTAATCATGGTTGCTTCAAGAAGCACTATCTTTGTGACAGTTTGTTCATTTCAATTAATCCGATTTTGTTAAAGTCATTTTGCATTGTTACTTCATTCTGTGGACAAGTGCCTATAATTTTGAATGCAAATTTGGTTATTACTGTTACTATGACTGCAAATTTGTGCATGGTGTATTACAATGGTATCAGAGCAGCAATCTTGCCAGCCTGCGGGTTTGATTTTTAAAATGCAGATCTACAATGGACACAGGAATGGAAGGAACCCATGGAAAAGAGACATGAGTTGGCAACCCACGTTCTTACCGAAAAAAGAAGAAACAGACCTGAAACAACACCTCCTAGAGAAATATTGTAGCAGCCTCAGAACTCTTAAGATGTTCAACGAAGCACGGCAAGATGACCCCATTCGAAGGGCGTTAGAGGATCAGCTACAAAGAGATGAATGCAAGCTTGTTGCCTACTGTCATTATGTGAAAGAACCTGCTGCTTATAGGTCCATTGTCGCCTATGAAGAGTACTTGAAGATATTCACAGAAAATAGAAAGAAAGAAAAGGAAGAATTGATGAAGGAAAAATTGAAGTTACAAGGAGACGTTGAGGTAGAAATCAGGAAACATGAAGAACCAACCATGGAAAAGGAGCAAGAAAAAGACGTCCTACAAAACGAAGAGGCTTTCCACCCTGAAATAGAAGGTAAACAAGGGTCCAAAGGATAGCAGGTTGAAGTGGTCCAAGTATTGCCCTCCTATGATCAGCTACATGGAGATTTAGATGTCAGTTATGAGGGGGATAATATAACTTTTGGGACAGCCAATGAGGACATGCAAGAATCAACTATTGCACCTACTAATGGAGAACACATAAGTCTTCATGGAAACCACAAGGTTGAAGGGAAGGCAGCTCCGAAATGTGCCAAACCAGCATTGATTGATCAACTATGTGGAGGTATGAATGCCACTAATGTTCCATTGTATGAGCCTAGCATTGCTTCACCAACCCTACATCTTATTGGTAAGGAACCAATTTGTGTTTTGGATAACTTAGATAGTGATGATGTTTTGTCATGTAGTGAGCAAAGTAACTTTGATAAAGTTGAATTGAGGAATCACCTTATGAGTGTGCATACACCCTCTAGACCAGCAATCGAAGAGGACCATGAATCTACTTGTGTCTTGACACCCTACTCTTATGATGATGATTCCTCTATTGTGCATCATGATGATGATGCTGTCCTTTGGGGAGAAGATGATTCTACTCACTACTATGATGATGCCTTGATGGAATTCAAGGTTGACCTAGCCTCAAAACATGAATTGTTTGAAAAAGATGTAGCTGGTTCTGAGAAGCATGGTTGTGGATATTAATCAGAAATGACTGATCAGATCTATGATGGTGGTGTTAAAGATAAATCAGAAATGCTGCATGGAGGTTTTCTATCCCATTAGTCACACACCTTGGAAAGGCAATTGAGAATGAATGATAGTGGGATTATGGCAGCACTAACTCACTTTGATGACATTCATAAGATGATGGCAGACTTGTGTTGGAAGGCCCTAAGTGGACATGAAGGACCTAAAGGAGGAATATCTCTTGATGATTTGCACAAACTCCAAATGATTTTGGTGGTACTGAAGTCAAACTTACTACACTTACTCGCAGATAGGGATCATCTCCTCGCACTTGATAAGATTTATGCTGGTGCCTTGAGAATGAAGGACGATGAAGTGGATAAGCTCACCCTTGAGCTCAAGGTCAATAGGAAGAGGGTAAAGAGTGCAGACATGGAGGAAGGTATTGAAGGACTCTATGATGAAGACATTGTTTGCAGCCATGGGACTGAGTTGGTGAGACATGATTTGCACTTGGAGGCTTTCCGTGGACCAGCAATGGTTGATAACCATTCCCTCATGGAGGAGAATTGATTGAGAAAGAGAAACACATCACATTTGAGCATGAGGTAAGGACTGATTTTCTGATGCATGACAGCAGTCCTTTATCTCCAAACTTTCATGTCATGACAGCCAAGAGGATTGGCCTTAAGGCTCATAGTTCTCATGGAAAATGGAGCGCATGTGGAGGAATGAAGTCTCAGCTGATCTATGAACCTAGGTATGGAGACATTGTCATAATACTTGGCCTTGAGTTACAAATGCTCGTGTTTCCTCTGAACTATGATGCTTGGTCTCTACCTTATGCCTTGATGGGAGATGATTGTTCTACAATGTTACACATGGATCTCCTTGGAAGTACTTGGTGGACAACAACTGTTTGGGTGACTCGGAGAGTCATGGATCATCTCTATATCATGGGAGGTTGGCATCATATTGAGGCACTATTATCATTTGTCACTTCTTGTGTCATCATAAGTCTGATTTTCAGATTTTGGGGTGCTGTTCTTACTTACATCAGATGGACTGATATGCCGTTTCATGTGCTTTGGATGGGAGTCTTGCACATCCATGGGAGACCACTCAGATTGGGGAGGTTAGTTGGCATTGATAACCCTTCGAGATACATCCATCTCTTCATAGTTGTTGGAAGTGATAGCGTGATGAATTGGGATCTGGGTGTTGACATGTTTGGTGCACTATTTCATTGGGTTCATGACGAGTTGCTTCACAAGTATGGGTTTGTTGATGGTTATGTCAGAGTGGAGCAGCAGAAGACTTGGTACAAGCCGTCATGCCTCCAGAATCATATCTATCATCACTTGTTGATTGACTTAGCATGCACAATAAGGGCTTGCAGTTAATTAAGGGCAAGCAACATCAAGGCGGGGAAGACTGTCATGTCCCCGATTTGGCTGTTGGCGGGAGATAGTGCTAAAATGAAATTTAAATATTTTACATAATAAAATAATATTAATATATAAACTATTAAATAATAATATAAATTTAAATCATTAAATAGTAATATTTAAATTTATATATAACTATCTTTGGCGGAGGCGTCTTGGTTTGATATTTATATGCATGCAAATGTAGTATGGGGGCATTGATTCATGATTGGACACATTTGGTCTATGGTGAGCAAGAGACGAAACCCTCTGCTACTTGCACCTAGGTGAGATGTAGCCCTCATCTAGCAATCATGAATTCTGCTCTATTTCACCCAGTCTTACACTACTAATCCAATTCATCCATTCCAGGGTTGTGCACATTCAGAGACGAATACAAGGAAGAGATTTTGAGAGTAAGTGGCAGAGCCTTTGGCTCCCGCCTTACTCAGGGGTCACAGGCACCATCCATTGTGGAGTGATAGCATCGTTCATTCCTCATACTCCCACATATCAACATGCAAGCTCGACCTTGCGATCTGAAAGTCGATTCCAACCAAGCGGGGGTGCATTGTCTAGACTGAAGCATACACAAATCCATGAAGAGGAGCGGCGCCAAACTTTAGGCGTCGATTATAACACCATATCGCCCATACCAACCCTGGGGTGCACAAGAAAGAAAGGAACAATTGAACAAGGTCATTCTCAAGATCGTTGGCAAACACCATGCTGTTGGGAATGTGTGTCTGGAATCATTCACACGTTTGCGACAGATCTGTCAATATGTAATTGAGATCTGGATGCCACATATTGTGAGTCTATGTGATATCACTTGTTCCATAATTTCCACAGCAGGTAAACTGTATGCAATTCAAATTACATATAAGATTATCACTATATGCCATCGGTCTGGTTTGAAGTCGTGTATTGCATAAAATATCTGAATTGCCAGTCTTAAATCAATTTTTTGTGCTTAATCGTGGTTGCCTCAAGAAGCAGTATCTTTGTGACAGTTTGATCATTTCAGTTAATCCGATTATGTTAAGTCATTCTGCATTGTTACTTCATTTTGTGGACAAGGGCGTATTAATTCTGAATGCAAATTTGGTTATTACTGTTACTGTGAGTGCAAATTTGTGCATGGTGTATTACATTGAGGTTGTAATATATGAGCAAACTAAAGGCATAGCTTTGAGTTATCCCTTATATCCAATTGTGGCCAACCATTTCATGGACTTTGAAATGAAAGTACTTGAAAGTTACCCATTAAAAGCAGGTTGGTGGAAGAGATTTGTAGAGGACACAGATGTTTATTGGCAATGGTGAAGACAGCATTAATTAATTTTGCATGTGTTGTAATAGTCTTCATCACAGAATTGTTAGATAATTGTCATTGATGTCAAAGCTTGATGCATGCAGCTAGAAAAGATGTCAAATTAATGCATGCTGTTAGAAAGATGTCAAAGCTTGATGCATGCTGTGTTAGAAAGAATTTGCCTAGTGTTTGATGCTACTGCACTATACACGCCTAGATACGGAAGAAAACCTGCATATCAATGCTACATACAATGTTGAAAACAATGCTACATATCCAAATATGTAGAAGGATAAACGCCATGTATAGAAGGATAAAAGTAGCTTTAAGAAATTAGAGCATACATAAAGAAATCAGCGCCACCACAAGCATGATGAAGATAAGCATTGCAAAACAATTCTTTTGTTAAGATTTGATAAGGTTTGAGAAAGGAAAGGAAATCTCATAAAAGATTTTAAAAGCGGCTTTATAAGACAAGAAAAGAAATAGATGAGAATAGAAAGATAAGACGAAAGAAGAAAAACAAATAAGATTCTATAAAGCAAATCAAGTCACCTTTACAAAGAAAGAAAATCACATTTAAGGATAAGATAGGCACCTCATTTTGGATAAGTTTGGGTAAGAAAAGCAGTTTGATGTGTGTAATGTCCCCCGTTGGGACGCAAACCCCAAGGTCAAGCGTTGGGACGAAACCCCCAACGGCCACGTGTCCAGCGGGCCCCACCCAGATCCTTCGATGGTGGGATGCAAACCCCACTCACCCTTAACACCCTGGGTAGCCACCCTCACTACTAGGTCAGTCTTTCGGTGTAGTGGTTGGGCCTACAGTGGTATCAGGGCGGTTTCCTACCATCCTATGTTGTTTTTCAAAAAGGAAAAATTTTAGAATATCAGGGTTTGAAAGTTTTCAGAGAACTTGGTTTCTATCTGGTGATTGCATTAATCTGATTATTGGATTTAGAAGATTATGTAATATTATAATCTCTGTTGGGATTTATCGGACCTTTTAGAAGATTCAAAGGAGGCCGCAATTCTCTTTAAGAGAAGTGGGATTCATATGTATTCCAGCAAGTGTCGAAATTTTTGAAGGGAGCTGATAAAATTTGACAATGCCAGCTTTTCATTTGGGAGACGATCCATTTAGAGTGGCCGCTACATGCTTGGTTGTATGCTTCATCCATCGCTGGTCAAAGAGAAAAATCGTGGCACAAAGGACAAACTTCCAGCCGCTTTGTATTCACTTGCATCGGGCATCTCTGAAAAGGACAAATCAGCTTATAAAACAATAAAAAAAAAGACAAGGGAAATCTGGGTGTTTTGTAGCTGACGTGGAACTCAAAAGAAGACAAGAATCTTAAGAAACAAACAAAATCGCCAGGTTTGAAGGTAACGTGAGGTGCCTTCTTGTGAGGCCGATAGGCAAGCAAGCATCACAAAAGGATTTAAATAGCATCATCTGCTAAAGACAAATGAGACTTGGTCTTGCAACAACTGCAGAAAAAGACAAATGATAAAGACAAAGTCAAGCATTTTGAATAATCGTGTGCATCAGATAATATTTCAATAGGCACGAGCTTGAATAAGTCGCAGCTTTGTTTGTTTCAGATAAAACAAAATTCAAAGGTGTTTCGAGAGCTGCCTGTTTGCTAGCTGCCGAATTCTTCTATTATTGACAGTTTGGTTGGGATTGATGACATTAGTAGTCCTACATTTGGAAGAAAGGACAAGGTCTTAGAACTAATGGCACGAGTAAGATCATGTGTTGCCATGATTGATTTTGATCAACATGATCTGGTGTTGCAGTTGTTCCGACTCTTCTTGGCATCTACCAGTACGAGACATGATAGATCTATCCAGGACTACATGGGAGTTATTATGACTTACATCATTGATAACAGTGATGACCTATCTCACCCCATTATGTCATTACTTCTAGTAGTTTGTAAGCGAGAAAAATTGACATCTCTTGCTGCTTATGTTTTGGTGTGCAATGTTTTTGAACAGTGTGAAGACAAGCTAAGGCCCTATTTGGTTGAGGAGGAGCAGGTACAGGAAAAGAAGGTGAGATTTGAAGAGAATGTTGACATTATTAGCGCTCAAGAAGTTGTTATCAGTCATGATAACAATTCTGATTTTGACGACAGGAGTCCTTTGCTTGAGCATAATGATGATTTAGAGGTCATGGTGAGTGCAGAAAATGTTGTGGGAGGACCTTTGAGTGTTGGCACGGATGTTATAAGTGACAAACATGAAGATTCATGCCACAAGGAGTCTGATTTGTCATATTAGACCTTAGAAAACAAAACAGAAAATTTATTTATTGGCAATGAATCCCAAGATCGTGCTTTGGATGGACATGCAGTTACTCTAGTAGTAGAACTGTGCGAAGATTTTGTTAGAACAGCAACTTCTACCCTACCAATTGAGCCATCCGATGTGGTACATAGAAGCAGTACCTTAGTTGTTAATGTGTGCACAGTTGATTAACACACATGATGCTGCTTATCATGAGGTGAGTGACGTCGATTCAGCCTCATGTCACAATGCAGATGACAAATTGGAAGATTTGTGTGGAGATGTTTCATCACAAGGGTATCATCATTTAGCAGGGCAGTTAAAGGTTAATGACAGCATGATCGCCACAGCCTTAGAGCATTTTGATGTTGCTCATCAGATGTTGGCTACTTATGGGTGGGGTACTCCCATGACAGATGAGCACGATGGTTGTGGACTTTCCCTTACAGAATTTTATACACTTAGAGAAACGATTGGGATAATGAAGAATAATTATTTACTGTTACTATCCGATCGGGATTACCTTCTCAAGTGGGATGGGATTTGTTTTGAGGCATTGAAGGGAAAGGAAGAGGAGGTTGATGAGCTCACTCATGAGCTTGAGGTGACTGTTGCCTCGTTGAAGAGTGCTCAGTTGGCCCTTCAAGAGTCACAGTCACGGATAGAGGAGCTTATCATGGAGTTGAGTTTGGCACAGTCTTCACCATCTACAGATACAGTTCAGGTTTCTTTGGCAACAGTTGGTGAGGAACATATATCCACGGATTATGGTTGTGAGCAGGTTGAGGATGTGGTTACATCCCTCATAGTTACAGGTGCAGTAGATACAGATGGGATGAGTGCTATTGGGTTCGCAGAGAGGGTTACTAGTGCGCCTACCCAATTAGCTCTTCGAGATCAGAGACATGATCCATCCTCTGATTCTAGTGACGAGAGTAGTGAGAGGGGTGCGAAGTGTGTTGCCCGGGACTATGACGGTCAGCCATTGACGGAGGTTGGTGCATTTTACCTAGACTGCATAGTGAGGAGTGCTCATTATTTCTCTTTTAATCCACACACAAAGGATTGGTTGATGCGTCGGTGTGGATTGGCTCAAAGTTTGTACCATCCATTATGGGTTGGAGAGTTGCCATCTTCGGAAGATGGGACTAGAGGCTGCAAGTATCCGACTCAGTTGTTTGCAGGGGATTACTTGCAGAATCAGAGGTTGGAATACCATCATGTTGTTGTGTACCTGACACAGTTCACCACTTCTGGGTTTCATTTGGAGTCAGGGCTTTAGGGTGGTTGTAGTGGCAAAGGGCATGATGGCTTGTTTAGTTATCACATCCATGGGAGTTTCGCAGAGGTTGGAGAGAGATATGGTGTAGCAGATGCTTCCAGATGTTCTTATCTCCATATGACAGATGGATGTGAGGGTCGGTTGTTTTGGGATCCAGGTGGCGACAGGTTTGGCACTGTGTATTGGACGGGTCCCATTGGGTTGCTTCACCACTCTCGGCATGGTGAAGTTGAGATCAGATTAGCGCAGAGGAAGTTGGAGGGTATCAGGCATGGTAGACTTCCATTCTGGGTTTGGGATCTAGGGATATTATGCGCAGTTGGGAATATGTTGGTGCTACAGGAATTAGTTGGAGGTGTGTGGGACATTTCATAGTTCTTCTTTAGGGCCTCCCGAGGAGTGGAGTTTTCTTTGTAGTGGAGATTGCTTGGGGACAAGCAATTTCAGGGAGGGCGGACTATAATGTCCCTAGTTTCGTGAGCATCAGAGTTCAAAGGATTAGCCTATCATTTGACTCTCGTAGGCTAGTGTGGTGGATTTGAGGGTCCAGTTCGAGTGTTATCGAGCTCTTCAAGTGGCAGTTGTGAGTGTTTGTTTATCTCTCCAGATCCTTCATATGTTCTGAGGCATTGATATTCAGAGGTATCTGGTTCGGTTTTGAGGGACTTACTATTTATAGTAAGTTAGTGGATGTTAGAGAGGGACCCTTACTATTTTTAGTAAAGCAATTGGATGCATAATGGATACAATGGTTAACTCCCAGGGTCACACGGAATTGAGAAATAATGATTATTTGTGGAGTTATGTTATCTAATTATTAATAAAGTGATTACTTTATTAATAATTAATTATAAAGTATTAAATTCACTTTATCTCCAATGGGGCCATGACCCTCAAAAGGTCACTTAAAGTACATTAAATATTATTATTTTTGAGCACCCATTTATTAAAGCATTTATTAAAGTGAAAGGCAAATATTAAATAGCATTTAAAAAATTAAATGATTTAAAAGAGACTTCTAGAAGGGATCGACCTATTTGGAGAAGTATATAAATGCCATCGAAAAGAAATGAAGGTATCATTGGATCATTTTACATATTGGATTTGTGCTTAGGGAGAGCTTGGCTCTTGAGGATGGAAACCTAGGGTTTTCAGAATTCTTGGCTTTGGAGAACGAAGATTCTTCATTGTTCTTGCTACCTGAGGGTGTGAAAGATCACTTGAAGGCTGCATCAACGGTAGCTTCATGTCAGAGGCTGCAATTGTGCTTCATCGGATTTACAAGAGAGATTCGGAATAAGGGTTTCATCATCTTTTCAAGATCAAAAGATTGTTTCCGGGTATGAATGCTTTCAATGTAATTTCACGACATTAATAACTCTAATATAATATTATATTTGTGCTTCAGCATTTCCTTGTTCTGTAAATTTTATGCATTATCTGGTAAATATTTCAAGAAAACTTCAAAACACGAGAAAATATCAAACCGGCAGTTGCAAAATTAGCTTAGGGACAACTAGGGTTCTTACAATGTGGGCGCCAAGATAAGAAGGTTTTTTATCTTGATTTTAATTCTAAATTAAAAACAGAAATGCAGCACCAGCTTTAGAAGGTTTTATCCTTGAAGTTTTTCATGGATAATAACAAAACAAAAAAGGAAACATTTTTTAGTGTTTTTTTAGGCGCCTTATGAGCAGTTTTTTGTTTTTTAATTATTTTCAAAAAGAGAGTTTTTTTTATGAAGGCAGGGATAGAGTATGCAGTTTTCGAGAGGAAGTTTCTTTTTCAGTGATTGAAAATCAGAGATAGAGGTCGATGAGCAGAGACTGAAGTGCAGATTTATGGAGAGATATTGAGCAGAGTAAAGAGAAGCTTTTTTTCAAGCAAAGTTTATTGGAGGTTGGTGCCTCATATTGAGTTGGTGCTTAAAGGGAGTTGGTGCTTCCAACGAGTTGGAGCTCACGTTTGTAAGATCAGTGTCTTATGTAGGTTGTTGCCTACAGTATGTAAAGAAGTTAATAAAATAAGTATTTTGCCGTGGTTTTTTCCCTTAGGGGTTTTCCACATAATTTCGGTGTTCTTGCATGTGTAGCTTGCTTGATGTTTTTGAAGTTGTATTTTCAGATTTGAAATAAGTGTTAAAATTTGTCCTAATACTAATTCACCCAACACCTCCCTCAGTATTAGTGTGTGTTCTTCACATCAGAAATATGGTTCATCATGGAATTAGAAGAGAATGACTGTATCCCATTTTTGGATGTGATTTTGAGTAGAAAAGGAGCCTCTTAATACCAGGTTTATAGGAAAAAGACACCCATAAACCTATACCTACAAGCAAATTCACATCATCACCCTATACAAAAAGTTTAAATGTTGAAAACAATGGCTACTAGAGCATTAGGTATTTCAGATGAACAACACTTAAATTTGAATAAAGATCACCTTATGAGGGTACTTAATAAAAATAGGTATAAGGAAAACCAAATTAACAAGGCATTGCAATATGCAAAGAAGAAAACAAATGGAAAAGAAGCGGACCAAGATCATAAACAGAAGACTTATCTACCCTACGTAAGAAGAACTAGAGAAAAACAGAAAAAATCCTAAGTAAAGAAGGTATTGAGACCACTTTCCTACCCATTAATGTTAGTGTTTCTTAGATCAGATTAGATAATATATTATTCAATATAAATGCAACACATAAGACAATGAACACAACAGGATACCCTGGGAAAACCCTCCTCTTGAGGGAGAAAAACCCAGCAAATGATTCTCTTATATATGGTGATACAATAACAGAATTCTGCTTACAAATCAGGCCCAACAATGGCCAATGCTTGTTTGAAGTATTCGCCTTCCTTCTTAATACAGAGAACTGACTTCTTACATGAATTCGGACTGCTGCTACAGAGATGATGATCTGCTGTTCAAGTATGAACTTCTTCTAGGAATGCGAACTTGATATCTGTTGTTCAAGTATGAACTTCTTCTAAGACGAATTTGATCTGCTCTTCAATATAATAGCGAACTTCTTGATGATATGAATTGTGTGTAATAACCAAAAGTAACCTTGTATATATATCTTCTTGGCGCCTCTTCATTTAGGTCGGCCTTTATACAAAGTAAATATAACTTAAGATATAACTCAAAATAGGGTCGGCCCATGCTCTAGTTGATATTTAATATAATTCTCTTGGGAAGTGCAGACCGACGCTGTACTAACATCAACACTCCCTCTCAGCTAGGGATGAACTTCCATCTGCACAAGACACATTATGTTAGAATGAAAACAAAATAGAATATCACCTCAACGTGATATTAACCATTATGGCTACTCCCATAGATGGTATAAACTCATCACGGATTCCCTCACGTGACGTTATCATGGAGTCACACACATGACATCCACCATAGCTTCTCCCAGAGGGTGGAAACAAGGGCTTTCACCTCAACTCTCTCTCATCAGAGAATTGCATTATCAAGGGCTTTCACCTCAACTCTCTCTCATCAGAGAATTGCATTATCAAGGACTTTCACCTCAACTCTCTCTCAGCAGAGAATTGTATTAACAAGGGCTTGCACCTCAACTCTTTCTCAGCAAAGAGTTGCATTCTCAACAAGGATCACTGATTACTGAGACTCTTTCTCAGTCACGGCTGCATTCTCCACCATACCAAGTTTCTCTCGGAAGTATACAAACTTAATCCTGGCGAGAGGCTTGGTGAGAATGTCTGCCGTTTGCTCTTCAGTGCTGATATACCTCAACTGTATAGCTTTCCTTTGCACCATATCTCTAATATAGTGATACTTGATCTCAACATGTTTTGTTCTGTCATGAAACACAGGATTGACAGAAAGCTTCACACAGCTTTGATTATCACAGTGTATGATAGTAGCCTCCATTGATTGTCCAAACAATCCTGCAAGGAGCTTACAAAGCCACACTGCCTCACGAGCTGACACACAAGATGCAATATACTCTGCTTCAGTTGTACTCAAGGCCACTGAAGACTGTTTCCTGCTACACCAGGAGATCATAGCAATCCCCAAACTGAAGCAACAACCAGAAGTACTCTTCCGATCTGAGACACATCCTGCCCAATCAGAATCAGTAAAACCATGCAGCTCCAAATCCACGTTTGAAGAATATCTCAACCCATATCCGATTGTGCCACATAAATATCTCAGGATATGTTTAGCTGCTACAAGATGTATTTGCTTTGGTTCACACATAAACTGGCTAAGTGCACTCACTGCATAGCAAATATCAGGTCTAGTGTTAACTAGATACATCAATGAACCAATCAACTGTCTATACATCGTAGAATCCACTGGTTCTGAACTAGCTGCAGCTTCTTTCAACTTATCTAAATTAGTCTCCATGGGTGTAGACATAGGTTTGCAGTCAATCATACCAAACCTTTTGAGAATGTCAACAGTGTACTTCCCTTGACTTAGAATCATCTCATCTGGCTTTTGCCAAACTTCTAAGCCAAGAAAGTAATGCATGAGACCTAGATTCTTCATCTCAAATTCTGAAGCTAATTCCTTCTTGCATTTTAGAATTAGATGTTCTTCACCAGTAATGATCAAGTCATCAACATATAAAACCAAAATTAATGCTTCACTATTTACTACTTTGAAGTAGAGGTTAGAATTTGCATCATTCTTTGAGAAACCCAGACTTGAAAGATACTGATCAATTCTTTCATACCAAGCACGAGGAGCTTGTTTAAGACCATACAAGGCCTTCTTCAGCTTGCAGACATGAGACTCTTTCCCATGCACCTCAAATCCTTCTGGTTGCTCAATGTAAACCTCTTCTTCTATTATGCCATTCAGAAAAGTTGTCTTTACATCCATTTGGTGAATCTTCCATCCTCTAGATGCAGCAATAGCAATGATGGTTCTAACAGACGTGTAACGAGCCACAGGAGCAAAGGTTTCTTCATATTCAACTCCCTCTTTTTGTGAGAACCCTCTAGCCACAAATCTAGCCTTGTGTTTCTCAATGCTCCCATCAGCTGCATGCTTGATCTTGAAGAGCCACTTAGAAGACACCACAGATTTGTCTTTGGGTCTAGGAACTATATCCCAAACATCGTTCTTAAGTATAGACTGATACTCCTCAATCATGGCATCTTTCCATACTTGTTGACTAGAAGCTTCTTCAACATTTGAAGGCTCTAACTCAATAATCTGACTCATCAAGGCAACATAACTAGAGAACTTGTGAGGTCTCTTGCTTTCTCTGAAGGCTCCTCTTGGAGCTGCAAACCTTTCTGCTTCCTGCATTGTCCTGCGAGCCCAAAGAGGTCTTTTCTTTCCAATCACAATGTCTAGAGGCCCATCAGTAGGATCCAAAGGCTCAGCTGGATCAATATCTTCTTTAGGTTCTGTATCCTCCTTCAGATTCTCTGGAATATGGTCAACTTCCATATCTTGAGGAGGTTCTTCTTCATCAACCTCCATAGGAGTGCCTTTGGACCTTCTATAAGCAACATCTTCCTCAAATGTGACGTCTCTACTGATCTCAATAGACTTCTGTCCTGGAATGTAAATCCTGTAAGCTTTTGATGTCTCACTGTAGCCTACAAGAATGCCTTTCTTCCCAGAAGGTTCTAGCTTTGTTCTCTTTTCCTTTGGAATATGAACATAGACTGGACAGCCAAAGATCCTCAAATGACTAACTTCAGGCTTCACGCCTGAGAATGCTTCTTCAGGAGTTTTATTCTCTAAGATCCTGTGGGGACTCCTGTTTTGAACATAGACGGTTGTTCTTGATGCTTCAGCCCAAAGAGAGATTTGTAAGTCTTGATCATGGATCATAGCTTTCACTGCTTCCACAATAGACCTATTCTTCCTTTCAGCAATACCATTTTGTTGTGGATTATAGGGAACACTGAACTCCCTCTTAATCCCTGCTTCAATACAAAAGTCTCGAAATGTGCCGGAAGTGTATTCTCCACCATTATCAGATCTCAATACTTTGATCCTCTTCCCAGACAGATTTTCAATCTGTGCTTTGAATTCTCTGAATCTTTCTAATACTTCTTCTGATTCTTTAGATCTCAAGAAATAGATCCAAGTCTTTCTAGAGTAATCATCAATGAAAATAATATAATACAAGAAACCACTAGATGATGCAATAGACATTGGACCACACAAATCAGAATGAATGAGATCAAGAATACATTTAGATCTACTTTCACTGGAATGAAACGTACCTTTTGTGTTCTTGCCTAGGGCACATCCCTTGCATGTACCTTCATGTTCTTGATCGAATTTCGGAAGACCGGTGACCATCTTCTCCATGATAGGTAGAGCACGAAAGTGAATGTGAGCCAATCTTCGATGCCAAAGATCACACATGCTGGTACTGTTATGCACAAGTGCTTGAAGAGGACGAGTGCACAGCGTGTAGAGACATTCATGTCTAACTCCAATCACTTGAGCAGTTTTGAAGCTGGAGTTCTTTGCCCATATAAGAACTTTCCCTTTAGAGAAGGCAACTTGATAACCTTTGTCTTCTAATGCTGAAATTGAAACAAGGTTCCTCTTTATCCCTGGTACGAACAGTACATCATTCAACTCCAAAGAAATTCCAGAATCCAAGTGAAGAGTGGAGTTTCCAATCCCTTTTACAGAATATCTAGCATCATCTCCAATAACAACTTGATCACTGGAGTTGCTTTCCATTAAGTTTGAAAGGTGACTTCTGAATCCGGTGATGTGCCTAGAAGCACCACTGTCAATCAACCAAGTATTAGAGTCAGTAGAAACATTGCTAGACAAGGCTAAATAAAATAGATAATCACTGGAGTCCTTTTGTAGAGCAACTTCTTCAACATCTGCAGTGGCAACTTGAAGCTTAGGTCGTTGGGGGCAAACCCTCGCAAAGTGACCATACTTATCACAACGAAAACATTGAATCTTGGACATGTCTCGTTTTCTTTTGAAGGTAGGAGCATCATCATTTCCATCTTCTCGATTCCTTTTGAAGAAACCTCTCTTAAAGCCTTTTCCTTTGTTTGATGAATGAGAGGTAAGAACTTGTAATTCTTCATTCTTTGAGCTTTGACCAATCCCCCTTGCTGTTAGTCTTGACTCTTCTTGAATGCAATCAATCCTCAATCAATCAAACTTGGGAAGTTCGGATCTTGCACTGATTCCTTGGATGAACGCCTCCCATGAAAGCGGAAGACCATTGAGAGCAAGCATAGTCAGTTCTTTATCATCAATCATGTGACCAATAGTGGAGAGCTGATCTTTTATCTCTGAAATCCTCATGAAGTATGTAATAACAGATTCTCCTTTCGCCATTTTCACATGATGAAGTTGTTGCTTCAGAGCAAGGGCTCGACTGGTGTTGTTGATTTCGTACATCTCTTCCAAGGTTGTAAACATCTCTCTTGCTGTATCCAACTTGAAGATAATTGGTACAATATGATCCTTGACGGAATCAACCAATGCTTTCTTTGCCCTAGTGTCTTTATTCCTCCATTGCAGCTTCTCTTCTTCCCCCTCAGGTTCGAGAACTTTTGTTATCACAAACTCAGCCAAATCATTCTCTTCCAAAGTTAGCATGAACCTGAACCTCCATGATATGTAGTTCGAGATCCCTTCGAGTCTATCCTCGATTTTCAGACCGTTCACCATCTTGAGAAAATTAGAAGGTAGACTGAAAAAGAACAATGAGGGTTGCAAACTAACAGATCTGAATCTGATCACGATCTTTTTCACACCCGCTCTGATACCATGTTAGTGTTTCTTAGATCAGATTAGATAATATATTATTCAATATAAATGCAACACATAAGACAATGAACACAACAGGATACCCTGGGAAAACCCTCCTCTTGAGGGAGAAAAACCCAGCAAATGATTCTCTTATATATGGTGATACAATAACAGAATTCTGCTTACAAATCAGGCCCAACAATGGCCAATGCTTGTTTGAAGTATTCGCCTTCCTTCTTAATACAGAGAACTGACTTCTTACATGAATTCGGACTGCTGCTACAGAGATGATGATCTGCTGTTCAAGTATGAACTTCTTCTAGGAATGCGAACTTGATATCTGCTGTTCAAGTATGAACTTCTTCTAAGACTGCGAATTTGATCTGCTCTTCAATATAATAGCGAACTTCTTGATGATATGAATTGTGTGTAATAACCAAAAGTAACCTTGTATATATATCTTCTTGGCACCTCTTCATTTAGGTCGGCCTTTATACAAATAATAATAAATGAATAAATATAACTTAAGTCGGCCAGTCAACAAGTAAATGATATAACTCAAAATAGGGTCGGCCCATGCTCTAGTTGATATTTAATATAATTCTCTTGGGAAGTGCAGACCGACGCTATACTAACATCAACAATTAATACCTTAACAAATAAATTAGGTTTGGCCAAGGATAGGCATGTTCCAAGAAAGAATAGTAAAGTGTGCATGATAGAGTGCTTATATAGAAGACAATATATTGGAGAAATGGATAGATCCGTCCAAACAATAATTAAAGAGCATAATCACAATAATAAAGAAGATACAAGTAGAAAAATCAGCACTACCAAAACACTCACTAGCAACTCAGCATGATATTTGCATTAACAAAGCAAAAGTGTTGGCAAGAGAAGCCAATGAAATCAGCAACTTGTGGAGACGCTTAATTCATAAGCTTAAACATATTAATAATAATAACATAAATTAAAATGAGCATAAAAATATTAATAAATATATAAATAATAACAATGGTAATAAGAAGACATAAAACAAGAACACCAATAATAATAGGTTAACTTTTATTTTTAAATTTTAACCTTCTTATTAATAAGAATAATAAAAACCTTAATAATAAAAATGTTGACACTGCTAGTAATTAGAATACTTATATAAGTTTTTGATTTTTAGGAATAATAAACTATTTTCAATAACTAATTAATCAAGAAGAATAAATCTAAAATTATAGGACCAACCTTCCTCAATTACTGTTATTATCCTATCTTCTTGCATTTAAAGAGCACTAAGGGCAATCCCAAAAACTACATTATTGATCTTGTAATTTCTCTAAAGAGGGATTTCAAAGGAGACTCAAAAAAGTCAAAATTTGAAATATTACATAATGTTATATGCACGATATTATATATAACTATGAAACTCTAAAATATTTAATGATATACAATTACTAGTACGAAACAATGGTCTCTATAGACTTTTCATTTTGGAATCTAATGAAGATCAAGAAGTAATTCCAAGGCTTAAAAAGATCAAGAAGAACCTCCAATGCATGATGGAACAAGAAGTCATTTGCTCAAGTGCATGTCAAGAACTAAAGATCCAATCCATAGAACTATGATTGAAATATGTGGAGAGTATCCATGTATCCTTATATTCAATATACTCAAGAAATAGAAATATATGTGAAGTACAATTTACACTATATACACCTTAAGGAACCACTCCAGAGATATTCTGCTATGAGAGACTAGAGATCTTCCTCTAAAGGAGCTAAAATATCTCTTGCTACAAGAGCCAAACCTATTATAGTACTCTATCTCAATTTTGGCATAATAACATGATTTTGTAGGTGAAGTACTTTCAATCTCAAATATGTTGTAGGTGAGCTTTGTTTATGCTCTATGTCGAAATCAACAATCTTTGCAAACACCTGATTAAGCTTTGAATTTTTGCTCTACTCTAATGTTACCCCTAGTCAATACAAAGATCTCTACATCAGCATGACCATACAAATATTTTCGTAAGATCTTTGTGCTAATGTCACACTGCTCTATGACCCTACTCAAAGAATTCAAAGTGCATCAACATGGTACTCTACATGCTTTCACACATTTCTATTGCATACTTTCCTTCAACCTTCCTCACAAGTATTTGGTCTCAAGTTTCTTCATTTGCATGGTTTGAAATCAGCCATTACAATTGTGTACACCCTAGTTTCCACAATGGTTTACTATCCAGTTTGACTAAAGGGTTTTCTCATTTTTGGCTATGCTTCTATATATTTTCAATGGCAGACAATCCTACTCTATAGGTAGACCATCCTTCTTTCTATTTTTTCGTATAATTAAAAGGTTTTCTCATTATCATGGAAATCCCTAGTTTCAAAACTTGGATTGTCAAGACAAAATTTGGTACAACAAGCTTTGCAGTAAAAAAATTTAAGTCTAGGAATTAGGTTTGGTATTTTGTAAACTTATTTGACTTCAGCAACTACAAGAGGACAAAGCCATTAATAATTTACAAGCACATATATCTATGCATGAAAATATCACACCTCCAATAACATCAAACCTACATTACAGTAACTCAAAGAGACCATTTCTAAAATTAAAAATAATCAATAAAAGTTGTTCATTTACCATGAACACCTTAACAAAGAAACAACAGCCCATCAAAGTTTATTCAATTACAAGTGAATGAGCAAAATTCATAAACCTTCTTATGGTTCATGATAAATTTGGTGAGGAAAGACCTAGGCATACCAAAGTGCTCAACCTCTAGGTTTATGGACTTTAAAAGCCAATTGGGCCACTACAAGTTATTCATGGCAATGATTGTTCACATCAAATTTGATGAGGAAAGAGCTAGGCATGCCCAAGCACTCAACTTCCGAGTCCATGGACTTCGTAAGCCAACTAAACCCCTACAAGTTAGTCACATTTTCCTTCAAGATTCTCTTAGCTTGAAAAGCATCTCCCTAGACAAAGCTCGGTTGACTCCATGTAACACCCTTGTAATGTTGATTATTTTGTCATTGATGTCAAAGGCTTGTGTGTTTGAGAGGGATCGATAGACAGGCAAGCACCTTAACTCAGCATCTAAATGCCATCGCATATCATTCTATATGTTGCTCCTTTAAAAATGGATGTTTTCTATACAAAGTTGATACATTGAAGTTAATGCCTGTGTGGATGTGTTCTGATGTGACTTTTGTTTGCATATTGTCGATGGCTTCAGATTTTCTTTTTATAAGGGCAGCTTATTGCTCCATATTGAGTTCAATATGGGCAACTCTATCTTTGGCAACGGTTACAATTTTTAATAGCAAAATATTCCTGACGAAGATCATGTATAGGGCGGCTTGATTTCTGGCCGATGGTTCCTTCATGATTAACGACTCCTCCATCAACAGTAGGCCTTCGTGGCTTTGAAATTTCAACAAACTTTTATTCTTGGCATCATGCGAAGTGGTGAATATTGGTCATAATTGCCAGTATTTTTTCCTTTGCCGTATTGATCATTGAAAAACGACTTTTTACATGCATTCTCATTTGATTGCATTTAGAAACGAAGACGTGATTAATTTTTAACGCCATTTTGCTATCATTCTCTTATGCACGGGCTATGTTCGGGGATGATGTCGTGCATCTGAACCGTCATTCATTCTAAGTCGGTTTGTGTGAAGTCATGGGTATCATAAAGCCATCGCCATAATTATTCCTAATGCAGACTGTAGCATATGTATGCATTTTTTTGAATGACCTACCAATGACGGGTTTTCGTTACATAGAGGTTTGAGTATGGCGTGGGTTATTTGTGTGTGGAGTTAAAAATGATTTGTAGAGTGAGGGAGTCGTGCTCATTTAAAAGACTTTCTTTGATACCTTCCATTCTACGGACATTTGCATAAGATTTTTTGCCGTGAGAGCTTACATGTGATACATGTTGAAAAAGTCGTGAGCTACGGGTGTTCTTTTTGACTAAGGACGGGGTGTATGTTGTAGCAAATATCTATTATGCTTTTCTATGAGTCGAGCTATGCATGAGCCGTGTAAGCCGGCTTTTAATGGAATGTGAGCAATTTTTGTGTGAAGTCATGCCATTACAATGTGTTTACGGGAGTGCTCAAAAAAGGAGGTGATGCTTGCAAAAATTAATTACTAGTATTTTTGGCTATGGTATTATCTGCATTCACTCTTTGTTGCAGAGTATGGTAGTTATGGGTATTCAAATGTATCACTGCCATTCTTCTTTGGGTTGTGTAATGCTGTGAAGCTGGTGTCTTTCTGGCAATTTGTTGTTGCTCTTAGAAATCAAGTAGTCAACGTGATGTTAAGCCTTAGCAGAATGATTGCTCCTGATATCGTTGCATTCTCACTTTGGTTGATATGCATATGATGTGAAGTCAAGGTATGCTGAAGAAGTGTCATATATGTGTATGCTCAGACCGCAAGCAGGAGACGTGAAGAAGTTTTTGGTGATGCTTTGTATTCTTTTGGAATCAATTTTAGGCAGTAACAAGATGAACCTATTTGTTCATTAAAGCTCTCAAAAATCAAACCATTTATGTCAAGTCAATCCTCAATCCAGTTTTTCTTCCTTGGTCATTTTTGGCATGTGTTTTATTTTTGGGGTCATTACTGAGATGGTGTTCAGATTATGTTTGTGCTCAGTTTGAAGAGATTGTGCATTTGAAAGGATGTATTTTGAATCAAGGGAATAGAGCTATAGGGTTGTGAGTAATCTCAGTGAGTTGGTGCTCATGCTAGAGTTGGTGCTTCAGTTGTTCGAAGTTGGTGCTTTGAGGAAGTTGCACCTTCCAATGAGTCGGTGCTCACTTTTGTAATCTGGGTTGGTGCCCTTTGAAGGTAATGAAAGCAACTATTTTGTCATGGTTTTTTACCCGAAAGGGTTTTCCACGTGATATCGGTGTTCATCTTATGTTTGCTCTTACTATTTTGATTGCTAATTCATATGGTTTCAAGTTTTAAAGTTTTAAAATATTGATTCACCCCCCCCCCCCCTCAGTATTTTTGTGTGCTCTTCATGTAATTCAATTTTGGTCTAGTAAAAAGCATTTAAGAGCCCTCTAAGCTAAGAAAGAGCTCCCCTCTCCCTCAAAAAAAAAAAAAAATTGGATGGAGATCTCTCACAACTTGAGGTGGAGGAGTTTCAAAAGGCTCGTGCTCTAAGCCAAGAAGGAGAAGAAGTGGGTTGTTATAAGGGATTGCAAGGTTGTTATTTGTGAAACCCCCCTTAACAATGGTCACACTCTAGACCATCTATGTGATGTCATTCTTAAGTCTCAATCGGTGGAGATGGCATCTCCATTGCTTGTAAGGATTGTAATGGTTCTATATGGTCCTATCCAAGTACCTTCTAGGATGTTACTGCTTCATGAATATCATATTTCTTACTAAGACCCACAAGATCCCCAAATAGACTCTCCTTCTAGTCACAAGTTATGTTCAAGCCTCAACCTTTCAACATGAGACTTGTAGATTGGGGGGTGTTCATGATTGATGACTTGCCTCTTCTATGATAGCTTCCAATCCAAAATATCATGGTTAGCTTCTAATTTACATTCCACATATATGTGTGGATCTAGATTCGAAAGGGTTTGCTCCCACTACTCCTAAGGAGATGTTATTCTTCTCAGTGACTTTAATACTCACACTAAAACCCTCTTAATGCTTGTTCATAATCTTGTCAATGATGAGTTTTGTCTTCAAGAATTAGATGCAAATGAATTTGACTTGTTGAGGATTTCAATTAACATGAATAGCCCTATCACTTCTTATGAGAGCTACCTTCTTCAACTCATAAAACCTCTCAGTCTCCACATTCTTAATGGACTCTCCCATTTCCTTAATTTTCATAGAATCACTAGTTTCCCTCACTACAATGGTGTTAGCATTTTGTATTAGGTTCTTATTAGTAGACCTTTCAGCTCTCATATTCAAGACCTTTGTGTCTTGCACCTAACCCCCTTGCTAACCATTTTTATCCTTCACCCTCCAGCCTCCTCCCCTTCCCCCTTCAAGTCATTAATACTTGTCATATTGTTGGTGTTTTGATTTGTCACTTTCGTGACAACACAAAACAAAACATTGGATGAGGAAAACCTCTCTTCAAATTCATAGGGGAAACTCCCTAATTTAATCTACTCTAAAATTTAAAACGAAAACAAGCTTGCTAATATGAACACTATACAATTTGTTTTTTGGGGTTTTACATAAAGATAAAATAAATAAGAAAACTTGACCTATATGTTTTTGATCTTAGAAGCTAGAGCACAAGACTTTGAAGAACTCCACTTCTCACCAATGAATTTTCTCAATTTATAACAGCTAAAACATAAACAAAAATACCATCCAAATATTAAAACAGAGATCTTTGGAGTTGTATTAAGTTATTAACGATTAATTTGATCTTGAGGAAAACATAACACATGGAAATAACAATACAAAGAAGAAGAATGGATGGAGACAATTAATTATTACAAAACATTTTAAGTTGCTTCAAAGAAGCAAACACTAATGTCACACAAAGTTAAAACAAATCTTCTTATTAATTGGATTCTTCCTTGAAAAATTACAACACTTGGGATTGGACTTAAATAGAAATCTTGGCAGCATAAGCAAGCTTCAATTTTGCATTCTTTACACAAACACTTTAAACAATTTAATCTGACTTAGAATTTGAATGACAATCTCTATAGCATAAATCTAGCATCAACTCCCATTACAATGTATGTGTAAATAACATATTTATAGTTTTTCAACTGCAGCTTCTCAAAGCTTCAAAAATAATAAAATAATTGTTTTGAAAGCACTTATATCCTCATCCTCTGAAATAATATAAAATATTACTTTCCCTCCATTTCTACTTCTCATCTTGAGCCTTCATCTTAATCAAGGGCTTTGATCTTCTGATTTTGTCAATTATTTTCCTTAATTGATCCTCACCTCCTCTTAACAATGATAAAATATTGATATGCTTCATTTTGGGCGTCACTTTAAATGGATGGCTTAGATTCATTGATTTATCTCCTTTATTTTGCTTTATTTGATGTCCAATTGTCCATCTTTCACTTGGGCCCATATACTAACTTGGGTACCACTTCTACTTCAATTCTATCTTCATTTTGGCACGAAAAAAATGCTATTTTGGTGTTTGATTGAGATTAGACACCCTTCCACTTTTTGGTTGAGGTTGTGGAGGTTTTATACTACTAACGTCAAGTTATGAAAGCTAACAAAGTTGGCACTTGGTAGAACCTTCCCCACTTGATGCCAAAAAGTGCAACTAGTGGAGGTTTAAAACTTCCATTTCTCATTGCCTTTCATTTTTCCAAATTCCACTTTCACATGACAAAGCTTGAAATTGCTCTTGTAACCTACCACCTCTACCATCAATCACCTTCTGCCAGAAAAAAACAAAAAAGCAAAAATAGCGATTTTTCCTAAACAATAAAAAATAAAAATAAAATTAAAAGTTTGATCTCTAGTATACACTAAAAATCCTTGACCTAAATATTAAACCCTTTGTAGAGACAACTTTATGTTTGGAAGACAATCCTCGTATATGATGTTGTCTCAATGTGCTAGAGAAGATTTTCTTTAACCTTAATCCTTCCTACCTATGCCTAGTATCTACCATGATAGTCTTTCTTTCCTTTGCCTATGCTAGTGTCTACTTCAAGATTGAAAACTTGATAATCTTCATGATGAGCAACCTACATACATAATTAGTGTACCAAGACAAACCAACACCTAAGGACTTGGTTGTTTTGATAGGAAAGCTAACATAATTGACATCGATGTGATAGAAATGACTTGACATTTGGCCATACTTATGATTGGTCTTGGAAGTTCTTTTTTAGGGGTAGCAATTTTGGGTACCAACATGTATCACGATCCATTTTAATGATGAGTACTTTATTTACTATGCTTCTCAACTAGCCCAACTTACATCCATCTTCTACTTCCTTCTACCTTCAAATGTTGTTGCCTTATGTGGGTTTCTATCTAATGTTCTTTGGGAGACAACCCTTGAACCCTTTCCTCACATGGTCCATCACTCAATTCTACCCCATCTTCATGGTTTTTTCCCTATGAATTATTGGTTTGGTGATGAGTGTAAAGCCATGCATCAAGGACTCCATTTTATCCTTATCTCTAACCTCACTTCATTTTCACTGCCCATAGAGACTCTTTGTCTACCTGGCATGAGAAACTTCCATTGGGAAAAGAAATGCAAGTTTCTTGCATCAAGGTGAAACAAGCTGCTTATTATACTCCATCCCTCCCCAAAGATCTTATGGCATCTCTCCTCCCAAGGAACACACCCACTATACATAACATAGAAGCAAAAAAACCAAAAGAATGCAATTACTTGTGAATAAATGCAGACCAGCAATCAAGGCATGTCAAGTCAAATCAGCATGCTGTTTTTCACATTTGACCAAGTTTTTTGGTTAAAAAGCCTCAAGTTTTTTAAAAGAACACATGTTATTCAACAACCCACTATACATATCATAAAAGTATAAAATACCAATAGAATGTGATTACTTGTGAGTAAATGTAGAGCAGCAATCAAGGCATGTTGCATGCCATTTTCACATTTGATCGAATTTTTTGGTTAAAAACCCTCAAGTTTTTGAAAAGAACACAAATTATTCAATAACCCACATTTTTCCCCATTTTTTGAAAAAAAAACCTTTGCAATGTGCTTTTAACTACCTTGTTTTTTCTTTTTTTGGACCATTATTTAATGTTGTGTTTTTTGTTTTAAACCCATGTAATTGAATTCCATTTACCCTATTGGGTTGCAAAACTGCTGCTCCATAATCCTAGAACAACTATTTCACCTTCAAGACCATGGGCTGTCATCAAAGGGACTAAGGAAAAGTTGGACTGAGGGATGGCATGACCAACCAAGGAGCTCCAAAAAGATGCATAGAAGGGAACATCGAAGTTCAAGTATTGAGGATGACAAGGAAAAGGTAAATGGGTAGAGGCAAGGCCGCAACACCAACAAGGAAACATAGTACAAAGGTTCAAGAGTCAAAACATCTAAGGGATCGAGGATCAGAGTTTGGGCATATAGCGTACCCAAGCAAATGCAAGCCTAATACACCAACATCGAAGAGAAATAATGCAAGGGTTCGAGGTTTCAAAGGTCGAGGGGGCCATGAAAATTGTACCCAGGCAGAGGGATCTCCAAAAAATCCAATGAAAAAATAAGCTTAAGGCAAATGATCAAGGTTTTGAGAGTTAGGGGTGATAGGGAAATGGTTACCGGGGAAAGGAAACTCCAATAGCCCCAAACACACAAACATTTGAACACAAAACACCCAACACTTAGACATTTTCTTGGATTTTTACAGCTTCCAACACATGAGGAGACCCACTTGAAATTTCTCATATCAGTTATTAATGGTGGGTAAAATAGGGCAAGTGCAACAAAAGGGACTCAAACAAAACTTGGCACTACAAGATTGAGTCCCAACAATGGCTCTAGTTGGGGACATGTGCCTATTGCAGGCACAACGAGGATCCAACTATCTATGAGAGCAGATCAAAATTGGAAACCAAAAGAGAGCATGCAAACACATTTGATCATAACAAATAAGGGTCATGAGTACACAAAACACACAAAAATATATATAGGACAAGACAAGGAAACAATATATAGAGAGGGCAAGACAACTTGCAGCCAATGACATGGAGGCACAAAGAACTTAGAGATATGGCTGCAAAAATGTAATGTTCCACTCTTGCCCTAGTTCAAATCTAGGGTTTTAGATTTGATGTAAGTGATAGTCAAAGCAAATAGCGAATTCATACATAGATCATAATTACTACTGTTTCAATCCTCATGTGGTTAAATAAACCATTCAAATCAAACAATTTATCTACCAATATCAAGAGTCAGCAGAAATTCAGAATTACCCAGTCTCCATTACATAAACTGCCTTATAAACAATTTACTGAGGATAAAATATCAAGTTTGATAGTACCAATTACTGCCAGCAGCAATCACAACACATACACCAGTTGTAGAATAGACGTTTTCAAATTTACAAGTGATATGACAAGCTTGCTTACTCGAGGTTAGCCATATCTAGTATAGTCAGCAAGGTCATACACAAGGTCTGCCCTAGGACTATTATGCTTGTAACTGAAATTTAAACCCTTGTGTGGTTGCCTAACCAGCCTCTAAACTCCCACAATGACAAGTGTTGATCTGCTATGCTTCCAAATCACTTCTAACAGCCTATATGGGGTCTGCAACTGGGTCCAAAATGTTGGTGTAGGTTTTTATTTTCCTAGTGGGTTAATTTATTTTCCCTCAGTCCTAAGTTTTTCCTACACTTTATTAAGTTTGCTTAGGATAATAAAGCGAGTTTATTACTAGGAGATAAGTGATGTGGTGTCCCCTTCCTTAAAGGGTGGAACACTTTCCACATTTGGTGGCATCCCTTTTGGTGGTCCATCTCCACTTTTTGTGGTTGATTCCTATTGGTTGGATTTGCCACCTACATCCTCTCCTTAGTTCTATATAAACTCACTACCTAGCTTGTATTTGCATTGATTCATTCATGCATTCATTCATGTATTGATTTAGCTTGGAATCTCTTAATACAATTATTGTCACATCGACATTGCATAATCTCTCAAAGTCCTAGTTTGCATTCTTATGTTTTTCTAGTTTATGTAACTTTGGTTTTCTCTTAAAAATTTCCTTGGGTTATTCAATCTATTTTAGATTTCTAACGTGGTATCAAAGTTTTTGTTTTGAGAAATCTAAGTTCATAGATTCCTGATTGAGAGATTGAGTTTTCATGTAAAGATCTTGTGAATTCATTTATGCTCTTCTCTTGTGTTTTGAACGATCTAGAGAATCAGAAAGGATTTGCAAAGATCTAATAACCTCTTCATATTGCATATGTATTTTGTGAGATCCGGGTGATTGTAGCATTTCTAGTTATACTAGCAACATTTTTTACTGTTCCAATGCATCCAGAAGGTTCGAGAAAGTCAAGATTGGCTTTTGTTCCATCCAAATTGGAGATCATTTGACATAGTTGCAAACAGGTTTTTTATTGAAGTCGTTTTCATTTTTTCTTCAAAAATCCAGCTTCCACTCGTTGGTAAGAAAAACAATTTTTGGGTTTTGTTCTCAGGGTTGAGAAACAATCTGGGTATCTATTAGATTTTGTATATATTGAGCAGATCTAGAAAAAAATGCTGTCCAAAAAGCGTCACGCATCCTTTTCTCTATAGGCTAAAGGTTAAATAAACTTCATTTTTTCATCTTCTGCTTGCTGGATCAAAAAACCATTTTTGGATTTTGTTCTTAGCATCAAAATATTTATGGGTTTCTGTTATTCTACACATAGTGAGTAGACTTTTTAGAAATCAAATCAGAAGTAAAACTTTTTTTGTTAGAAAAATTTGTTTCCTGCAGGCTAAATTTAGCCAATTTTTCAAAAATTCATAACTTTTCACCACGGTGTCCATTTTTAGCAAACAAGATATCGTCGGAAAGCTGGAGACGATCACTTTCCATCCACAGAGGTATTGAGAAGATTTTTTGCCATTTTGTACTAGATATTTCAAGTCGAAGTTGTTTGTTGCTATTTTCTTCAACATGCCATAACTTTTATCCTGACGCTCCGATTTTCGAAAACAAATAGGCATTGGAAAGGTCTTGAAGAGCACTACACAGGTTAATTTTGTATCAGAATTTTTAATTTTGGCTATTTTGAACCTATTGAGCATTGTATCTTGGAAAAAGTTTTGTAAACACACTGAGTTATAAAATACCAACCTTATAATATTTGGGGGGGGTGATCTTTGATACTAGTGAAAAGGGTGGAGTGTATTGGCGCTCTTTTTTGTTGATGTTATTCAGCCACAGGCCTCTACTTCCAGACACGTATTTCTATGAAGACAAATAAATTAAATGTAGCCTTTGGCTATTTAATTTATATGGTGGATTTAATTTATGAAGAGGTGCTTCATATATATAAATAAATGAATTGCATTATCATTAATAATTAATATTTAATTATTAAATAAAGTCGACCTTGTGGAAAGTCGCAATTTTTTCTTTTGAGGAGATATCTCTTCTTGGGCCGACCTCTTGGTGATAAGAGACGCATCTCTTCATTTGATAAGTGTATAAATACAAGATGAAGACCTTCATTTCGATAATCAAAATTTATTATCATTCACATTCTGTAGAAGAAGTTCAGGCACATGCAAGCAGATCATTATTCTGTAGCAGCAAGTCGATTTCAAGGAGAGGCATATTCATTTGTATCTTGCATCTAAGAGAGGTGCCATTATTCATTGTATCAAATCGGCATTGTATTGTGCCTAAGTTGTAAGCAGATTTCTGCTCTTATTCAATCAATATATAAGAGATATATTGGCTGGGTTTTTCTCCCTCAAGTTGGAGGGTTTTCCCAGGGTATCTGCTATGTTATTGTGTCTAGTTTTGAATTAATTTTCTGTGCATTACATCTGATCATAAAACTAACATTTTTTGTGTTCCTTTGTAATCATTTGAGGATTGTATCATGGGTTTTTCTATTCATCCTTTTGTGATAATTTTGGATAAGGCTAATTATGAATCTTGGAAAAAAGGCATTCTAACCCATCTCGGATGGTTAAAACTTTTGCCTCACCTTTATGGGCTCATGCTTGAACTAGACACACCTAGAAGGAAATTAGTATGGGGTAATATAATTGATCATGTATTAGGAGTAATTGGTTCTCATAATTGATCATGTATTAGGAGTAATTGGTTCTCATGTTGATTATGACACTATGTTGGCTATAGCGGACATTGAATGTCCTCCCACGCTTTGGACCAAGATTTGGGAGATGTTTGGAAACCCTCATGTTTCTCCATTCCCAGATGATCTTGCTACAAATTGCCTCATTCCACTTGATGATGCAGATAATATACCCTTTGATGATGCTACTTTAGAGGAGCTTGAGTATTATGCACATCTTTAGCGTTCAGATGACATAGAGACTTATCTTGCTTATCATCCTCATGTTGAGATTACATCAACATCACCTATTGCACATTCAAATTTCAAAGATGCTTCTTCAAGAGCCTCTAGTGATTCATCGCAAAAGGATCAGTTATGTCTTCTGGATTCAATCCATTGGGACCAATTTCTACCAGACATATCTTGTTTGTTTGTAGAGTCCCTCATTTCTGATCTAGATGACACTGTTGAGGATATACATCTTCTCTTTGAGGATAATTCTTTAGTCCTTGCATCTGTTGCTACTTCAAAGTCCAGAGTTTTTTCTTCAAAAGCTTCCAATGACTTCTTGCAGCAAGACATCCATTGTCTTTCAGATCCATCTTTGTGGGATGATCTCTTGACAGGTATTTCAGACTTATTTATGGAGACACATATTGCAGATTTGGGAGACACTATTGATGGTATTCATCTTCTCTTTGACGAAGTTGATTCTTCTTCAGTTGTTGTGAGGAAACACTTTGACCCTCTTGTTCATTCTCTACATGATCATTCATCACAGTTTGACATGAGTGTGGATACTTTGGATCATCATTTGGAGGAGACATCTTCAGAGGAGATACTTGAGTTTTTGGATGGTGTTCTACATCAATCTCTAGGAGATTCTGAGTTTTCATTCTCAACAGTGTGGCCTAGAACGTCTAATTTGATTGTGAGAGCCTTCAGCATCAACATGGGGACACTTGAGCCGAGTTCAAAGACTCCATACATTTTGCACTTTCTTCCTACATCTTTCTTTTAAGACTTGGGAGATAGCTTGCATACACCATTGGTTTTGTTTCTTCCTAAGGGGAGGAACGTCATTCGACGATCGTGGACCATCTTCTCCATCCAGTTTTGAGCATCTACCATTGGATCTCCTTGGGGGCTACTTAGTCCTTTTCTTCTCTCTCTATTCTAGAGGGTGTTCTCTCTCTATTTGTGGGCGGGGGGGGCCGGGGGGCTTTTTTGTCGAGACCCATCATCTTTTATTTTCCTAGTGGGGTTAATTTATTTTCCCTTAGTCCTAGGTTTTTCCTACACTTTATTAAGCTTGCTTAAGATAATAAAGTGAGTTTATTACTAGGAGATAAGTGATACGATGCCCCTTCCTTAAAAGGGTGGAACACTTCCCACTTTTGGTGGTCCATCTCCACTTTTTGTGATTGATTCCTATTGGTTGGATTTGCCACCTACATCCTCTCCTTAGTTCTATATAAACTCATTACCTAGCTTGCATTTTCATTGATTCCTACATGCATTCATTCAGCTTGGAAGCTCTTAATGCAATATGTCACGTCGACATTGCATAATCTCTCGGAGTCTTAGTTGCATTCTTCTGTTTTTCCAGTTTATGTAACTTTGGTTTTCTCTAAAAAGTTCCTTGGGTTATTCAATCTATTTCAGATTTCTAACACAAAACTCTTCACAAGGGTGTGCACAAGACCTAGACAAGTAACACCATGACTGTTGTATGTGGAAATTAACTTCCAGAAGGGTTGATTGAGTGGCCTAGCGGCCTAACAGTGTTGTAGTGATCTCTTCAGCCCTCTCAAGTGTGGCGCTCAACCTGCAATTCAATCCCTACACTAAGTAATGAGGAATTCCAAACCTGGAAATGCAAATTAGGAGGAAAATTGATAAGATCAGGTCAGGGGTTTTGTCCCAACTTGGCTAGCTGCTAGGGTTTTTGTCCCAGCAAGCACAACTTTAGGATGTTACTCCCAAAAATCACATCAATCTTCCTCTTGTCCTATGCCCAGCTAGCAAGACTTCATTTATACTTGTTTGAACTCATAATAGAAAAGCAGGTCGGACAAGTTTGCAACTAAACAGGTTGGCCAAGATTTTATTTATTATTATTTTTATTTTATTTTATTATTATATATTTATTTACAATATTTAAAGTAAATATTGGCACCCAAAAGCACCTTAAAATTGTTTGTTGGCTGACCGGCTAAATGGGGGATATGACAAAAAACTTACAACATCATATGCAGGTCGGGTCTTGCAAGAAAACCCATTGCACAAGACCATGGACAAATTGCTACTACTACTTGCCTTTGTTAAAGACAAGCCTACTAAAAGAGCTAATCTGCCTCAAGCCACAATCATAATCATCACCCACCTACAACATATGAAGCCTTTCTTCAACATGCATCATCTCGAGAACATGGCCCAAGGAGTGAAGACTAACTCCACCATCAACTTTACTACTACAGGGCAGCCATAAATAATAGGCACTTGACCTATTCCATAATGCATCATTTATATCTACAGCAGCAAAGGGTGAAACTTGAAAAACCGGGTCAACAACATCAAATGTGGATGAAAGCAAACATCCACTATCCAACTATGCAACCTTGCTACAACTGCCGATCTGATCATATGAATAGAGGCAAACAGAAACTACTTCCAATTCACATGGCAAGGAAAAGTATACTTGATTGCAATCCTACTCGACACAAGGAAGGAAATCATCTTGCATTCCAAACTGGAATACCTCAAGCTCAAGTACACTGTCAAGTTGAGCAACAAGATGCTAATATTCTTATTCACATGTGTTGCTGCTCAACACCATCATCAATTGTATGTTGGACCCATATAAAGGACTCAAATTCAGGCACAAAACTACCATCCACGACACTAGAAGCATGACCTTCAAAAAGGAAAGGCTCATAGTTAACAATATCAATCTCTAGGACAACAAGTAGCCAACATACATCACTGTCATACATGATGATGCATTCTTCATCAACACAAAAATCATTGTCACGAGACACCTCAGGTGACAAACCATGTTCTTCAAATTTTCTCTATTTCAAGCTTACTTTGGCAATTTGTCCATATCTTCTTCTTCCACCACTACCGCAATAGCAAATTCCTATGACCCAGTTGAAGCACACTCTACATGGGGAAGACAAAAAGTCTTGCACCAAAGAAATAGGCTCTCATATGCATCCACATGATCACCACCTTCACAATCTTCAAGGACAAGGTCTTCACATTAAAAATCATTTGCTGCACTAACTTTTGTTTCAATTGTTTTATCATCAAGTGCAACCACATCTAAGTCATTCTCATGCACACATATATTAGTGGCTTCAACATCATAATCAAAGACAAAAGGAGGGCAATAAATCAAACAAAAAACTTGCTTCTTGTTCATCCTTTACACCACCAACATGTGCACATCCTAAACCATCAGCTTCAAGAGCTAATCCATTTAAATACTCACTAGTACACATCTCTTCCTCTTTGTCCAACTGGCTGCAATAAACACCGAGGTCATTTACCTCATTTTCAAGTTGAATGTCATCATTGTTTTCAATATTGCAATCATTTTCAAGTTGAATGTCATCATTGATTTCAATATTGCAATCATCCACAGAAGACCTATCCAATTGAAGGTACCATGCAAACCCTATCTTCATCATCTGTATTACTATCATATGATGCACCAACGCCTTCCACCTATCTACATACACAATCATCATCTGACATTGTATTTACCTTGCATGTTGTATCCATTTTGTTGCTACTCATAGCAACATGTTCAGCACCATCATCATCTCATTTGCAATCAAGCAAACTTTAACTCAATTTAATCAAATTTTAAGTTATATAATTAACACAATTTCTTAATCAATTGCAATGTGGCCGACAATTTGAGCCTAACTAAGAGCACGGCAACCAACATAACTCAAATTGCATCCAGTGACATATCAATTACGATCCAATCACTTCATCACTTGCATTTAAACATCTTTGTACTGGTACATGATGAAAATATTCTCTCGCACTTACACTGATTCACAAGAATCTTATTCATAACTTTTAAAAAGTACAACACTTTCAAAATTTTGACCGCAAAAACACTACTTCAAGTTCTGACTTCTTCGGAGCTTCTTTTTTTCACTGTTTGTATCCCTTTTACTGAAGATGCTGTAGATACTCTTGTTGTATAGCTTTCTCCGCCATGTACTCTTTTTCAGTCCTAAGGGTCATCAACCTTTGCCGCTTGTGGATATAAATTAAGATGGTGCATAAATATAAACTTCGTTCAATACACCATCTAACATTAATAAACTGATAGTGCTAATATATTCTAACAGAAGGCATCTTCACACTAGTAGCAATTGGGTTTCGAAGATGAAATGCATTTTCCAAAGTATCTCATAAAATATCAATGCTCATTGTCTATCTTAACATAATGGTCCACTCAAATTGGACAGAAAGCACAATTTTTTTAAATCTCTACACTTAACGCAAGTGCAAATGAAATGAATTCAATTCAATTGTATCCACAAGTCGGAACACTAACAGTCTATGGGACCACAGATGTTACAGTTGTCTGGACCCGCTAAGCTTCGGGGAAATGTTTCCGCCACAAGAAGGTTGGATTTTCCGTTATTAATTTGGATAAGACAATCTCTTTAACTCTTCAAACATTGCATGCTTTTTTCTCAAAGCGGGCGTCAAAATTAATAAAATTCACAATTCAAAACCTTAACGGAATTCTACTTGAATATTGTGTCCCGCTGAAAACCCTAACAAAACTGAAATTTAACATAATTCACTATTACAAGCCTCACGAAATTGAAATGTGATATAAAGAGATTCTTACTTTCGCACGATGGGAATCCACTTGAGCGTGGCAAAGGCAGAGGCGGGATCTTGTGGGTGCCACGTAGATTTGATCGTATTCACCACCTCTGTAAACGCCTCCTTTTCTTTAACGGCCAATTCCGCCACCGGAGGCGGCAACCAAGCATTGTACAGATGCATATTTGCACAGGGAAAAAAGTGGCAAAAAAAGGTAGTAGTTTAACCTCTACAGAGAGCTTACAAAAAGTGAACGGCCGGTAGCATATACAGAATTTTTCCGAGTATAAGAGCAACAATTTAAAGCGAAGGATGGCTTCAACTCCAAGGCATTGAAATTTATTTAGACTCTCCTCTGAAGGAGACTTTTTCCAGTTCCGTGTGGACTTTGAGAGTCCAATGTATTTTAGCCTTGTTCTCCAAGGCTTCGTGGCTTGGGTTGAATTAGTGGAAATTCGAGGCCCCTTGATGACGTGGGTAAAAATGCTCCAAATACAAACCCTAAACTTTTATATCACTTTTCCCAATCTGAATGAAAGAAAGATTTTAATGACGTCCAGGAGATTAAACAGTGTAAGGGATCAAGACAAAATCAGGTCTAATCTGTCTTCATCCTCTTTTCCAAGTCTCCTACTATTAATTTTGACTAGAAGATTAGTTGTATGATTTTTATCTGTAGTAAAAAGAAAGGTAAATTGACTTTGCAATTGTGGATGAATACAAGTACATTGGTTGAGATTTTAATTTGTTGGTAGATTTGTAGGTCAAAAATAATATAGGGAGTTAAATAGTTTGATATTTGTTATATAATAGATGTAAGAATATTGAATTATGAGATTGGAAATCAAGATGATTTTATTTGGGCTATTTGTCATATTAGTAGTGTTTTATAAGTGTCAAGTTTGGGGCAGCAATACTTTATTTGGTCTATTTGTCATATTAGTGGTGTTTTATAAGTGTGAAGTTTGGGGCAGCAATATGTCAAAAATAAAATGGAGTAATTAGAGAGGTTACAAAAGCATTTAATCACAAGCAATTTCCAAAATAAAATTGCAATGTCGTATGAGATCTTATTAGTTGAGCCAAGTGTTTTTCATTAGAGTCATCAATTTTAGTCTATTCGCAAAGTTATCTAGAAAGAATAGGGAGCATGAAGTCACATTATTGACCCAAAATAGTAGTGGAGTAAAAGTTAAGTAGAAGAAAAAGTGTGTGGATGAAACTAAATGAAGGTTGATCAATAAACAAAACACTAGCATACGGGAATGTCCAAATACCAATGAAGGAATCAAAGATATGTGAGAGAAAAAGTAAAGGTAATCATGTGGACAAAGCAACCCAAGTGAAAGAGAGAACAGTACATTAGAGAATTCAATTCCCCATGTGACCACAAGCAAGAAGCATACATAGGAACGAAAAATAAAATGGAAAGCAAAAATGTTGATAGCTAAGCTAAGGAATAGCTCACATCCTCTTAGATGTGAGATTGTAAGATGAAAAACACCAAAAGAAGATTGGAAAAATAGAATATATTGTTTTTGCACGTGATATGACACTATGTCATGGAGTATCTATCTTACAAGGATAGATGGACCAAAGACACTAATAGATCTTGAAAGTTAGCTCCTTGATTGACTCATTTCAAGAGGAGAGATTAGTTCAAACAATAGACTTGTTGATAAAGATTCATATTATAAGATCTAATATTATAAAGGAAATTGCTATCAATTAGAAATAGTTGGGGCAACACTTATTGAGAGTGTTTAGGTGCAAATCAAAGTTGTTTATATCCTTGGGTCCTACAAATTGCTTGATCTCATGGATGTCTTAAAAAAAAAAAAATCATTTCAATGCAAAGTGAACAAATGAGCAAACTAGAATAAGTATTATGGAAGATCTTGACAACAATAACTTATGGTTAGTAGAAAAGAAAAAATGTTAGTGGGTAAGATGTTCAAAGGGCAAAGGGACCATTGACTTTATGTGGTACATATGGTTTGATTATTTGCAATATTGTGAATATATGGGTGAAATCTAGAAAATATGTATGTAAAACTTATAATGGGATAAGTGTTGTTCATTATGTCATTTACTTACAAAATGTCATAAAGAAGATAACAAAAGTGTGATTTACAATTCTCCATTAGAATTAAAATTAGACCATAGTCTAATGTGTATAAACTTATCATGCTTAAAAAAAAGAAAAAAATAAAAGTACAACCCAATCAACAACCCCTAACAAAGGGGAACATTCTTATAGCCAAATAGAAATGTAGAATCCTCAAGGAAGCACTAAATAAAAAAACCCAAAAAGAGGAAAAGGAATGTTGAAATACAAGGTTTCAAAAGTTGCAAGTTGTCAAATATAATTCAAGAGGTTGCACTAAAAAAATGTAAAAGGGCAAAAAACTAGGAAGAAGAAACTAGGTAGTTTTTGTTACAAGCAAGCTCCAAAATAAATTGGTAAAGAAGAGGAAAACAAAAATTTGTATAGATAGGTAGTGAAAGAAAAAGAGTAGTTAGTGAGCATAAGGAGGGCTAAGTTAATAATTTAGGAAAGAATAATCTAAAATTAGTTTGGAGGAAATTTTGACCCAGAGAAAAAATAAATAAAGGATAAATAATAATTGTCTAATGGCTAAAATATGTAAAACAATTATATGAACACAAGTCAAAGGAAGAGGCCCCTCTCTTAGTCAATACACCAACATAATTATCCACGTTATAAGAGATTAAGGAAGGTATTAAGAAGTTGGGTGCAAGCAAGAATTGTAACATGGATAGGCTACAAACAAAATACTTTAGATGGGGATTAAAAATCTAGCCCCTCACATTAATAAGATGCTCAACAACATCATTCAACATGGATTTCCAAGAGATTTGGCAACTAATCTAGAGCACCTCTCTTCAAATGTTATGATTAAGATGCTTTACTCCAATATCATTTCTAGATAAATATTTTGTTAACTATTTTTCAAGATTCTCTCAAAATCAAACAACAATTGACTTAACAAGAGATATAGGTTTGAGAACATATCCCAATGCTCAACAAATTGAACAAGTTTAGAAATACACCTTCAAATGAGACTTTAAAATGTCATTAATATTGAAGCAATTTTTGCAAGTACCTCATTCATGACAATCATTGATAAAATCAATCAAAACATCTACATTTTATTTAAACAATGCATTAAACTATGCAAAAATATTATCTTAACTAAAGATTGATTGTCCTATACCAATTATCAAGAAAAAAATAGTATAATAATTTATTTGTTTATTTAAAACTCCAATACACTTTAACTTTGACCTTTAAAATTCTCATATCATATGTACATTTTCCCTTAACTATTGTAACCCAGCTTTTGTTCAAATAAAAACTTTACTTTTACTCAACTTAATGATGAATCATAAAATATAATCATTTTTATTAATATTAACATTGCAACACCACACATTTACATGCAACATGTATCATTATATAAATTCAAAATCATTATGAATAAAGAAGATTTTCCAACGGTCAATTACACATCAAGAATGGAACTTAAAGCCTTTTCTTTCTTTAACAAACAAGCATTCAATAATCTACAAGAACCATTTGTTAGCATATAAAATATTATATTCATAACTTCCAAATCATTCATAACAATCAAGTTATAGTAAGGGAGAATTTTGAACTGAAATAAGAGTCATCTTCTCCTTAAATAATAATATTTTAGCTTTAAACATAACAATACAAACCAAACCTTTTCATTCCTTATTTGTGATCTAAAGTAAAAGAGAGAAAGAGAGAGAGTATCACCAGAAAAAAATTATGGCCTACCACGAAGTCATAGGCTTCCCCATCCTACCTCACTAGAGGAGCCCAACTGATCACGATGAGTCTAGCAATCCATGGCCAACATGAGTGAAATTTGTGCAACCATGGAATTATTAACACATGCAACCTATTAATGCCCTAAGCACAAATATATATGCATATCCCCCTTTATCCATTAAGTGACTCAATTTAATTCAAACAATCCTCTCTCTCATTATTTGAATTAACTGGTTTGGCCAAAGTATTTATTATTTATTATTTGTTTCCTCGAGTCCAACCCAATAGTCAATCAACACCCTTTTACACATGTTTTCTAAGAGTATGTATTTTCTACTAGTTATGGTTTATCTAAGAGACTGAGGACTTAAAGTCCTTTCATTGTATTATTACTTTCAACTTCTTAGGTTATAATCAATTGTTTAATAATGTAATGTTCTTATTATAGTAACAAAGTCGCTTTCATTAACCAATAGGGTAGGTTACACTCAAGTGTATTATTCCTTCTTTGCATATTACGAGGAAACAACAACATTTTTTTATATACTTTATCTGATAAATTTAGATCCAAAGTTGACCAAGACTTGCATGAGGTTACTAGTCACAAGTGCAACATTTCACAAGATAAATATTGTTATTGAATGTGTAAGTTCAAGAAAATGTGTTGGAATGAGTTACATAACTACAACATCACAGTGCTAAAAAAAACTTCATAATGCTAGTGTGGAATTGCTTATACTACAAAGCTGTTATGTTGGAAATAACTAGCATATACTTTAAAACTTTAGTGTTGGTAATGAACAACTTACATAGTGTTGGAAGGAGCAACAAAGCTACAAAACATAACGATGTTAAAGAGTAGCATAGGTTCAAAAAGTATAGGCTAGTAATGAGAGGCTCAAACTGCAAGTCATAGTACTGGTGATGAGC
This sequence comes from Sequoiadendron giganteum, assembly GCA_007115665.2. Taxonomy (NCBI): domain Eukaryota; kingdom Viridiplantae; phylum Streptophyta; class Pinopsida; order Cupressales; family Cupressaceae; genus Sequoiadendron; species Sequoiadendron giganteum. The sequence goes on from CM021106.1 coordinate 462,831,117, forward strand.
TATACAATCTTCTGAAACGTGATGTTGATAATAAGTAGGATGATGATGATGATGATGATGATGATGATGATGATGATGATGAACTCTCCCATGGCTACTATATAATACTAAAATAGTCATGTGAAAGTTCTTAACCATCATTATTTATTTATTTTTATAAATTTCATATTTCAACAATTTATGCATTAATTCATGGCACAACCACAAGCAATATTTTTAAATATATTGGCTTTTCAATTTGTAATAGCCTTTACAGACCTATTGTTCTTCCTTGGTATTTAATTTAAGTTTGAAACTTTGCATCCCTTGTTCCCTTTAAACATTATGAATATACAAGTTTGTTCATTCCAATTTTGAGTAGCTATAAGTTGCTTCTAATCATCCAAAAATATTAAATTACTAAAAAGTAGAACTATAATGTTTGTTTGATTGATCTTATTAACAATCACTAAGTATATAATTGAATAAAGTTGGAAAAGAAAATGTCCAATATTGCAACTATGAAGGATTCAAGAATTTAAAGTTATTATTAGTTTCAATTACAACTAGTTCTTGCTCCCAACAATCAAATTTTTGACTTTCCTTCACATAAAATATTGATTCCTAACAAAATGAAGATTTACTTAAATTCACATACCTTAAATGAAACAATAAGCCTTTTACTTCTCCCTCCCCTTCTTTCTTTTCCCCCCCTCATCAGCTTTTTCTTTTCATTATTTTTTTATTTTAAAACACCCCCCAAACCTTTATTCCCATTGCTATGTAGGATATAGTATCTTTTTCCAGTTACAACGGCTAATATTCTATAATTATTTATTTTCCTCTTGATATTTGATGAGTTTCTTTATGATAAATATCACCTAACTTGATCATTGACCCCTTTTCTTTTTCTTTTTTTACAGATCCTACTCGGGGGCTATTGTGACTCTGCCCAGTGATTCTCAACCGACCCTTGCCCTAGACTTACTTGAACGCCAAGTTTTGGGGGCCAGAAGAGGCAAGCGGAGGCGAGACTAGTCCTTTGGAGGTTGCAGACTGGGATCGAGAAAGCCTACAATTGGATAAATCCAATCAGCGAGAGTCGAACCTTGGACCTACATGGAATGAGCCCAAAGCCTTAGCACAACTACACCAATTGTTCGAGCTACGAGATTACCCCCTTCTTTTCTTTTTTTATTATCTTTTCCCTTTCCTTTTTTTAAGAAAAACTATAATTTATAAAATTTCAAGAGATATAAGGTACCTAAAGGTACCTTTTTTCTTAAACAAAATATTATATTTTCCTAAACTTTAGGTCCCACCTTCTTTCTCTTTATTTTATTGTAACAAATATATATGTAGTATTATTTTTAATATTATGAATTACTCTCTAATAACACACTATATATTATTTTAATATAAAATTATGAAAATAATAAATTTTAATTTCTTATTTAATTTTGATAAATAACTAATAATTTAATTATTATTATTATCTTTTATAATACAAAATGCAATCCAGACAATGATACTATGTGCTCATGTGCGTGGAATTCTCACCCATATCACCCTTAGATGACTAGACTTCTCTTTCTGATGATACTCTTTCTCCAATGAGAGGTGTAACTGTCTTCTCACACTCCAATGACATAATGAAGTTAGTCTATTAATTAAAAATCCAAACTTAGAATAATTTTTTCACAATATTTAAAATTTCTATATAAAGTTAAATCACATAAGCTATATATGTAATTATAGAAGTACATTCGTAACTACCATAATTAACCACATTCTTCAAAGCATTATAATGACTACTTTAAACAATCAAATAAGACAATTGATTAAAACAATCAAATTAACTAATATACAAGGATGTCATTATAGAAATTTTAAGATCAACTATAATGAAAGTTAGGTTTCACATTCATTTGAACATATATACAAACATGTCATTACAAAATTTAGGATAAGATCACAATTAGAATTGTGAACCAGTAATTTTGCTTTGGGAACATGCAGCAGTTACATGGATGAGACCCTTTCTTTTAAGAAAATATGAATTTAATCTTTATATTTTGACCCTTTCTTTTAAGAAAATATTAATTTAATTTTTATATTTTGCGGGGCATTTGGAATCTCTATGGTTTGTCTGCAGCCCTTAATACCCTACATCAACCATCGTTCAAAATACATAAATCGGGTAGTATTGGTGTGGACTTTATGGCTCCAATTTTAACACGGGCTTAAATTTATCCGCCGGTCCTTTCCACGTGCTTGATAATTTATTTAGAAAATTCAGAATCACGACAATCCTGTTTATATTCATTAACGTACGATAAAGAATCTTTCTAGAGGAATCTGTCTTTATAATAAGAAAAATAAAACGCCAACTCCTAACTACGTGTACGAATTTTATCTTGGAGAGTCTGGCTTTTCATTCATATTAAATAGGATTTCCTAGTATGGTCCGTTACTCCACGAGAGTAAATACCGGGAAGGCGACGAATGAAAGATTAGTTAAAGCTACGAGCAAACGACATTTAAAGAGTCAAATACCAAAGGAGACTTTTTAATTTCTTGGTAGGCAAGAAATACTTCAATTAAAACCTCTAAGTTCTCTCTTGGTTGATATTAATTTCATTCGCATCTATACACACCATACTTGCTTCTCCTTTTTTTAATGCTTAAATTTATTGTAGTTAAGCTGTTTAAGTGAGAATTGGTAAATTGATAAGTAGGAGGTATTTTCTACAGCATGTCAAATTATGATATTGTTATCAGGATTTAATTGTGTAAATTGAGCTGGAGTAGTATTGGGATGGGTGACCTCTTGGGAAGGCCCAGTGCTTCACCTTTATGAGCATCACTAGATGCAATGAGTGCTAAGTGGACCATTCACTATCATGAAAGATGGGTTCTTGTGAACCACTAGTCATGAAACATGGGTTAATGAGTTTGACTCATAAAACTACACCGTTAAATTCTAATAGCAATATCATAATTTGACACGTTGTGGAAAATACCTCCTACTTATCAATTGATGAGCTAAAGGGGCTCTATAATGAATGGTTTATAAGGCACAACACTTGTTGAAGGTTTTACAAATGGGGTTGCAAGCTAAGTGGGTTTAACCTTGGAGGAAACTCCATCATTATGCATGCTTGAGTTGGAGTAGTACTAGGATGGGTGACCTCTCAAGAAGGCCATGTGCTTCACCTTTGTGAGCATCACCTAGATGCAATGAGTGCTAAGTGGACCATTCACTATCATGAGAGATGGGTTCTTGTGAACCACTACTCATGAAACATGGGTTAATGAGTTTGACTCATAAAACTACACAGTTAAATCTTGATAGCAATATCATAATTGGTAAATTATTTAGTTTGATGTTCAATTATTGTAGTTGAGTTGTTTAATTGAGAATTGGTAAATAATTTAGTTTGACGTTCAAATATATAGATTTAAAGTTTATTTGGAGATTGATGTAATGATGGTTTTGAAGGTAGAGATGTAGTAATAAATATATGAAAATTAAATTTTGGAATTGAATCGGCAGTTAGAAGCTTGTGATAAATGAATCGTGAACCTTCATAATGTTGTGATAAGCTTGCATTTATGATTTGGTCTAATTGATGTAATTGTGTTTATGTCGTGTGATTTTATTAGATGTATAGTTTTGGTTATTGAATCTATTCGCCACTAAGCTTACCTGCATTTGAGAAAGTATGGCATTAAAGAGTATTATTGGGTGCATATTATGTAGAGAGGTAAGTTTTTTTTACTTCCTTGATTGAATTCAAGCCTTGAGGTTTATTTGATAAATTTCAAAGAGAGATAAAGGTGAGAATAGAAGTCATTTTGTAATTTTTTTATTCATTAAGATCAATGTCAATTAAGACTAATGAAAATTTTGTGATAATGCCCAGCTGTATTTGGTGAACAATCTGCAGGGTCTTCATTAATATTGTTGTAATTTTCAGAGATTAATAAAATGGCTTTGCCTATTACCAATCAAAAAAAAAAAGACTAATGAAAATTGATTGACATAATATGAGATTTTGATTATCTATAATCAAATTATCCTAGAATGGTATGCTTAAATACACAACCCTACACACAATTTGAAACTTTTGGCACCCACACAAATAAGTAATGGTTGTATCTCAAAATTATCAAATTTAAAAGAAGAATTTATGAATTTTGAATCTCAAGGACAAGATCATGGTCATAATACAATCCAAGGAGGCAAAGGTCCTCAAAACTAGATAGATGAAGTTTTTAGGTGATTGATTTAGCATAACAAATATCTAGATTTAGGTTAAGGGAAAAAAGAGCTAAAATTAGTGTTAGACTCATGCATTGAAGACATCCAAACAAAATTACATAAAACATAGAGGTTAAAAACTGAAGTATACACTTTTATCCTCTACATTTAGCCTCATTTTGATGTGCATATGAGTGTGAGTGAAAAAGCATGCCAAAGTAGAAATAAAGAAAATAACACATATAAAAGGATACCAATTTTTTGGAATCTTGGAAAACCAAGTCACGAGAACAAGTTTGTGCTTCCTTTATCTTTGATATATAGCTAGGATCCATTGAACCTAGTATATTCTTGAAGGAAAAGACACCAACCTAAGAAACTATACAAAAACTAAACATAGAATTAGTAAAATATGTCCCCTCTAATTGTGTGTATTATGAAGGAGTACCCACATATTGGTGAGAAGAGAAAACAAGTTAAAATCGGGTATGATATGTAAACGAAACTAAGTATGATTGATAAAAAAAATTGAGCAGTGCTAGGACCCTTAAGTCCCAAGCTTCTATTATTATAGCGAGTATTGTAGTAGTCATATTTATTTATTACTAGTTTATTAAATGGATAATAGTTTCTAAAGTTGGAAGTGATACACAGGTCTCTTTATTCTCTTGATGTGAGGGATAACACTTGGAAATCACCTCATTAAAAAAATATAAAATTGAATTTTGGTGGTGTCTCCTGAGGTAATCTTGATAATGTAGTTGCATGTTTCCTATTTAGACAAAAAGGAAGTAATTTTATGTATGGAGTTTATCTCTTTTTGAGTTAGAACCAATAATGAAGTAGAATGGTAAGGTTTGGTGGGTGGCATGACTATGGTGGCATCCAAAGGAATGTAAAATGTGAATGTTGAAGGGGATTCCTTATTGGTAATCGATAAGTTTAAGAAAATTCCATGCCTAAATTGGCAACTTAGGTGCTATGTAGAGGAAGTGTTAGCATTGGGATTTAAGCTATCTAAAGTTAGTTGATAGCATTGCAAGTGGATAGCTAATTTTGTAGTTATTTTTTTAGCGAACTATGGAGTGGACCAAGACCTTTAACAACTCTTTATAATCATATTTCTACAGCATGGGAGGGGATAGAGTCTTATATAACATTCAAGCCTTCATGATTTTCTCCCTGTATTTTAAGACCTTATGGTCTTTAGATGACGATGAGGTGTATTTATTTTAAGTGTGTTATGTTTTTGATATTACGAAGGATCTACATTATTTTGTGAAAAGATTTTTTGTTATGAGGTGGGCATGATAAGTCTTTATATGCTTTGAGTGATAACAAATTATGGCTTTTCATATTTAGTGATTTATGATAGCCTATTTGATAGGTTGGTTCTATATGGTGTCTTTGGGCTCTTGATAGGAATGCTCAATGCTTGAGGGACCAATTTTAATTCAAATAACAAGCTTGCATTCATTCTTAGTTGTGTGGATCCAAAAGTGCTAGCTTGTCAAAATTATTCTCAATGAGGATATGTTGGGATTGCAAGTCACCTCATAAAAAAGCTATAATATGGCCAAAATTTACTTTAAAATTGACTAATTGTGTCCTAGATGAGGCTCATAGGGTTAGGTTTCTATTATTGGTACTTCTTACTCGATTTCAAGGCACAAGGTTGGTCCCTTTGATGGTAGTAGATGGTAAATAGATAAATTAAGGTGTTGGATCGAGTGGGTAGGCTCACAGTTGTTGGAAGACTGGAATCACTGAGAGGGGGATGAATAAGTGATTTACGAAAGTCACGAATTTTTAAACTTTTAAATCAGAATATCAAATGACTATTGAAGAAAAAACTTCACTTGAACTCAAATAATATTATATGCATTACAAATCAAATAAACATTTCATTAACTGGGACTGGCTTGATAAACTTTGACATTATAACTAAACCTTTTATGCAAGATGCTTTAATTTAAAGAATGGCAGAAATGAATGATTGACATCAACAACTTTTTATGCAACAAAAGACAATATTGTAATCAAGCAAATAAACCAATCACACACAAGATCATCACATAACACAATATTTTGTCCTGAGTGGAAAACCCTCTTGGGGAATAAAAGCCACTCGAAAATCATTCTCTTTATTCACTGAGAGCACTAACTCTTCACAGTCCAGGAGCACCAACTCCTCCACAGTTCAGGAGCACCAACTCTAATACAATTCAGGATAACCCACTCCCTCATTCTCAAGAGCACCAACTCCAATACCAAAGCACAAAACAATGATATATCAGAGGGTTACTCTGTTACAATGCAACTCTCATATTTCTCTCATTCTAATCTATCTAATATCTTAAAGATTCATACATGAATCTCCAAAATACCAGACACATTAGTTATCTTCTCCGCATCATCTTTTCTAGGTTTTTACTACAGAGCTTTTTTTACACAATCTCTTTCTCAAAGGTCGTATATGTCCACAACAGTGATTTTTCACTATTTTTATATCTTTACAAAATATGCACAGATTTTGTCAAGTGACTTCACCGAAGATTCCAGATCAAACAAAATACAGTAACAGTTATGTTCCAGAAACCCTCAATGCAATGACTGGTGGATTATTTCACAAAAGCATCTTTTCCTTCACACCACATTTTTCATGGTGATAAAAATAAAATAAGTATCGCTGCTAAGGCCTGCCAAGAGATGTAACAAATTTCCCACAACGTTTTTATGGCTTGAATGAAACAAGAACAATTTCAGAACACTGATAATGGAGAGAACGAAACTGAAAGAAAAAGCATGATATCATGTCAGAACCCACTAAATCTTTTCCATATTTGAGAGAGTGAAACCATAACTGCCATAAAAACTTTCTTCAAGCAAAGAGAATAATACTTATTCATGCAACAAGAAAATCAAATAAATACCAGAGACATTCGATGCCAACCACCATAGTTGCCCAGGTTTGTAACTCCCATAGACTTCCCCTGAAAGATCACAACCGACAACAAATTTTCATGCTCAGAGAAATCCCATATGCTGGTCGAGCTCTCAAGATGAGCTAGTTTCGAAATCAAAGAATGATGACAGAGAGAGCTTCACTGGATTGCAGATCAAAATGACTTCATGGCGGCAGCTAGGGTTCCAAACCCTAAGCAAAGAGAAACACAATTGATTTTCCCTCTTCTTTCCTTCATCCAAGTCATTCCATGACTTTTTCAGAGTTGATAAAATTTTGAAGTTCGAAGACATAAAGACACAATTATAATCAACTTATTAAAAAAGCTTATGAGTCCACTTGTCTAATCATTTACCAAGGATTTCGACCACATGATTACCTCCAAATATTGCATACAAACTATCGATACACAATAATCACCAAATAAACTTTATACCAAGACAAAGATTTTCAAAATTTTGACATAGATAATGGGAACTAATGGTTGTTGAATGCACACATTAATCTGCCAAGGATTATTTCCAAAAGACTTTACACAAAGTAAAAAAAAATCAATATTAGTGCAAGGTGATCAATGTGGTAAGATCGCCACAATATATGCTAAAAAATACCCGATAGGGTTTAGACTTTTTAGATGCCGACTCCCCCAAAGTTTAGCATGCTCGACAAGGGCTTGAATTGCTTGATTAGATAAAACCTTATATCACTTTTAGTGCCCAACACCATTTATGGTGTAAAATATGAATAATTCAATATCCTCACCAAAGGTAATATTAACCATGAGATACTTCAAGGACATTCACCGATGTATTATGATGAAATACTTGCTAACCAAAAACAAAAGCTTCAGTCAAGATAATTGCTATAAGAGCAATGCACAAATTATAAACCAAATTTCATGAAAACTTAAGAAGTCACCTTCCATTGTCAAAACAAATGCAAAGAGACCTGGTATCAATTATTCAATGTGACCTTATTTCACTTAGCCAAGTCATCAACTCTTGCTAAAGAGGATTATATGAAACTGGATAAAGACATCATATGCCAAGATCAACTTGATAACTAAAAATGAATCCAAGATCAAACTGAAAATGATCAACTGACATAATATACCTGTTGAATATACCTAAACCTGAATCATCAAGAACATGATCAACCTGAAGCATAAAGACCCTGGGACCTGTCAAGATAACAATGACATATATATCTGAAGCAAATGCATGCCATGTCACAATGAACATCATGTCAAATATCAGTACCAACATGTAAAAACTGAAGCTTGAAAGTGCATGCCATGAACCATGTGAATCACCATATGAACCAACTGCAATCATCATGTATCAAAACAAATTGAAATCGGAAACTGCATACCATGAGAAGACCATGTAAAGCAACTGACATCATCAAGAGCCATCAAGTATATATCATGTCAAGACAACTGAATATGAAGATCATAAAGATCCTGTAAGAGACCAAATTTGAAGCAGTCAAACCATAAGACTCAAAACAAGTGGATTTGTCATCAAGGACAAACCGTGATCACAACTGAGATCCAACAACAGTATTGAGGGCATTAAGGAAAACCAAATTAAAGACCTAAGGAAGGAGGTGCAATTACTTGAAGAATACTACTCTAATATGGATAAAGTAATTATAGGTTGTATAGTCTTCCACTACAAAGGTTACTTAGAGGTTACAAGTGACCATGCAATTTTGGTCATTTGTGGAAAATTGATATATTAGGTAGAACATCGTGTAGATTCCTTCCATGGGGTTTACATTCTATCTCTTAACCTAACGACAATGAATGGAGGTAAATATCCTCTATATTTGAATGTGGTTGAAGTGGAGGTGACAATTGGTTGGGGAAGATCATAGCTATTTGGGTTGGTTATTGAGATGTTATGTGATGTTTAGTGGATTTGTTTGCTTGATATGTTGAATTTATTGATTACAAGAGTGGTTCTTCAGTTGGTACATTTTAGATGGTGGACTTTTTTGTTGCTATTAATTGTATACGTGGTTCTACAATGTAGGTGTTCTTTGGGTGGAAACTCTCTTTGTTCTTGTTCTATAGTGATTTATAATTATTTTGGTAAATGGCAGCTAGGACTGCACTATTATATTGATGTCAAAAATAAAGTTCACATGTTTTCATTTATGCCAAACCTTTCCATAGACTAACCAATTACTATTTAGCCACCCCTCCCAACCACTACAAACCCACACATCACATAGAGAAAAACATTCCAAGCCCTTACATATTATAATCTGCTTGAACTAATAACCCTATACATTGACATTTTTGAGATAACTATGTGTTGTTAAACACATTCGATCATGATACACCATCACCGAGGTAAAATCCTCCCATTGTATCCCTACCACCACAACTTTGTTGACTGAAGCCATAATTTTTTTAAATAGTGATGTGATTGTTTGTTTCACATGTTATTAGGTTATCATCTGAATCACCCACCTATCGTTTTCTACACTTTTCTTTGCCAACCCATCTGCTAATGTATTACCCTCATTGTATATGTGTGATAGTTTGAATTCTTGAAATTTGCCTAACATGTCCCAAATCGGTTCCAAGCATTTGCTTAGCTTTTAATTTGGCGTTTTCCTTTAGCGGATTGCATTTATCATTATGAGGGAGTCCCCTTCTAAGTGCACTTTTCTAGCCTTTGACTCCAAGACGCACTTTAAGCCCATGTATGCAACCCTAAACTCTGTCATATTATTTGTTGTTTCACCTAGGAATTATAATTTTTCATAAAGAACCTTTCCAATTTGATCCCTGATCACACAACCAACACCACTTGGTCCAGGGTTTCATTTCGAAGTGCCATCAAAGTTTATATTTATCCATCCTTCATCTGGTGTCATCTATTTCACCCCTTTCCTTGGGTCAATGGGAAGATCAAACTTCTTATCCCCATTAACAAGGAGTACCTTTAAGCCCCCAAAGGTCCTGGTCATTATATCTTCCTAAGAGTTGAAGTAACTCATGTTTATTTTCTTATTGTGGGCCGCATTATTTGCTAGTTCCACAACTGGCCTTTCTATCTTTTCCACCAATTTTTTTCTATCCATTTCCTTATTTTGAAAAATTCTCTTGTTTCGGCTCCTTTAAAACTTCCTAGATAATGTAGGAAGGTAGTATTTTTCAAATGCACGCAAAAACTACTTTTCTTTCCCACTTTAGCCACATTGAAAACCATTCACCAATGTCCTATGGAAGTGGGCATGGCCAATCCAACTTATCCATAAATGTTTTCCAACAATATTCTATGTAAGAACAAGTCAGAAGTATATGGTTTGTGTCTTCATCATGTTCCTTGCATAGCACACATCTACCTAGGTCATGGATCCCCAATCGTTTTAGCCTATTTGCAGTCAAGATCTTCTTCTAAATGGCCATCCAGGTGAACATACCAACCTTTGGGAGACATAACTTATTCCATAAAATATGTGTTGGCCTATTCTTCCTAGCTATTGCCACTTCTTTGGCCTTGTATCCCAGTTTCACCCTATACTCCCCTGATTTCAAGCAGCACCATCTTATAGTGTCCACATTTGTGGAGGGTGTCATTGGTCTATTCTCAAATATCTTACTTAGTTCTGCCTTCTAGTTTTTAGGGGCCATCTAGCCTTCAAAGGAACACCATTTCGAAGTGGGACATCCATTTTCGATACTTCTTTCCATATAATCACACACTTTCAGTCCCCATACTTGCTTTGTTTCTTCCTAAATCTCTTTTAGATTTGGGTTATTAGCCAATGGTACATGTCCTTCCCATGAGTCTGTCCAAAATGATGTGCTTCTCTCCCATGTGATATGCTTGGTTATAATGTCTTTACATTTCAAAATAAAATTCCAAATTGCTAATCCCCTTGGGGGATCCATCATCATGGAAATTCTTATTGGATGATCATTGGCTAAATGTTTTCTTCTGGGAATCCTTACTCAATTTTGTTCATCTTTTGAGTATAAATTCCATCTGAGTTTAGCACCCATTACCAAATTCATTATCGCTAATTGTCTAATCCCAACCCCTCGACCTTCTTTGTTTTGCATATTTTTTTCAAGATATTAACAAAATCTTCTATTGATCATTCAAACCATTCCAAAAGAATTTCCTCATGATTTGTTCCAATTTAACTTTAATTGACTTTGGAATTTTCAAATATGACATTGAATAAATAGGAATGCAAAAATTACCGATTTGAGCATTAGTATTTTGCTAGAAGAAGACAACCATTTCCCTTTCCAAGATTTTTTATTTATTTTTCGATAGTTCTCCAGCAGTGCATCCCAATAGATCTTCTTATTAAGCCCAAAAAATAGGGGCATCCCTAGGAATCTGCTAGGTAGATTTTCCATTCTTAGCCCTAGGATACGAGCTAAATCTCTTTGTAAGCCAAGTTGGGTATTTAGGAAGAAGACTTCCGATTTGTTGCAATTAACCCCTTTCCCAAATGCTTTGTAGTAGGAATCCAAAGTGGATCTGATTACTCTAGCCTTGAGTCTGCTTTCACTTTTGAATAGAATCGTATCATCCACGAATTGGTGATGTGTAACCACCTTGATCCCTTGAGCAACCTTTATTCCAACCCACTTGCCTTCTTCCCTCAATTTTCTAATATATCTCCCCAATGCTTCAACCATTATGATGAATGAGAAAGGTGAAATTGGATCGCCTTGTCTTAGCCCTTTGCTAGAAGAAAAAAAGCCTTGTGAGGAGTTGTTTACCATAACTGAGACCTAGGTGTGGAGATGCAACTTTTGACCCATGCAATCCAATTTTCATCAAATCCAAATCTTCTCATTACTTCCAATAAAAATTATTTGTCTACTAAATCGTATTCTTATAGGATATCCAATTTAATGACCATACTCACTGATTGAGTCTTTTTGGCTGAGTGAATAGCCTCATGTGCAATTATAATTCCTTCTACAATTGATCTTCCCGGAGAGAAGCCACTATGTTTTGAATATATGATCTCTACCAACACTTCTTTCAGTCTATTGGCCATCAACTTCGTTACTATTTTATAGATTGTATTGCATAAGGCAATGGGCTTGAAATCACACAACTCTTTCGATTCAGTTTTATTGGGGATTAGAGCGAGGAAATTATGATTCAGGGCATCCAACATCGTGGTTTTCTTCCTAGATTCCTCCATCATCCTCACACGATCCGACCCAATATTCTCCTAAAACTGTTGGAAAAAATTAGTAGTGAATCCATCTAGACCCGATGCTTTGTCCGGGTTGAGCTGAAAGGTAATCTTCTTTACTTCTTCCATTGTCACCTCTTTGTAAAATTTCATGTTTTGCTCTAGATTGATAAGGGCTAGAATATTATCAAGTATCTTGTCTTTCTCATTCATATAACTAACTATCTCTTTGTTCAGCGGGGACTCAAAAAATTGGATTGCTTCTTCATTCATTTCTTCTCCCTTTGTGGAAATGGTGTCATTCGTCACCTTAATTTTTGTTACCCTATTTCTTCTTCTATTAGCTATTTTTGTTTTGTGATAAAATTTGGTGTTTTTGTCGCCCTCCTTTAGCCATGTTGCTCTCGAATTTTTCCTCCAGTAACATTCTTCTCTTGCTTGGACTTCGTTTAGCACTTGTTTCGATTCTTTTTCTCTTTCATATTCATTAATACTCATACCTTTCTCTATTAATTCTTTGTTCAGTTCTTATAACTCCTCAATCTTGTTCCTTTACTCAAATATATTCTTAAAATGCAGCTTATTCCACTCCTTCAATTTGTATTTGATGTAACTTCATTTCTTTCTAATCTGAAAGAGTCTAGAGTGATTCCCAACTTTCACTTCACTCCACCATAACTTTATTAAGTCCTTCAATCCTTCATCCATTAGCCACATATTTTCAAACTTGAAGGGGCATTGTTCTGGAGCACTTCCATCTATTAATTGGAATGTATTGGGAAATTATTAGACTTGATGAATGGAAGAATTAGTGTCTCATGTGCTTCCAAGTGATCTTCCCACTCACTAGCAAGTAAGAATCTATCCAATCTCTCTACAATGCTCATATACCCTTTCCTTCTGTTAGTCCATTTGAAGAATCCATTCTTTGGTATTGCATCCTTTAGATCATTTTTCCCAACAAAATCTTGAAAATCGAACTGAGCCTGGGATATATGTCTCATTTCGCCCTTATTTTCTAAGTTGTTGAGGTTCGCATTGAAGTCTCTCACAACCACCACTAGCTCATTATTCAAATTTTATAGTCTAGTGGAGATCTGTGTCCATACCTCCCTCTTGTTTGTTGTTGTAATAGGACCATACACATTGAAGAGAGAAAAACTCATATTTGTCTGAAGAGCCCTAAAATTTATTAGCTACCAATTCTGGTTATCTTCTATTCGCTCCCCTTTTACCTTAATCGGATTGCACACCACACCTAGACCCCCGAAAGCACCATTTGCCTCAACAAATTCACCTTTCCAATGCTTCCAAGAATTCATTCTTTTCCCACTTTCTTCCTTACTCTATTTTTTTCTTGAAGCATTTCTATATCTACTTTTGCTTGGCTTGACCAGGCACCACTTGTTAGGGGCATTTAAGCCCCTAACATTCCACGTTATTGCCTTCATTTCTCCTTGAGAAGGATGATCTCCTTCCTAGATCTAAGTTTCCTCTGTCCTTTGGAATTCCCAACTATTTCCAATTTCTTCTTATTGGTTTTAGGGCCTCTCCTCCCTTTCAGTTCAATATTTGGTTTCTTAATCTTGGATTGACTTTGTTCAATTGACCTTTCTTTGAAGAGATCTCCCTCTTCTTCTTCACACTCATTATCCTCCCCTGATTCGATGCCTAGACCCGCCTCCATTTCTTCTTCCACCAACTTAAATCCTTTATCCAATAATTCTGCTAATTCTATATCCAAATTATTTTTCTTTGGCTCCTCCAAATTTTTATTGCTCGACTTTGTTTCCACTTTTTCTTCTTAAACTGACTTGGGCGAGGTTATAATCTAATCAGCACGCTCCACAGGGTCACCTAAGCCATCACCCCCTTCAAGCTAGTCATTATCCTCGGGTTCTTTCTCTTCCCATGAACCCCATTTAGAAGGTAGGTTATATAGTCTTACCCATACTATGAATTTTTCCACTTTCTACTTCCATGGGTCAAAATTCGGCATCCATTCTTTCATAAAGAACCTTATTCCATCCATGGTGAATGTACCTTGACGCAGGATATTATTTTTTACTTGTACTGAAGGGCATTCAACCAAGAAAAAATATCCATTTGGAAGCGATTTCAATTGTATATCTGATCCCCAATTATTATCACACCACTTCCACAGTTCTCTTTTTGCAGGCCTTCCCCCACCCCCATTTAACAAAAAAAAACCCTACTTCTTTTAACCTCTTTATTGTATGGATGTTTATCACCTTCTTGTCTCCCTGCTATTGCTTCCATGAATTTCTTTGCTAGTGTCATCCATATCATTTTCCGCTAGTTGTATATATTTCGTTCGAATCCCTCTTTCCCAACTAAAATCTATCCCTTTTTCATTCACACTGTTTGTTCCAAAACTGGGTTCTAGGAGGAAACCAAGCCGTCCATCCAACCAAATCCTCATTCATATCTTCCTTGAAAGTGATCACGCTGTCCACCAAATTGTCTCTGTCGATTCCCGACCATGTCATTCCGATGAAACCCATCCGTTGGATCAAATTTCATTTCGGATCCCATTACTGTAATCTTGCCACCTCCGGTCTAATTCCCTTCTATCCGCTTCTGGCCTATGTGCTTGTCGGCTCCATACACAATCACCATATCCATTGTTCGCTCATGTTCCTCTCCTAGGTAGTACCTATTTTCTCTCATCGACAACTCCTTGTCTACCACATCCGCCCATCTACCAATTGTATATTTTTTCTCTTGTCATGCCATCTTCTTCTAGTGATTTATAATTCATATTATCTTTGTAGGTTGTATTTACCTACTCATATCTATGTAAATTATTATTTATTTTCAAGGGATGGGGTCCCTATAGATACCCCTAGGTAATTAATCTAAAAATATCATAGTTTAGTTACTTAGTTAGTGTTACATTATGTAGATTTATTTTGTGTGCATTGTTTATTATAAGTCACTCTCTATGATGCTTATTAAATGTTGTAATGAAGAAGAAGATAATCTTGGAATCATATTTTTAATTAGAGATTTTATCTTAAGGAGGTTGACCCCTTTAAGAGCCTTGTGATATTTGTTCTAGCTTCATGAATATATGTACATATTTGTATCTATTTTAAATAATTGTGTTATTTGTTGCATGGTATTAATTATATTTGGTAATATTTTATAGGTAAGTACCTAATAAGTGGTGTTAGAGATCTTTCCATGGTGATGACCTAAACTAGTCTTCCCTAAATTTAATGGTGATGACCTTGAAAGTTCTTGTATAGAGCAGAGTAATATTTTGTAGTCAACCAAAACCACCATTAAAAAGTTGTTAGCAACTTCATTCCACTTGGAAGATAAAGGTATCTAATGGTTTCAATGGATAGAAAAAAATCATGTTTTCCTCACATGGAATCAATTTTATGAACACCTACTCACCTAATTTGGCTTGAGTAAGTATGAGGATTTCATAAGGGCATTAACTAAATTATGAAAAATGCATTCCATTCCTGACTAATAGACATAGTTTTTGGAAAATAAGATAAGTGGTATTGATGGTAATTTCTTCAAAATGGGTTTTATTAGTGGTTTGAAGGAAGACATTATTTAAAACTCATGTAATGTTTGAAACCCCCACATTGAGGAAGCTCTTTAATTGGCTATGTTAATGAGAATGAATTTTCTATCCAACATTGTCCCTACAAGTCACCATAATAAAACACACAATAGAAATTTTGACCAAAACCACCTTAAGGAAACCAACCTATAACTAATCCAAGCACTTGAACACCACCCATCAAGCACCTAAATCATGAGGAAACGACTATTTGATGATAAAATCTACTATGTTATAATAATGATGAGAAATATGACTTGGGCATAAATGCAACGAACAAAAAAATTATTCACTTGATGTTGAGGTACCTTCCCCATCTAACATCTTGGATGCTTTATAAGATAGTCTAGTTGAGAAATAAGTTAAAGAGAATGGTCAAAATGGTGATTCAACCCCTAAAATTTATGTGTAGGCCTTCACAAAGACCATTGCACCCTAATGATGAAGGCATTGGGTTACTTTAAAGGTATTTAATTAACCATACTCATCAATTATGGCCACATTCATAACTCCATTGAACCTTACTGTAACATGCCCATTAATCTACCTAGTAAATCTACTAAGTTTTACCCACATGTAATTGTCTATGCATCTAATGTAAAGCAATAATTTTTTTCTTTTTTATTCAATAATAAATGCATCATTTGAAATATAACTTTATCCAAACTTTTCCATTGCATAATCAAAGAATCATTCCAATAATATAAGTATAATTTAACTTTACATAAATATATTCAATATAATGTTTCACATTACACTTTCGATATAGATGGACACATGATTACATACATTGCTTCAACAAGCTTACAATAACTAGAAATACAAATGATCCAGAATGTCCTCCCAAATCTTGGTTTCCAACTACATGAGGAGAAGCATCACTCAAGCACTTTTCCACTAACTATGGTCCCCCACACATCTACCAGACTTGGTATGATGTCCCTCCCTTCGACGAAGAGATTGGTTTGGTAACCTCATCCTTAAAATAGCCTTTTCTAAGCATAGTGATGTGTCCTAGAAATCTAGACATACTATAATGTCTACTAACTCATGTATGATTACCCTAGCCTAGAATGTAAATTGGATCACACAATGAAATGACAATGTAGATAGTGGCTACCTACACTACTTTGGCCAAAGATTCATCACCTAGTAACTTTGATTGAGGTCATCTATTTCACCACATTTAATTGCTCGATTTTTAGTGAACATTAGTATTCTATTCTAAGGTTATCCCCTTTCTTTTGGATTTATCATAAACCCAGGAATAACCTTCCCATTAACTTATATCTAATGACTTGCTATAAGATCCATAATACAACTCTATCTTATGCATTGCACCTAGAATATAGTCAAACTAGGTATAGTTCTCACATTCTATGAATAGTATAAATAGTATATAATCGTACAAAAACCCCTTTATAGTATAATAACTATATATGTATAAACCCAAAAGAAAGGTTTCCCAAAATGAGAGACAATCAAGAACTTTCAAAGACTTGCAAGCATCAAACACACATAAAAGATAATCTTTCTGACATGGCATCATTATAAACAATCTTTTCAACATAATAACAAGGGAGTAGAAATCGGCATGCCTTTTTAAATCTCCAATTGAATTATCTTCCCTCCTAGCTAATTGGCTCAAGATCGCTTGCAACTTCCACTATGAACAACCCAAATTCCTCTACTAGCTTCTCTCTAGATCTCTCAACAAAACCAATATAAAACAAACCACTTTCTAACTCACAACTCTCAACTCTCTAAGCATAGAAATTGCAGCATAATAACACAAGGAAAATTAGAATGATAAGTGTAATAATTGGTAGAATGAGCACCTCTATTTATACTAATTTGGAGCAATCGAAGGCTACAAACAAGTTAATATTTTTTCCACCTTTCTAACCTCATGCAATGACACAAAGGTAACTCGTAGGTTTGCAACAAATCACACTCCTCACCATTTAAATGGTTGATTCAACTTGATATATATGGGGAAACAAGCTCAAAACAACTTTCCTAATTCAAATTCCTTTACAAAATGTTGCCAAGTTTGCTTTTAACTGACTCTAAATAGTATTTACAGGCTTATGCATATTTTGAAGATCTCTTAAGCATTTCAAACACTTGCAAATATGGCGCCACCTTCATATGTTTGGTGCCCTCAATAATAACACAAGTTTGACAAATTCAAAAGGCTTATGAAGCAATATTCACTTCCTTCTCAAATGTTTACATAGCAACAACTAACTCCTACATGCTCTATTCAATGTTTGACTCGGTCTCTCATAACTTCATGAGTTGGATTTGTATGTAGCAAGTTGCGCCTTTAGTATATGCGCCATATATTACATGATATGTACTTTTCTTTACTTAAGCACTTTACACATATTAACAATAATAATAGCGCTATGTTATGCGCTTGAAGATTATATCAATAAATTTTATTCACACACACACACACACACACACACACACACACACACACACACACACACACACACACACATATATATATATATATATATATATATATATCATATATACATATATATGTATATATATATCTATCAATATATATGTTTCATAAAGTTTATCAATTACATTTAATTAATAAAACAACACATATATAATATATGAATATAAAGAATAGTATTACGCATATATATACGATTATATATATATATATATATATGTTACTATATTAATTTACACACACATATATACTATATATATGTAATTCTATTTCAATATCTTTATAAAAACACTTATACACATAATTTCATCGATCGACATATATACATGGAATATATATATATATATAAGTGTGTGTGTGTGTGTCATCTTAGTCCAATCGATATTTCCATGCATATGGGAAATCTGTCCATGAGCATGTGTAGGTACGTCTACCTACATATACTCATGTGCGTATTCACTCACATGTATGAGTTCACCATAGACATGTACATATACATATATATACATTAAATGTATATATCTCATCGATATAACAATAAACACTCAAGGAATGAATTCAATGCAACTTAAAGACTTCTTCTCATTCCTCATTCCAAATGATCATAAAACAAGATTGCAAACCAACATAAATATTCACAATCAAAATAGAAGATCACTTACCCATTACCTGAACTGACTTGAATTAACTAAGAATAACTAGGGTGTGAGTGTGTGAATGCTCAATAAGATCGAATTAAAGGTTACCAAACCAAGTTCTTCTCTTGAGTGATACTTCCCCTCTCTTTTGAAGGCTTGAACATGTTCCTGCATTTAGCTTAGTTCACCATAATAGTAGTTAGTTCAATCAATGCATTCATATACATCACATACATGTCATATGCACATTATATATTTCATATAATGAATCATAAAGCATTTAATTGAATCAAACATTCATTCAACGTATTTCATTAGAATTCATAAATAAAACACATTCACATTTATTGAAGCAATTTACCAAACTAGGTAATAGTAAAGAGATAATAACACACATGGTGTAACAGATTCCCCCCTTGTAAATCATCACCCTCAATTATTTGTAAGTATCAAATATGATCATAACATAAAGCGGAACATCAAAAAACTATTTTTTTCAAGATCTTTCAAAATCTAACAAGACTTGTGGAAACTTTTGCTTTATTTCAGCATAGTCTTCCCATGTGGTAGAATCTTTTGCATATTGATCCTACTGGACCTTGCATTGCAAAAATTCTCGATTACACAAGTGGAGCTTACGTGTTCGAGCACCTTGAGAAGATCGATTGTTACCACCCTTGGGTCCTACACTTGTAAAGAATTCCAATCAATAACATGGTTATCACCTGGTATATACTTCTTAAGATACGAGACATGAAAGACGTTATGCACCCTAGCAAGAGTTGGTGGCAAGGCAATCCTATATGTGACAAGGTTGATTTCTTCTAGAATTCAAAAAGTCCAATGTAGCGCGAGACTATTTTGGATGACTTTCTAAACATGATAGAACTCTTGTGAGGCTTAACTCTCAACAATACCCTATTCCCTACTACGAAATTCCTAGGTACTTGCTTAGAATCAACATAACTTTTCTGCCTATCGTTAGCTTTTACTAACCTCTGCTTGATAATTCCAACTCTTTCCTCCATTTCTAATACCTCTAACCCAAGGATTATCCTATCTTCCAACTTATCCCAACTTATAGGAGTTCGAAACTTCCTGCCATATAATGCTTCAAATAGAGCCATCTTGATTGCAGAATGATAAGAGTTATTATATGCAAACTCTACCAAAAGTAGGTAATCCTCCCACTTGTATTGTTGATCCATACAATACATCCTTAGTATATCTTCTAATACTTGGTTCACCCTTTCCATTTTTCCATCCGTTTCCAGATGATAAGTAGAACTTATATTCAATTTTGTTCCAAGTGCAAAAAATAGGGTTTTCCAAAACCTAGATGTTACTCTAGCATCCCTATCAAAAATGATCTTTTTAGGAATCCCATGCAATATAAATATCTCTTGGAATAAATTTTCATGCTATTATAGGATCTCCATCAGTCAAATTTCCTGATATAAAGTGAGCTACCTCTGTAAGCTTGTCAACCACTACCAGAATGGCATTGTGCTTGTTCCTTAACATAGGGAGACCTTGCACAAAATCCATGCTAATAACTTGACAACTTAATTTTTGGAACTTCATGTGGATACAATAGACCTACAAAATGATGATGCTCTACCTTCGCTCTTTGGCACTCTAAGAAAATTTCTACAAATCTTGTTGCATCTCCTTTCATACCCTTCCAAAACTATAATGGCTTTACATCAGCTAACATCTTAGTTACTCTTGGATGTCCTGAATATGATGCATTGTGAACTTCTTCCCATACCATGCTCCTTAATTCCCCAATGCTAGGTACAAAAATTCTTCCCTTAAATCTCAATAATCCATTAGGTTCAAAGTGATATCCCTCGTACCTTCAATCTTGTAGATTGTCTGCGAGTGCTTGCTTAACTTGCTCATAGAACTTGTCACCTTTAGATTTTTGCAACACTTGATCCTTGAAGTCAATTTAGATTGATATCATAGAGGATATATGCCTCCTACTACTTAAGGAATTGGCAAAATCATTCTCTTTTCCCTTGATATAACTAATACTGAAATCATAGTCAAATATCAACTCCAACCATCTCCTTCGTCATGCACTCAGATTGGGTTGGGTAAACAAATACTTTAGACCATGATGATTAGTCTTCAGTTCAAATGGTTTTCCCAATAGATAATGTCTCTACATTTGTAACGCATGGACAATTGTTGCTAATTTTAAATTATGCAAAGCATAATTCTATTCATAAGGTTTCAACTTCCTAGATTCATAAGATATGACTTGCCCTTCTTGCATTAATACTCCACCCAATCCTTCTCCAGATGCATCCATAATAACTACAAAGTTACCATCTGGATCTGGTACTTTTAGTATCGGTGTTGTGGTCAATCTTTCCTTAAGTTGGTCAAATGTTGCTTGACACTTCTCAGACCACTCAAACTTATTTCCCTTCCTTTGCAATAATATGATTGGAAAATCTATTCTCAAAAATTTTGTGACAAACTTATGGCAATACCCAACCAAACCCATAAAACTTCTAACTTTCGACACGTTCTTGGGCACTGGCCACTCTAACACCACTTTTATCTTCGTTGGATCAACCAAAATCCTTTCAGCCAAAATTATGTGACCCAAATACTATACTTTCTTCTGGAAGAAGGTGCACTCCAAAAAAAATTTGTATAAATTATGCTCTCTCAATCACTAGAGAACAATCTCTAGATGCTTGAGATGTTCTTCTTCATTCTTGGAGTAAATTAAAATGTCGTCCAAGAAGACCAACACAAACTTATCCCAACAGTCTCTAAATACATTGTTCATTAGGTTCATGAATGTCATTGTTGCATTCATCAGTCCAAATGGTAGAACTGTGAACTCATAATGTTCATATCTAGTCTTGAAAGAAGTTTTAAAAATATCTTCGTCCTTGATTCTTAGTTAGTGATACCCATAACATAGATCAATCTTTGAAAATATCGTTGCTCCTCATATCTAATCAAAGAGATCATCGATATATGGCAATGGATACTTGTTCTTTATCATTTCTTTATTAAGAAATCGATAATCAATAAATAAGTGCAATGTACCATCCTTCTTCTTTACAAATATCACTAGCCCTCCCTAGGGTGAAACACTCGGTCTTATCAATCCTTTAGACAACAACTCTTCTAGTTGTGTCTTTAACTCCATTAATTAAGTTGTGGTCATCCTACAAGGTACTTTTGATATAGGTTCACACCTTGGTACTTTGTCAATAGAAAAATAAAATATCCTCTTAGGTGGTAATCTAGGTAATTATTTTGGAAATACATCCAAAAACTTTCGTTAAATAGGATATTTTTCCATATTCGTTGTTCCTGATTCCAATACTTCACCTTCTTCGACATCTTGGGAGTCTTGAGGTCCATAATATATTATATCATCTTGAGAAATGAATTCCTTGCATTCCTCAAGTTTCTCCATTTTTACTACAAAGAGTTGGCAACCTTTCTTCTTTTCCCTATGCATATGCACAATAGATATCTGTTGTAACTTAACCTCTCTAGGCATTCCTTGTATTGACACCCAGTTACCCAGACCGTCTAAGCATTCAACTATTTTAGCATGACAATCTACCTTGGCCCTATATTTCCATAACCAATTCATCCCTAAGATGACATCGTAAGAACCTAAAGGAACTATGTACAAATTTATTTTCATTGAGAAACTTGGAAGTTCAACTCTTGCTTTGAATAGACATTGACTTATTTAGTTCTTGTTTGGTTTGCATATTCTACAACCTAAGAATTTTTCATGTAGCCAACTTTTCTAGACATTTGACTTGCTACTCTAGGAGAAATAAAATTTTATGTTGCACCAATATCTATTAAAATTGAAATGGAAATTCCAGACAAAGTACCTAAAACTTCTACCCAAGTAATCTAGTACTTTGCTTTCCTATTATCCATAACAAGATGAATCCTTTGTTGGAATGCAACTCTTTGAGGTGAAAGAGAGTTACCATGTGGTTGCATCCTAGATGGTTTTCTTGGACTACTCACATAGTGATCCCCACCATATGTAAAACACCCCTTCACTGGTCCCCTCCTTTTCCTAGGTCTTCTATAATTACTTTCATTTCCACCAACATTGCTTTTGTAGTTGTTGTTTCCTCTTCAATATCTCCTTGGTTCACTCGAATTATTTAGGGGTACCTTATCCCCTTGCTTTTGAAAAAATTTCCCTTCACCAGGCTTCCTTGGAGCTTGATTATTTTGCATCCAAACGAGCTTCTTTTTATTCCTCTCCTGGTAGTTTGAGATAGACTTAAGCCTTTTTTCCTACTTAATTGCCTTCTTGTATACCAAATCCATGGTAGCTAGACCATGTAGGTCTTCCTCACCACCTATTTTCACATTTAGACGCATGATAAACTTTCATATAGGAAATCACTTGTCCTTCTGGTACATAGGTATGTACTTTAGAAGTTGAGTGAACTTCTCTCAATACTCATTCACTGAGGAGTCACCGTACCTCAAGTTTTGGAAGTCAATGAGCTTTTAGTCATAAAAGAGTTGGGGCAACCATCATTTTTATAAAATCTCTGCAATCTTATTCCATGTGAGACTTAAAGAACTAATCCCTAGCTCCATTTTCTTACTCATCCACCAGTTGGATGCTTCACCAGCCAACTGAAATGCTCCCCATACAACTTTAGTGACCTTGAAGTAATTTTTTATTTCGAAATACTTCTCCATCTCTGTAAGCCATGCTTTTGTCGCATCTCCAGTAGCACTACTTAAAAATTTTGGTGGTTTGATCTTCCTCATGTCACATGATAACTCATTTTCCAAATGCTTCCTTTCAATTCCCTCAAAATATGATTGTGACTTATCACTCTCTTGATCACTAGATTTAGTATGATTACGGGAATCCTCCCATTCTTCCTCATTGTTGGGAACTTATTCTTCATCATTGGAACTTCTTGCTCCACTCTTTCCTTTCCCCTAACTTCTTGTTTGAGGTTTGCTATTCTTGTTCTAGCTTCATCTATGATAGCTAGAATGCGGTCCAACTTAGCTTTGACATTCTCAATGCCTTGACCTACTTCATGACTCTCCCCAAAGTTAGTTCTTGTCCTAACCATTTTTCCAAGAATAGTTATACTTGAAGGTTTCATTTTAATTAGATCTATGAAGGTTTTCTCAATGCTAACAATATTCCAAAAAGATCTAACATTCAAATAAGAAATTCTAGTTAAGGAACTCATTCATAAAAAATTCCAAAACAATATTTTTACTATAATAAAAAAGGATTTTCAATTTCCTTGAGTTTACATAGAATGACTATTTAGATAGTCTAAGGGAGAATATCCCTATAATTTAGTTTATGATAAATAACTTCATGGGGTATAACCCTCAGATTTTTTGTCATTTACATCAATGAAAGGATAATAACCCTCCAATCTATCCTCAGACACATAGTTTTGAGGTACACAACCCTCTGATTTGCCACTTGTGGAAATTAAAAAGAATTCTACTAAGGGAAGAACTTGAGGATCCATAAATATCATGACTGGACCAACACTACATTCTGAGGTCATATCTTGGGAAAGTGACAAAGAGTATGACCTAGTCGGTGAGACAAAAGGTAAGTAGTTGAAGTTGCCAGCCTCTTTCATCCTTCTCTTTTCTTGATTGATTCACAAAAGGGCATGATTGAAAGTCTTGATATCGCTCAGCCAAATGGCGTTGTCATAATTAGTTCCCTCAATGCTACGAACAAGGGCTTCTCTTTCCTTCTTGGCTTGTAGGTAGCACTCATTTCCGATTACTATCTTTCTCACGGTCATCTTGAGATGCACCATCCTAGCATAAGAATTTCTAAACATGACATATAATTTTGGATTGGAAACATAGCGAGCACATAGGTTCCAAAGCTAAACCTGGTGGCTTTGATACCACGTGCAACATGCCCATTGTTCTACCTAGTAAATCTACTAAGTTTTATCCACATGTAATTGTCTATGCCTTTAATGTAAGGCAATCAATTTTTCTTTTCTATTTAATAATAAATGCATCATTTGAAATATAACTTTACCATAACTTTTCCATTACATAATCAAACAATTATTCCAATAATATAAATACGATTTAACTTTACATAAATATATTCAAGATAACATTTCACATTACAATTTCCATATAAATGGGCACATGATTACATACATTGCTTCAACAAGCTTACAAGAACTAGAAATACAAATGGTCCAGAATGTCCTTCTCCCAAATCTTGGCCACCAACTACATGAGGAGAAGCATCACTCAAGTGCTTTTCTGCCAACCATGGACTAATTGCGGTCCCCCACACATCTACCAAACTTGGTATGCTGGCCCTTCCCTCAAAAAAAAGATTGGTTTGGTAACCTCGTCCTTCAAATAACCTTTTCTGATCATAGTGATGTGTCCTATAGATCTAGAGCTACCATAATGTCTACTAACTCATATGTGATTACCCTAGCCTAGAATGTAAAGTGGATCACACAGTGAACTGACAATATAGATAGTGGCTACCTACACTACTTTGGCCAAAGATTCATCACCTAGTAACTTTGAGTGAGGTCATCTATTTCACCATATTTAATTACTCGATTTGTATTGACCATTAGTATTATATTCTAAGGTTATCCCCTTTCTTTTGGTTTTATCCTAAGCCCGGGAATAACCTTACCATTAACTTATATCTAATGACTTGCTATAAGATCCATAATACAACTCTATCTTATGCATTGCACCTAGAGTATAGTCAAACTACGTATAGTTCCAACATTATACGAATAGTATAAGTAGTATATAATCATATAAAACCCCCTTTATAGTATAATAGCTATATATGTATAAACCCAAAAGAAAGGTTTCCCAAAACAAGAGACAATCAAGAACTTCCAAAGACTTGCAAGTGTGGAATCACAACAACAACACAATAAGCCACAAGGCAATCATATAGAACAAATATTTTCATAAATCGAAAAATGATCTCATTAACTCAAAAGATATTACATATGTGCATTGACATTACCAGATTTATGATTACCAAGATCGCTCGAAGTGCAAGGTAAGTGCCTATGTATGATATGCTGATCACCAGACTTCTAGACTTATGGACTCTAGACAATATAAGTACTCAACCTCTAAGACTATGCCCAAGCTCCAAAACAAGAATTTAGAATGCCAAACTAGAATCCCAAATTCAAATGCAAATGCCTCAAATGAGCTCTTGGGGTCTTATTTATAGGCTTCAAATGACCTGGAGATCTGGTCACCTTCACCTTTTACCTATTCTACTAGGTCATTTCTCTAGAAAATGCAAGGAGGATTATCTTGCCACACGGCAAACATTGTGAGTCCTTGATTTTCTCAACAACCTTTATTTATTTGTCCACATTATGGAGTGAGTAGAAATATCTACAAGAATATTTTCCGTAGATATTGTCTATCTCTACTTTTGGGTAGTGGACAAAATAATTTTCACATGTGGGAATCTTTTGTACAAGATAATATTTTTCGTAAAAGGGTCCATAAGATTCTTCTAGCTTCACATGGGATTTGTCTAGAAATATCTCCACCTTATTTAATTTTTGTCCACATTTAACTTTTACTTTCTCCATAATATTTTATTCTAGAATTTACAACTATTAGTTATTATTGACAATATTTATTTTCAATTTTATGACACCGTAAAGTGAGAACGACCCACTTAACACCTGTAAGTGGCTACAAAGATCTTTCTTTTTAAAATAGGGTTGCATCTTGTTGTCAGATCTTAATGTGGCTGACATCACAACACAGACAAGCCCTTGTCCTAGCTAAATTATGCCACCCATTGTTTATTTTATTTATTTACATAGTTATTTACAAGATTATACTCTTCATGTTGAATCATCATCCATTTTCCCATTCATAAATAATACGCCATCTTGCAAGTTCTAGTAGAAGATGAATGTCAGGTTGTCGGTATATATTCTTAAAATCAAATAGGTAGTGATATGAATAATAATTCTTTATCTTTGTTGTGGCAAACTGGTATGTGACTAGATCATACTATTTTTCAATAATCCTTGTACCATCATGTCTCACTATCCATTCAAGTTGGATACATGGGAAATGGACTACTAAGTTTAATATAAACAAAAGAGTATTTTCCTTAGTACTAGCTTTGAAGGGAGTTAATTGGCATAACAATACTTTACAGGCTGGACTAAATACCGTAGTTAGGTCCTACAGCTTGTGGGATCCATGTGGAAATGCCTCATAATATCTCTGTAGCAGAAAATAATATGGTCCTCCTTATATTTTCTAACCAAGTGCTTTAAGACAATTAATTGTCCTTTTGTAATTACTGGAGATAAGATATGAATTTTCTTTGTCCCTGGAACAACTTGAATATCTCCCCATCCTTGGTACTGAAATATAGGTGTTGGATTATAGAAGAAATAATCTTCTAATATTTACCTCTAGCATCCTTCAAGAAGATCTTTGATTTTTTGAATAGAAGAATCTTGAGGATCTTTAGGAAGAAGATTCTCATTCATATCAAATATTCCAATGACTTAGATAGACTCAATTTTATCTTGAGGATTAAGATACTTGATTTCTCTATGATGTCCTAATATCACCCCCGTCTGAAGAAATGAAAATGGTTCAAATTGACTCAAAAAATCCCAACCTAGGGGACATCAGTATCTATACTATTATCTTGCCAAAAATTACAAAGAGAACTAAAATCATCTATATGTACAAGGACATTAGTTACTCTATTCTGCACAGTTCTAATATTGCCAAATCCTCTGACTGTAATCTATTGACTATCCCAATATACAGATGGTAAAGCATGACTTTGAGCAATGCTAATTGTGGATCCTGTATGTAAAAGTGTATATAGACTCTAGCTAAAACCTTCTAATTTAACATTAATTATTGGCTTAAAAAGGACTTTTGGACACCAACTAGACTGATCTAAAGACTAATTTAAACTATCTACATGATTGAGATCTTCAGTATGCTTTTGGAATGAATTTTCTTTAATCAGATAATCTTCTTATTCTTCTTCATCAAGATGTGTGTCATACCTTGGCTCTAATTTTGTATTCTATTCTGGTACTAATTTTGGCTTCATCTTTTCCTCTGACTCTGCTTCTTGTTCTAGCTCTGTTCTTAGTTGTGGCTCCCATTGTTGCTCCTAGTCCAGAGTATGAATATTCCATGTTGACTGATCTATTGGCCAAAACATCGATTCATCTACAAAACTTGGTCTTAATTTTCAACAAGAATGTCAAGTTCTTGAAGCCAATCTCTTTCATGTTCTTGAATAATTAAACTATGCTCTTTTACTTTTTGCATTGAAACAACAGTCTTTATAGAAGAAGACACCTCAACAAATCTTAGAGAATAAGTAGTAATTTCTTCCTTCTCATCAGAGAATAAGCTCTTTCTTCACTGAACTATGAGTTTTTTTGGTTTTCTCTTTGTAATTGGTGCTTTCCCTTTTTGCTTCTTTTGACCATCTTCTTTTGAAGAGCTATCTCAGCTAGTTTGAGTCTTTCTAATCTTTTTTGCTACTTGCCTTATCTTTTCCATTTTTTTAGCCATAGACTCAATTAAGGCTTTACTAATTTCAACATCTCTTCTTATGTTTTCTTCATTATTATGTTGAGCTAATGCCATTGCTTGTGTTGATTGTTAAAAATTCCTTAATTGATAACTCAGACCAAAAGTTTCATTCAACAAAGAAGAAGTTTTCTTTTCTATTTTTAAAAATGAAGAATCCATCTTATGTTGCATTTGAGTAATATGTGTTGTTTTTTCCTGATTAATAATACTAGTATTTGCAGAATCTCTAATATCTACAGCCATATCATCTAGATTATCTTGAGCATATATCATCCACTAGTCCATCCAATTTATTTGGGCCGTAAATTTCTTCTATTTTTCTCCAAGTTCTACATGAAGTCTGGCTTCATATCTTCCCCATAAATTCTTATTAGAATTTATCACAATAAAATTTTCTGGGGTTGGCCATCTACCTGGTTCATAGCCAACAACTTCTTTTTCCACCCCTCTAGCCTCTATTCTATACTTGTTTCTCTTCTCAGTGCCTGCTCTTGGAAGGCGTTCCTTTGGGAGATGATCTCTCAGCATACAAATCTTTTCTCCCATTTTGGTATTTTTTGTCCCTTTTCCCTTATCACCTTGTTGTTCATCTTCTTTAGGTGCTGATGCTAATTTTTGATTGACTTTTCTTGCCAATTTGTCCATCAACTCAGGATTACTACTGAGGTTAGATAATGTAGCTAAAGAAGATCTAGAGAGATATGGATTTATGGAGGGATGACGTCTGAATGAGAGATGGTGAGAAGATCCTAAGGCTTCTTCAGGATTGTAATCGGTATATGGTTTATGGTTAGAACCTGGAAAATGTCTTGATAGAGAATAAGACCTGGATATATGGGATAAACTAGGTCTACCACTGGTTGATGCTATAGATTGCTCAAGGAGTGTTTCTTCTGGTAAAGATCTTAATTCTATACTTGACACTCTTTTAGACCGCGTTTTCGGTTTGTCAGAAAATAGACCTTTGGAGGGTACTAGTCAATTCTGGAATCTGGGTGCAAATGTCTAGTTAATACATCTTTTTATAATAGGAAATCCTATATCAAAACCAGTATGATCAATATGTCTTCCAAAATCTAAAATATTGCAGTTGCCTTTTGAAAAGGATACCCCCGCTAGAAAATTTGAATGAGGAAACATAGTATTTAATAACCTATATATGCATCTACCACCTATAGTGGGATAGACAGATTTTGGCTGAAGAATCACACCCTTAGCTTGAAGTAACAAACAAAATGCATACTATACATACTTATAATCTAAACTAATCGTGAAGTTTGGACGCACAAAGATTCATCCATCACCACCCTTAGTCTCATCATTTTCTTGGGCTCTAGTCAACCTACCCCTAAATTCAACAATTATAGCTTATCCCATAGTTTGCAACGGGTATCTATTAGGGTAGCAAAATACTCAGCTCCTATATCATAATTGAAATGTGGGTAGATAATGATATCAACATATGAGAAATGAACATGAAAAAATCCTTTATCTTTCCATCTTTTGATATCTTCAGGCAATAGGAAAGGTAAGTATACTTGGAAAATTCCTTCTTTTGAAACTCGAAGATTAAGCTCAGATTGCCTAACTGAATCCATAGTCCTAGCTTTTATGCCTTTCTCAGGATACAAATTTGAAATCTTAATATTTGAAAACTTAAAATTCCCTTTGCTATCAACATATTCTTCTTTATCTTCAAACACATTATGAATAACAAATGAAAGTGAAGAACTTGCATTAAGAGATCTTTGGCTTGCCATTGAAGAGTATTAGGATTTAGGAAACTTTTTGAAGACCGTTTCACTGCTACTTTTACCGTCTTATTGCTCACCCTTCCACGCCTATGCTTGGGCTTCAACACGAGATTTATGACCTTATTACGACTCCACAACTACTTTATGTCTCTACCTTTGATCGTTCAGTCTTCACACTCTTATTCCAGCTACCAACATATGAATCTTATGATAAATATTCACTATGACCAGATCTTAGTAGAACTTGCTCTATTTTCTTGCCATGGTGGGATTATATAACCATGATCAGGGTTTTGTGAAGATATTTTATCCCATTGTTTAAGTTGCTTCTGAAGCTCTTCCTTCTTTGTTTGGAGCTTCTTCATTCTTCATAAATGTTGATTAACAACATCTCTTTATTCTTCTCTGGTTCCTACCACTTTGTAAGGATCTTTAGATTTCTCAATGTCTAATTTTATTTGTACATCCTGTAGACACATAAAAATGGCCTAGACCTGCAAACCACATTTTTCTATATCATGCTTCATCTCAACATAATTAATATTTAATTATGTCCTATAGTCCAATGTCAACTATTAATTAAATAATTCTTAATTATTTAATTAATTCACGTCTTTATTCCTCTTAGCTATTTAAATAAATAAATTACATTTATTATTTAAATACGTCGCTAATTGCTTATGTCACTCTATAATTAAATAAATTCCTAAATTTATTTAATTATTACTTCCTCATGATTATTAAACAAATAGATCTTATTTATTTATTTAATACGTCATTAATTATTTATGTCTTTTCATAATTAAATAAATTCTTATTATTTATTTAATTATTATCCTCTCCAACTTTCTTTCTAATTTTAAATAAAATCATATTTAAAATTACCCACTTTCTAATTTTCCTCCACAATTGAATAATTTAATTATTAAATTGTCTTATTGATTTCTTTCTAAATTTAAATAAAAGCATTTTATTTAAATTGGCAACTTCCCTTTTTCCAAGTAAATGATTTTAAATTATTATTATTTACTGTCACATGAATTCACCAATTTGGAATTAATTTAAAATATTAATTTCAAAATAGCATTTCTCTCCACAAAGTAAGTTATTTCTAAAATAACTTGATTTTCTAAATATCTTCTTCTTGTTCAATCTTTATCTTTTGATTTTTACTAATTTCATCTCAATGTCACGTTTATTCTCCACCATTGATTTAATTTCTTAAATTAAATCTTGTCCACACATTTGGGGATTTTTACCCTAACCCTAATTGAGAGTTGTCACTTTGAATCTTAACCATTGATTCTAGGGCATTTCTCAATATCTCATTTCATCCATCTATTCAAGATTGCATTTTCTATAAAATGAAAATCTTGTTCTCATTTGCGGGATCTCTAAAATTTGATATCTAAAATTCTTCTTCTTCACTTCATTCTTCTTGTCTAACATTGTTTTTTTACAGATTTTTACATTGCATGTAAAGATTAATTTCTTACTTGCATTTTAGATCAAATCCTTCAACACGTGCTAGGTCTTGTCATAATCACAGTTGCTCATAAAGAAATCTGAGGGCACAACACATATTGTAGCAAATAGAGAAGGTACAATGAAGGTGAATCATGGAGATTTGAAGATTGGGTGAGATCTTTCCTAGTTTTCATTTTATATTTCCTTTGTTCTTTATTGTTTACTTAGGTTTATTATTTATGCATTTAATCATTGCTAACTTGATATTTTCCTATGTTACACATCCTTCAAGGAATTTTTTAATAATGTAACCAAAAAATATTCATCCTCCTCTGATAAGGATGCTTCAGATTCTAAACTTGAAGAATAAATCCTTTTGTATGTGTCTCTAAGTTTAACCATATTATATTTATCAGGAACTATTTCTATTAACTCATACAAATCATCCATTTCTTGAGAAACTTCATGAACATTTATCACTTCCCAGTCTTGATTGTAATATTCAAACATTACATATACCTTTTTACCAGGATTAAGCTTTTTTGGATAATTTGTGGAATAATGAGGTCCCTTATAGATAAAACATTTTACACGCCTAGGGACTTTCTATTCCTTTTCTTTAGCAAAAATGGTGGAGGTTTTTTAGGAAACTTTCATTTCTAAAAAGGAACAATCTTATATTTTCTTTTGGAACCATATTTTCCATGCTTGCTCCTTTTAAATGTATATTCACCTTCATGTCTAGAATATTTGCTAAGATGGGTGGAACAATTTTCACACTTACATTTCCTTCCACAACCCTTCTTTTTAAATTGCTTTATATTGGTAACATCCTTCAACTAGTTAATTGGAGGTAAGTCACAAAATTCTTTCAAATTACAACTATAATTGTAGTCATCTCTATTATTTTACAATGCCCCTAAAACACATTGTTTCTCCAATTTATAACCAATTAAAGACTTGAGTTCTGCAAATGTGCACTGGGCTATTGTCTTTCCTTTCTTTTTCATAATATAATCTTCAACCCATTCACCCAAACCACAAGGTAAAGAATTCAAATAATTTTCTTTTGTTGTAACATCTTTAGTTTTGTCTGCAATAATCATGTAATCCTCAAAGGCAAGATTATATTCATGAAAATTAGCCAAATTTTTAAGTTTCATTTCCTGTAACATCTTTTTTGCCTTAGTAGCCTGGTTCTTTCTATCCTCACAAAATAGATCAGTAATCAAAAACTTAAACTGTTCAAAGCCTACTACAAAAATATAATTTTTTCCCATGTCTATCTGTTTGACTACTTCCTCAACAATTTGTTCATTTTCATAAATTGTTGTTGTTGGGCCATCATCTAGTAGATTATTCCACCAGTGCTTTACTAACAAAATCCTTAATGCATACAAAACTTTTGTTGTTTCTGACCATTGATCGACTCTATCAAATAAATTTTCTAAAGTATCTGCCCAGGTGCAAATTGTATCATATGGGTCTACTATCTTATCAATATTGAGTATATAGCCTACTTCTGCATATGGCTTAATTGTTCAAGTTTTGCATTTTTAGACATCACATCTTTCATCTCAATATCAAACTCAACCCTTTTAACAAATTCCCAAGGCTCTATTTCTTGCAATTTCTTATAATTGGTGAAATCTAATTTTGCTTCTTGAGCAGACTCATCTATAGTTTCTATAGAATATTCAGATTCTTCAGAGATATCAGTGTCAATTGTTATCTCAACAGATTCTTTTTCAGATTGATCATCATCTCCAGATTCTTTGTTAGCAAAACTAGGTTCATTTATGTAGACCGGTTCTGTGTTTTTTGTATCTACATTGAGTTCTTGAAGCCAGTCTCTTTTTTACTCCTAATTTGTTGAACTATGTTCTTTTACCTTAA
>CM021106.1:462865079-463110079 GCA_007115665.2 Sequoiadendron giganteum
AAACTTCACTTGAACTCAAATAATATTATATGCATTACAAATCAAATAAACATTTCATTAACTGGGACTGGCTTGATAAACTTTGACATTATAACTAAACCTTTTATGCAAGATGCTTTAATTTAAAGAATGGCAGAAATGAATGATTGACATCAACAACTTTTTATGCAACAAAAGACAATATTGTAATCAAGCAAATAAACCAATCACACACAAGATCATCACATAACACAATATTTTGTCCTGAGTGGAAAACCCTCTTGGGGAATAAAAGCCACTCGAAAATCATTCTCTTTATTCACTGAGAGCACTAACTCTTCACAGTCCAGGAGCACCAACTCCTCCACAGTTCAGGAGCACCAACTCTAATACAATTCAGGATAACCCACTCCCTCATTCTCAAGAGCACCAACTCCAATACCAAAGCACAAAACAATGATATATCAGAGGGTTACTCTGTTACAATGCAACTCTCATATTTCTCTCATTCTAATCTATCTAATATCTTAAAGATTCATACATGAATCTCCAAAATACCAGACACATTAGTTATCTTCTCCGCATCATCTTTTCTAGGTTTTTACTACAGAGCTTTTTTTACACAATCTCTTTCTCAAAGGTCGTATATGTCCACAACAGTGATTTTTCACTATTTTTATATCTTTACAAAATATGCACAGATTTTGTCAAGTGACTTCACCGAAGATTCCAGATCAAACAAAATACAGTAACAGTTATGTTCCAGAAACCCTCAATGCAATGACTGGTGGATTATTTCACAAAAGCATCTTTTCCTTCACACCACATTTTTCATGGTGATAAAAATAAAATAAGTATCGCTGCTAAGGCCTGCCAAGAGATGTAACAAATTTCCCACAACGTTTTTATGGCTTGAATGAAACAAGAACAATTTCAGAACACTGATAATGGAGAGAACGAAACTGAAAGAAAAAGCATGATATCATGTCAGAACCCACTAAATCTTTTCCATATTTGAGAGAGTGAAACCATAACTGCCATAAAAACTTTCTTCAAGCAAAGAGAATAATACTTATTCATGCAACAAGAAAATCAAATAAATACCAGAGACATTCGATGCCAACCACCATAGTTGCCCAGGTTTGTAACTCCCATAGACTTCCCCTGAAAGATCACAACCGACAACAAATTTTCATGCTCAGAGAAATCCCATATGCTGGTCGAGCTCTCAAGATGAGCTAGTTTCGAAATCAAAGAATGATGACAGAGAGAGCTTCACTGGATTGCAGATCAAAATGACTTCATGGCGGCAGCTAGGGTTCCAAACCCTAAGCAAAGAGAAACACAATTGATTTTCCCTCTTCTTTCCTTCATCCAAGTCATTCCATGACTTTTTCAGAGTTGATAAAATTTTGAAGTTCGAAGACATAAAGACACAATTATAATCAACTTATTAAAAAAGCTTATGAGTCCACTTGTCTAATCATTTACCAAGGATTTCGACCACATGATTACCTCCAAATATTGCATACAAACTATCGATACACAATAATCACCAAATAAACTTTATACCAAGACAAAGATTTTCAAAATTTTGACATAGATAATGGGAACTAATGGTTGTTGAATGCACACATTAATCTGCCAAGGATTATTTCCAAAAGACTTTACACAAAGTAAAAAAAAATCAATATTAGTGCAAGGTGATCAATGTGGTAAGATCGCCACAATATATGCTAAAAAATACCCGATAGGGTTTAGACTTTTTAGATGCCGACTCCCCCAAAGTTTAGCATGCTCGACAAGGGCTTGAATTGCTTGATTAGATAAAACCTTATATCACTTTTAGTGCCCAACACCATTTATGGTGTAAAATATGAATAATTCAATATCCTCACCAAAGGTAATATTAACCATGAGATACTTCAAGGACATTCACCGATGTATTATGATGAAATACTTGCTAACCAAAAACAAAAGCTTCAGTCAAGATAATTGCTATAAGAGCAATGCACAAATTATAAACCAAATTTCATGAAAACTTAAGAAGTCACCTTCCATTGTCAAAACAAATGCAAAGAGACCTGGTATCAATTATTCAATGTGACCTTATTTCACTTAGCCAAGTCATCAACTCTTGCTAAAGAGGATTATATGAAACTGGATAAAGACATCATATGCCAAGATCAACTTGATAACTAAAAATGAATCCAAGATCAAACTGAAAATGATCAACTGACATAATATACCTGTTGAATATACCTAAACCTGAATCATCAAGAACATGATCAACCTGAAGCATAAAGACCCTGGGACCTGTCAAGATAACAATGACATATATATCTGAAGCAAATGCATGCCATGTCACAATGAACATCATGTCAAATATCAGTACCAACATGTAAAAACTGAAGCTTGAAAGTGCATGCCATGAACCATGTGAATCACCATATGAACCAACTGCAATCATCATGTATCAAAACAAATTGAAATCGGAAACTGCATACCATGAGAAGACCATGTAAAGCAACTGACATCATCAAGAGCCATCAAGTATATATCATGTCAAGACAACTGAATATGAAGATCATAAAGATCCTGTAAGAGACCAAATTTGAAGCAGTCAAACCATAAGACTCAAAACAAGTGGATTTGTCATCAAGGACAAACCGTGATCACAACTGAGATCCAACAACAGTATTGAGGGCATTAAGGAAAACCAAATTAAAGACCTAAGGAAGGAGGTGCAATTACTTGAAGAATACTACTCTAATATGGATAAAGTAATTATAGGTTGTATAGTCTTCCACTACAAAGGTTACTTAGAGGTTACAAGTGACCATGCAATTTTGGTCATTTGTGGAAAATTGATATATTAGGTAGAACATCGTGTAGATTCCTTCCATGGGGTTTACATTCTATCTCTTAACCTAACGACAATGAATGGAGGTAAATATCCTCTATATTTGAATGTGGTTGAAGTGGAGGTGACAATTGGTTGGGGAAGATCATAGCTATTTGGGTTGGTTATTGAGATGTTATGTGATGTTTAGTGGATTTGTTTGCTTGATATGTTGAATTTATTGATTACAAGAGTGGTTCTTCAGTTGGTACATTTTAGATGGTGGACTTTTTTGTTGCTATTAATTGTATACGTGGTTCTACAATGTAGGTGTTCTTTGGGTGGAAACTCTCTTTGTTCTTGTTCTATAGTGATTTATAATTATTTTGGTAAATGGCAGCTAGGACTGCACTATTATATTGATGTCAAAAATAAAGTTCACATGTTTTCATTTATGCCAAACCTTTCCATAGACTAACCAATTACTATTTAGCCACCCCTCCCAACCACTACAAACCCACACATCACATAGAGAAAAACATTCCAAGCCCTTACATATTATAATCTGCTTGAACTAATAACCCTATACATTGACATTTTTGAGATAACTATGTGTTGTTAAACACATTCGATCATGATACACCATCACCGAGGTAAAATCCTCCCATTGTATCCCTACCACCACAACTTTGTTGACTGAAGCCATAATTTTTTTAAATAGTGATGTGATTGTTTGTTTCACATGTTATTAGGTTATCATCTGAATCACCCACCTATCGTTTTCTACACTTTTCTTTGCCAACCCATCTGCTAATGTATTACCCTCATTGTATATGTGTGATAGTTTGAATTCTTGAAATTTGCCTAACATGTCCCAAATCGGTTCCAAGCATTTGCTTAGCTTTTAATTTGGCGTTTTCCTTTAGCGGATTGCATTTATCATTATGAGGGAGTCCCCTTCTAAGTGCACTTTTCTAGCCTTTGACTCCAAGACGCACTTTAAGCCCATGTATGCAACCCTAAACTCTGTCATATTATTTGTTGTTTCACCTAGGAATTATAATTTTTCATAAAGAACCTTTCCAATTTGATCCCTGATCACACAACCAACACCACTTGGTCCAGGGTTTCATTTCGAAGTGCCATCAAAGTTTATATTTATCCATCCTTCATCTGGTGTCATCTATTTCACCCCTTTCCTTGGGTCAATGGGAAGATCAAACTTCTTATCCCCATTAACAAGGAGTACCTTTAAGCCCCCAAAGGTCCTGGTCATTATATCTTCCTAAGAGTTGAAGTAACTCATGTTTATTTTCTTATTGTGGGCCGCATTATTTGCTAGTTCCACAACTGGCCTTTCTATCTTTTCCACCAATTTTTTTCTATCCATTTCCTTATTTTGAAAAATTCTCTTGTTTCGGCTCCTTTAAAACTTCCTAGATAATGTAGGAAGGTAGTATTTTTCAAATGCACGCAAAAACTACTTTTCTTTCCCACTTTAGCCACATTGAAAACCATTCACCAATGTCCTATGGAAGTGGGCATGGCCAATCCAACTTATCCATAAATGTTTTCCAACAATATTCTATGTAAGAACAAGTCAGAAGTATATGGTTTGTGTCTTCATCATGTTCCTTGCATAGCACACATCTACCTAGGTCATGGATCCCCAATCGTTTTAGCCTATTTGCAGTCAAGATCTTCTTCTAAATGGCCATCCAGGTGAACATACCAACCTTTGGGAGACATAACTTATTCCATAAAATATGTGTTGGCCTATTCTTCCTAGCTATTGCCACTTCTTTGGCCTTGTATCCCAGTTTCACCCTATACTCCCCTGATTTCAAGCAGCACCATCTTATAGTGTCCACATTTGTGGAGGGTGTCATTGGTCTATTCTCAAATATCTTACTTAGTTCTGCCTTCTAGTTTTTAGGGGCCATCTAGCCTTCAAAGGAACACCATTTCGAAGTGGGACATCCATTTTCGATACTTCTTTCCATATAATCACACACTTTCAGTCCCCATACTTGCTTTGTTTCTTCCTAAATCTCTTTTAGATTTGGGTTATTAGCCAATGGTACATGTCCTTCCCATGAGTCTGTCCAAAATGATGTGCTTCTCTCCCATGTGATATGCTTGGTTATAATGTCTTTACATTTCAAAATAAAATTCCAAATTGCTAATCCCCTTGGGGGATCCATCATCATGGAAATTCTTATTGGATGATCATTGGCTAAATGTTTTCTTCTGGGAATCCTTACTCAATTTTGTTCATCTTTTGAGTATAAATTCCATCTGAGTTTAGCACCCATTACCAAATTCATTATCGCTAATTGTCTAATCCCAACCCCTCGACCTTCTTTGTTTTGCATATTTTTTTCAAGATATTAACAAAATCTTCTATTGATCATTCAAACCATTCCAAAAGAATTTCCTCATGATTTGTTCCAATTTAACTTTAATTGACTTTGGAATTTTCAAATATGACATTGAATAAATAGGAATGCAAAAATTACCGATTTGAGCATTAGTATTTTGCTAGAAGAAGACAACCATTTCCCTTTCCAAGATTTTTTATTTATTTTTCGATAGTTCTCCAGCAGTGCATCCCAATAGATCTTCTTATTAAGCCCAAAAAATAGGGGCATCCCTAGGAATCTGCTAGGTAGATTTTCCATTCTTAGCCCTAGGATACGAGCTAAATCTCTTTGTAAGCCAAGTTGGGTATTTAGGAAGAAGACTTCCGATTTGTTGCAATTAACCCCTTTCCCAAATGCTTTGTAGTAGGAATCCAAAGTGGATCTGATTACTCTAGCCTTGAGTCTGCTTTCACTTTTGAATAGAATCGTATCATCCACGAATTGGTGATGTGTAACCACCTTGATCCCTTGAGCAACCTTTATTCCAACCCACTTGCCTTCTTCCCTCAATTTTCTAATATATCTCCCCAATGCTTCAACCATTATGATGAATGAGAAAGGTGAAATTGGATCGCCTTGTCTTAGCCCTTTGCTAGAAGAAAAAAAGCCTTGTGAGGAGTTGTTTACCATAACTGAGACCTAGGTGTGGAGATGCAACTTTTGACCCATGCAATCCAATTTTCATCAAATCCAAATCTTCTCATTACTTCCAATAAAAATTATTTGTCTACTAAATCGTATTCTTATAGGATATCCAATTTAATGACCATACTCACTGATTGAGTCTTTTTGGCTGAGTGAATAGCCTCATGTGCAATTATAATTCCTTCTACAATTGATCTTCCCGGAGAGAAGCCACTATGTTTTGAATATATGATCTCTACCAACACTTCTTTCAGTCTATTGGCCATCAACTTCGTTACTATTTTATAGATTGTATTGCATAAGGCAATGGGCTTGAAATCACACAACTCTTTCGATTCAGTTTTATTGGGGATTAGAGCGAGGAAATTATGATTCAGGGCATCCAACATCGTGGTTTTCTTCCTAGATTCCTCCATCATCCTCACACGATCCGACCCAATATTCTCCTAAAACTGTTGGAAAAAATTAGTAGTGAATCCATCTAGACCCGATGCTTTGTCCGGGTTGAGCTGAAAGGTAATCTTCTTTACTTCTTCCATTGTCACCTCTTTGTAAAATTTCATGTTTTGCTCTAGATTGATAAGGGCTAGAATATTATCAAGTATCTTGTCTTTCTCATTCATATAACTAACTATCTCTTTGTTCAGCGGGGACTCAAAAAATTGGATTGCTTCTTCATTCATTTCTTCTCCCTTTGTGGAAATGGTGTCATTCGTCACCTTAATTTTTGTTACCCTATTTCTTCTTCTATTAGCTATTTTTGTTTTGTGATAAAATTTGGTGTTTTTGTCGCCCTCCTTTAGCCATGT
This sequence comes from Sequoiadendron giganteum, assembly GCA_007115665.2. Classification (NCBI taxonomy): domain Eukaryota; kingdom Viridiplantae; phylum Streptophyta; class Pinopsida; order Cupressales; family Cupressaceae; genus Sequoiadendron; species Sequoiadendron giganteum. Next base: position 462,871,778 of record CM021106.1, read on the forward strand.
TGCTCTCGAATTTTTCCTCCAGTAACATTCTTCTCTTGCTTGGACTTCGTTTAGCACTTGTTTCGATTCTTTTTCTCTTTCATATTCATTAATACTCATACCTTTCTCTATTAATTCTTTGTTCAGTTCTTATAACTCCTCAATCTTGTTCCTTTACTCAAATATATTCTTAAAATGCAGCTTATTCCACTCCTTCAATTTGTATTTGATGTAACTTCATTTCTTTCTAATCTGAAAGAGTCTAGAGTGATTCCCAACTTTCACTTCACTCCACCATAACTTTATTAAGTCCTTCAATCCTTCATCCATTAGCCACATATTTTCAAACTTGAAGGGGCATTGTTCTGGAGCACTTCCATCTATTAATTGGAATGTATTGGGAAATTATTAGACTTGATGAATGGAAGAATTAGTGTCTCATGTGCTTCCAAGTGATCTTCCCACTCACTAGCAAGTAAGAATCTATCCAATCTCTCTACAATGCTCATATACCCTTTCCTTCTGTTAGTCCATTTGAAGAATCCATTCTTTGGTATTGCATCCTTTAGATCATTTTTCCCAACAAAATCTTGAAAATCGAACTGAGCCTGGGATATATGTCTCATTTCGCCCTTATTTTCTAAGTTGTTGAGGTTCGCATTGAAGTCTCTCACAACCACCACTAGCTCATTATTCAAATTTTATAGTCTAGTGGAGATCTGTGTCCATACCTCCCTCTTGTTTGTTGTTGTAATAGGACCATACACATTGAAGAGAGAAAAACTCATATTTGTCTGAAGAGCCCTAAAATTTATTAGCTACCAATTCTGGTTATCTTCTATTCGCTCCCCTTTTACCTTAATCGGATTGCACACCACACCTAGACCCCCGAAAGCACCATTTGCCTCAACAAATTCACCTTTCCAATGCTTCCAAGAATTCATTCTTTTCCCACTTTCTTCCTTACTCTATTTTTTTCTTGAAGCATTTCTATATCTACTTTTGCTTGGCTTGACCAGGCACCACTTGTTAGGGGCATTTAAGCCCCTAACATTCCACGTTATTGCCTTCATTTCTCCTTGAGAAGGATGATCTCCTTCCTAGATCTAAGTTTCCTCTGTCCTTTGGAATTCCCAACTATTTCCAATTTCTTCTTATTGGTTTTAGGGCCTCTCCTCCCTTTCAGTTCAATATTTGGTTTCTTAATCTTGGATTGACTTTGTTCAATTGACCTTTCTTTGAAGAGATCTCCCTCTTCTTCTTCACACTCATTATCCTCCCCTGATTCGATGCCTAGACCCGCCTCCATTTCTTCTTCCACCAACTTAAATCCTTTATCCAATAATTCTGCTAATTCTATATCCAAATTATTTTTCTTTGGCTCCTCCAAATTTTTATTGCTCGACTTTGTTTCCACTTTTTCTTCTTAAACTGACTTGGGCGAGGTTATAATCTAATCAGCACGCTCCACAGGGTCACCTAAGCCATCACCCCCTTCAAGCTAGTCATTATCCTCGGGTTCTTTCTCTTCCCATGAACCCCATTTAGAAGGTAGGTTATATAGTCTTACCCATACTATGAATTTTTCCACTTTCTACTTCCATGGGTCAAAATTCGGCATCCATTCTTTCATAAAGAACCTTATTCCATCCATGGTGAATGTACCTTGACGCAGGATATTATTTTTTACTTGTACTGAAGGGCATTCAACCAAGAAAAAATATCCATTTGGAAGCGATTTCAATTGTATATCTGATCCCCAATTATTATCACACCACTTCCACAGTTCTCTTTTTGCAGGCCTTCCCCCACCCCCATTTAACAAAAAAAAACCCTACTTCTTTTAACCTCTTTATTGTATGGATGTTTATCACCTTCTTGTCTCCCTGCTATTGCTTCCATGAATTTCTTTGCTAGTGTCATCCATATCATTTTCCGCTAGTTGTATATATTTCGTTCGAATCCCTCTTTCCCAACTAAAATCTATCCCTTTTTCATTCACACTGTTTGTTCCAAAACTGGGTTCTAGGAGGAAACCAAGCCGTCCATCCAACCAAATCCTCATTCATATCTTCCTTGAAAGTGATCACGCTGTCCACCAAATTGTCTCTGTCGATTCCCGACCATGTCATTCCGATGAAACCCATCCGTTGGATCAAATTTCATTTCGGATCCCATTACTGTAATCTTGCCACCTCCGGTCTAATTCCCTTCTATCCGCTTCTGGCCTATGTGCTTGTCGGCTCCATACACAATCACCATATCCATTGTTCGCTCATGTTCCTCTCCTAGGTAGTACCTATTTTCTCTCATCGACAACTCCTTGTCTACCACATCCGCCCATCTACCAATTGTATATTTTTTCTCTTGTCATGCCATCTTCTTCTAGTGATTTATAATTCATATTATCTTTGTAGGTTGTATTTACCTACTCATATCTATGTAAATTATTATTTATTTTCAAGGGATGGGGTCCCTATAGATACCCCTAGGTAATTAATCTAAAAATATCATAGTTTAGTTACTTAGTTAGTGTTACATTATGTAGATTTATTTTGTGTGCATTGTTTATTATAAGTCACTCTCTATGATGCTTATTAAATGTTGTAATGAAGAAGAAGATAATCTTGGAATCATATTTTTAATTAGAGATTTTATCTTAAGGAGGTTGACCCCTTTAAGAGCCTTGTGATATTTGTTCTAGCTTCATGAATATATGTACATATTTGTATCTATTTTAAATAATTGTGTTATTTGTTGCATGGTATTAATTATATTTGGTAATATTTTATAGGTAAGTACCTAATAAGTGGTGTTAGAGATCTTTCCATGGTGATGACCTAAACTAGTCTTCCCTAAATTTAATGGTGATGACCTTGAAAGTTCTTGTATAGAGCAGAGTAATATTTTGTAGTCAACCAAAACCACCATTAAAAAGTTGTTAGCAACTTCATTCCACTTGGAAGATAAAGGTATCTAATGGTTTCAATGGATAGAAAAAAATCATGTTTTCCTCACATGGAATCAATTTTATGAACACCTACTCACCTAATTTGGCTTGAGTAAGTATGAGGATTTCATAAGGGCATTAACTAAATTATGAAAAATGCATTCCATTCCTGACTAATAGACATAGTTTTTGGAAAATAAGATAAGTGGTATTGATGGTAATTTCTTCAAAATGGGTTTTATTAGTGGTTTGAAGGAAGACATTATTTAAAACTCATGTAATGTTTGAAACCCCCACATTGAGGAAGCTCTTTAATTGGCTATGTTAATGAGAATGAATTTTCTATCCAACATTGTCCCTACAAGTCACCATAATAAAACACACAATAGAAATTTTGACCAAAACCACCTTAAGGAAACCAACCTATAACTAATCCAAGCACTTGAACACCACCCATCAAGCACCTAAATCATGAGGAAACGACTATTTGATGATAAAATCTACTATGTTATAATAATGATGAGAAATATGACTTGGGCATAAATGCAACGAACAAAAAAATTATTCACTTGATGTTGAGGTACCTTCCCCATCTAACATCTTGGATGCTTTATAAGATAGTCTAGTTGAGAAATAAGTTAAAGAGAATGGTCAAAATGGTGATTCAACCCCTAAAATTTATGTGTAGGCCTTCACAAAGACCATTGCACCCTAATGATGAAGGCATTGGGTTACTTTAAAGGTATTTAATTAACCATACTCATCAATTATGGCCACATTCATAACTCCATTGAACCTTACTGTAACATGCCCATTAATCTACCTAGTAAATCTACTAAGTTTTACCCACATGTAATTGTCTATGCATCTAATGTAAAGCAATAATTTTTTTCTTTTTTATTCAATAATAAATGCATCATTTGAAATATAACTTTATCCAAACTTTTCCATTGCATAATCAAAGAATCATTCCAATAATATAAGTATAATTTAACTTTACATAAATATATTCAATATAATGTTTCACATTACACTTTCGATATAGATGGACACATGATTACATACATTGCTTCAACAAGCTTACAATAACTAGAAATACAAATGATCCAGAATGTCCTCCCAAATCTTGGTTTCCAACTACATGAGGAGAAGCATCACTCAAGCACTTTTCCACTAACTATGGTCCCCCACACATCTACCAGACTTGGTATGATGTCCCTCCCTTCGACGAAGAGATTGGTTTGGTAACCTCATCCTTAAAATAGCCTTTTCTAAGCATAGTGATGTGTCCTAGAAATCTAGACATACTATAATGTCTACTAACTCATGTATGATTACCCTAGCCTAGAATGTAAATTGGATCACACAATGAAATGACAATGTAGATAGTGGCTACCTACACTACTTTGGCCAAAGATTCATCACCTAGTAACTTTGATTGAGGTCATCTATTTCACCACATTTAATTGCTCGATTTTTAGTGAACATTAGTATTCTATTCTAAGGTTATCCCCTTTCTTTTGGATTTATCATAAACCCAGGAATAACCTTCCCATTAACTTATATCTAATGACTTGCTATAAGATCCATAATACAACTCTATCTTATGCATTGCACCTAGAATATAGTCAAACTAGGTATAGTTCTCACATTCTATGAATAGTATAAATAGTATATAATCGTACAAAAACCCCTTTATAGTATAATAACTATATATGTATAAACCCAAAAGAAAGGTTTCCCAAAATGAGAGACAATCAAGAACTTTCAAAGACTTGCAAGCATCAAACACACATAAAAGATAATCTTTCTGACATGGCATCATTATAAACAATCTTTTCAACATAATAACAAGGGAGTAGAAATCGGCATGCCTTTTTAAATCTCCAATTGAATTATCTTCCCTCCTAGCTAATTGGCTCAAGATCGCTTGCAACTTCCACTATGAACAACCCAAATTCCTCTACTAGCTTCTCTCTAGATCTCTCAACAAAACCAATATAAAACAAACCACTTTCTAACTCACAACTCTCAACTCTCTAAGCATAGAAATTGCAGCATAATAACACAAGGAAAATTAGAATGATAAGTGTAATAATTGGTAGAATGAGCACCTCTATTTATACTAATTTGGAGCAATCGAAGGCTACAAACAAGTTAATATTTTTTCCACCTTTCTAACCTCATGCAATGACACAAAGGTAACTCGTAGGTTTGCAACAAATCACACTCCTCACCATTTAAATGGTTGATTCAACTTGATATATATGGGGAAACAAGCTCAAAACAACTTTCCTAATTCAAATTCCTTTACAAAATGTTGCCAAGTTTGCTTTTAACTGACTCTAAATAGTATTTACAGGCTTATGCATATTTTGAAGATCTCTTAAGCATTTCAAACACTTGCAAATATGGCGCCACCTTCATATGTTTGGTGCCCTCAATAATAACACAAGTTTGACAAATTCAAAAGGCTTATGAAGCAATATTCACTTCCTTCTCAAATGTTTACATAGCAACAACTAACTCCTACATGCTCTATTCAATGTTTGACTCGGTCTCTCATAACTTCATGAGTTGGATTTGTATGTAGCAAGTTGCGCCTTTAGTATATGCGCCATATATTACATGATATGTACTTTTCTTTACTTAAGCACTTTACACATATTAACAATAATAATAGCGCTATGTTATGCGCTTGAAGATTATATCAATAAATTTTATTCACACACACACACACACACACACACACACACACACACACACACACACACACACACACACATATATATATATATATATATATATATATATCATATATACATATATATGTATATATATATCTATCAATATATATGTTTCATAAAGTTTATCAATTACATTTAATTAATAAAACAACACATATATAATATATGAATATAAAGAATAGTATTACGCATATATATACGATTATATATATATATATATATATGTTACTATATTAATTTACACACACATATATACTATATATATGTAATTCTATTTCAATATCTTTATAAAAACACTTATACACATAATTTCATCGATCGACATATATACATGGAATATATATATATATATAAGTGTGTGTGTGTGTGTCATCTTAGTCCAATCGATATTTCCATGCATATGGGAAATCTGTCCATGAGCATGTGTAGGTACGTCTACCTACATATACTCATGTGCGTATTCACTCACATGTATGAGTTCACCATAGACATGTACATATACATATATATACATTAAATGTATATATCTCATCGATATAACAATAAACACTCAAGGAATGAATTCAATGCAACTTAAAGACTTCTTCTCATTCCTCATTCCAAATGATCATAAAACAAGATTGCAAACCAACATAAATATTCACAATCAAAATAGAAGATCACTTACCCATTACCTGAACTGACTTGAATTAACTAAGAATAACTAGGGTGTGAGTGTGTGAATGCTCAATAAGATCGAATTAAAGGTTACCAAACCAAGTTCTTCTCTTGAGTGATACTTCCCCTCTCTTTTGAAGGCTTGAACATGTTCCTGCATTTAGCTTAGTTCACCATAATAGTAGTTAGTTCAATCAATGCATTCATATACATCACATACATGTCATATGCACATTATATATTTCATATAATGAATCATAAAGCATTTAATTGAATCAAACATTCATTCAACGTATTTCATTAGAATTCATAAATAAAACACATTCACATTTATTGAAGCAATTTACCAAACTAGGTAATAGTAAAGAGATAATAACACACATGGTGTAACAGATTCCCCCCTTGTAAATCATCACCCTCAATTATTTGTAAGTATCAAATATGATCATAACATAAAGCGGAACATCAAAAAACTATTTTTTTCAAGATCTTTCAAAATCTAACAAGACTTGTGGAAACTTTTGCTTTATTTCAGCATAGTCTTCCCATGTGGTAGAATCTTTTGCATATTGATCCTACTGGACCTTGCATTGCAAAAATTCTCGATTACACAAGTGGAGCTTACGTGTTCGAGCACCTTGAGAAGATCGATTGTTACCACCCTTGGGTCCTACACTTGTAAAGAATTCCAATCAATAACATGGTTATCACCTGGTATATACTTCTTAAGATACGAGACATGAAAGACGTTATGCACCCTAGCAAGAGTTGGTGGCAAGGCAATCCTATATGTGACAAGGTTGATTTCTTCTAGAATTCAAAAAGTCCAATGTAGCGCGAGACTATTTTGGATGACTTTCTAAACATGATAGAACTCTTGTGAGGCTTAACTCTCAACAATACCCTATTCCCTACTACGAAATTCCTAGGTACTTGCTTAGAATCAACATAACTTTTCTGCCTATCGTTAGCTTTTACTAACCTCTGCTTGATAATTCCAACTCTTTCCTCCATTTCTAATACCTCTAACCCAAGGATTATCCTATCTTCCAACTTATCCCAACTTATAGGAGTTCGAAACTTCCTGCCATATAATGCTTCAAATAGAGCCATCTTGATTGCAGAATGATAAGAGTTATTATATGCAAACTCTACCAAAAGTAGGTAATCCTCCCACTTGTATTGTTGATCCATACAATACATCCTTAGTATATCTTCTAATACTTGGTTCACCCTTTCCATTTTTCCATCCGTTTCCAGATGATAAGTAGAACTTATATTCAATTTTGTTCCAAGTGCAAAAAATAGGGTTTTCCAAAACCTAGATGTTACTCTAGCATCCCTATCAAAAATGATCTTTTTAGGAATCCCATGCAATATAAATATCTCTTGGAATAAATTTTCATGCTATTATAGGATCTCCATCAGTCAAATTTCCTGATATAAAGTGAGCTACCTCTGTAAGCTTGTCAACCACTACCAGAATGGCATTGTGCTTGTTCCTTAACATAGGGAGACCTTGCACAAAATCCATGCTAATAACTTGACAACTTAATTTTTGGAACTTCATGTGGATACAATAGACCTACAAAATGATGATGCTCTACCTTCGCTCTTTGGCACTCTAAGAAAATTTCTACAAATCTTGTTGCATCTCCTTTCATACCCTTCCAAAACTATAATGGCTTTACATCAGCTAACATCTTAGTTACTCTTGGATGTCCTGAATATGATGCATTGTGAACTTCTTCCCATACCATGCTCCTTAATTCCCCAATGCTAGGTACAAAAATTCTTCCCTTAAATCTCAATAATCCATTAGGTTCAAAGTGATATCCCTCGTACCTTCAATCTTGTAGATTGTCTGCGAGTGCTTGCTTAACTTGCTCATAGAACTTGTCACCTTTAGATTTTTGCAACACTTGATCCTTGAAGTCAATTTAGATTGATATCATAGAGGATATATGCCTCCTACTACTTAAGGAATTGGCAAAATCATTCTCTTTTCCCTTGATATAACTAATACTGAAATCATAGTCAAATATCAACTCCAACCATCTCCTTCGTCATGCACTCAGATTGGGTTGGGTAAACAAATAACCTTACCATTAACTTATATCTAATGACTTGCTATAAGATCCATAATACAACTCTATCTTATGCATTGCACCTAGAGTATAGTCAAACTACGTATAGTTCCAACATTATACGAATAGTATAAGTAGTATATAATCATATAAAACCCCCTTTATAGTATAATAGCTATATATGTATAAACCCAAAAGAAAGGTTTCCCAAAACAAGAGACAATCAAGAACTTCCAAAGACTTGCAAGTGTGGAATCACAACAACAACACAATAAGCCACAAGGCAATCATATAGAACAAATATTTTCATAAATCGAAAAATGATCTCATTAACTCAAAAGATATTACATATGTGCATTGACATTACCAGATTTATGATTACCAAGATCGCTCGAAGTGCAAGGTAAGTGCCTATGTATGATATGCTGATCACCAGACTTCTAGACTTATGGACTCTAGACAATATAAGTACTCAACCTCTAAGACTATGCCCAAGCTCCAAAACAAGAATTTAGAATGCCAAACTAGAATCCCAAATTCAAATGCAAATGCCTCAAATGAGCTCTTGGGGTCTTATTTATAGGCTTCAAATGACCTGGAGATCTGGTCACCTTCACCTTTTACCTATTCTACTAGGTCATTTCTCTAGAAAATGCAAGGAGGATTATCTTGCCACACGGCAAACATTGTGAGTCCTTGATTTTCTCAACAACCTTTATTTATTTGTCCACATTATGGAGTGAGTAGAAATATCTACAAGAATATTTTCCGTAGATATTGTCTATCTCTACTTTTGGGTAGTGGACAAAATAATTTTCACATGTGGGAATCTTTTGTACAAGATAATATTTTTCGTAAAAGGGTCCATAAGATTCTTCTAGCTTCACATGGGATTTGTCTAGAAATATCTCCACCTTATTTAATTTTTGTCCACATTTAACTTTTACTTTCTCCATAATATTTTATTCTAGAATTTACAACTATTAGTTATTATTGACAATATTTATTTTCAATTTTATGACACCGTAAAGTGAGAACGACCCACTTAACACCTGTAAGTGGCTACAAAGATCTTTCTTTTTAAAATAGGGTTGCATCTTGTTGTCAGATCTTAATGTGGCTGACATCACAACACAGACAAGCCCTTGTCCTAGCTAAATTATGCCACCCATTGTTTATTTTATTTATTTACATAGTTATTTACAAGATTATACTCTTCATGTTGAATCATCATCCATTTTCCCATTCATAAATAATACGCCATCTTGCAAGTTCTAGTAGAAGATGAATGTCAGGTTGTCGGTATATATTCTTAAAATCAAATAGGTAGTGATATGAATAATAATTCTTTATCTTTGTTGTGGCAAACTGGTATGTGACTAGATCATACTATTTTTCAATAATCCTTGTACCATCATGTCTCACTATCCATTCAAGTTGGATACATGGGAAATGGACTACTAAGTTTAATATAAACAAAAGAGTATTTTCCTTAGTACTAGCTTTGAAGGGAGTTAATTGGCATAACAATACTTTACAGGCTGGACTAAATACCGTAGTTAGGTCCTACAGCTTGTGGGATCCATGTGGAAATGCCTCATAATATCTCTGTAGCAGAAAATAATATGGTCCTCCTTATATTTTCTAACCAAGTGCTTTAAGACAATTAATTGTCCTTTTGTAATTACTGGAGATAAGATATGAATTTTCTTTGTCCCTGGAACAACTTGAATATCTCCCCATCCTTGGTACTGAAATATAGGTGTTGGATTATAGAAGAAATAATCTTCTAATATTTACCTCTAGCATCCTTCAAGAAGATCTTTGATTTTTTGAATAGAAGAATCTTGAGGATCTTTAGGAAGAAGATTCTCATTCATATCAAATATTCCAATGACTTAGATAGACTCAATTTTATCTTGAGGATTAAGATACTTGATTTCTCTATGATGTCCTAATATCACCCCCGTCTGAAGAAATGAAAATGGTTCAAATTGACTCAAAAAATCCCAACCTAGGGGACATCAGTATCTATACTATTATCTTGCCAAAAATTACAAAGAGAACTAAAATCATCTATATGTACAAGGACATTAGTTACTCTATTCTGCACAGTTCTAATATTGCCAAATCCTCTGACTGTAATCTATTGACTATCCCAATATACAGATGGTAAAGCATGACTTTGAGCAATGCTAATTGTGGATCCTGTATGTAAAAGTGTATATAGACTCTAGCTAAAACCTTCTAATTTAACATTAATTATTGGCTTAAAAAGGACTTTTGGACACCAACTAGACTGATCTAAAGACTAATTTAAACTATCTACATGATTGAGATCTTCAGTATGCTTTTGGAATGAATTTTCTTTAATCAGATAATCTTCTTATTCTTCTTCATCAAGATGTGTGTCATACCTTGGCTCTAATTTTGTATTCTATTCTGGTACTAATTTTGGCTTCATCTTTTCCTCTGACTCTGCTTCTTGTTCTAGCTCTGTTCTTAGTTGTGGCTCCCATTGTTGCTCCTAGTCCAGAGTATGAATATTCCATGTTGACTGATCTATTGGCCAAAACATCGATTCATCTACAAAACTTGGTCTTAATTTTCAACAAGAATGTCAAGTTCTTGAAGCCAATCTCTTTCATGTTCTTGAATAATTAAACTATGCTCTTTTACTTTTTGCATTGAAACAACAGTCTTTATAGAAGAAGACACCTCAACAAATCTTAGAGAATAAGTAGTAATTTCTTCCTTCTCATCAGAGAATAAGCTCTTTCTTCACTGAACTATGAGTTTTTTTGGTTTTCTCTTTGTAATTGGTGCTTTCCCTTTTTGCTTCTTTTGACCATCTTCTTTTGAAGAGCTATCTCAGCTAGTTTGAGTCTTTCTAATCTTTTTTGCTACTTGCCTTATCTTTTCCATTTTTTTAGCCATAGACTCAATTAAGGCTTTACTAATTTCAACATCTCTTCTTATGTTTTCTTCATTATTATGTTGAGCTAATGCCATTGCTTGTGTTGATTGTTAAAAATTCCTTAATTGATAACTCAGACCAAAAGTTTCATTCAACAAAGAAGAAGTTTTCTTTTCTATTTTTAAAAATGAAGAATCCATCTTATGTTGCATTTGAGTAATATGTGTTGTTTTTTCCTGATTAATAATACTAGTATTTGCAGAATCTCTAATATCTACAGCCATATCATCTAGATTATCTTGAGCATATATCATCCACTAGTCCATCCAATTTATTTGGGCCGTAAATTTCTTCTATTTTTCTCCAAGTTCTACATGAAGTCTGGCTTCATATCTTCCCCATAAATTCTTATTAGAATTTATCACAATAAAATTTTCTGGGGTTGGCCATCTACCTGGTTCATAGCCAACAACTTCTTTTTCCACCCCTCTAGCCTCTATTCTATACTTGTTTCTCTTCTCAGTGCCTGCTCTTGGAAGGCGTTCCTTTGGGAGATGATCTCTCAGCATACAAATCTTTTCTCCCATTTTGGTATTTTTTGTCCCTTTTCCCTTATCACCTTGTTGTTCATCTTCTTTAGGTGCTGATGCTAATTTTTGATTGACTTTTCTTGCCAATTTGTCCATCAACTCAGGATTACTACTGAGGTTAGATAATGTAGCTAAAGAAGATCTAGAGAGATATGGATTTATGGAGGGATGACGTCTGAATGAGAGATGGTGAGAAGATCCTAAGGCTTCTTCAGGATTGTAATCGGTATATGGTTTATGGTTAGAACCTGGAAAATGTCTTGATAGAGAATAAGACCTGGATATATGGGATAAACTAGGTCTACCACTGGTTGATGCTATAGATTGCTCAAGGAGTGTTTCTTCTGGTAAAGATCTTAATTCTATACTTGACACTCTTTTAGACCGCGTTTTCGGTTTGTCAGAAAATAGACCTTTGGAGGGTACTAGTCAATTCTGGAATCTGGGTGCAAATGTCTAGTTAATACATCTTTTTATAATAGGAAATCCTATATCAAAACCAGTATGATCAATATGTCTTCCAAAATCTAAAATATTGCAGTTGCCTTTTGAAAAGGATACCCCCGCTAGAAAATTTGAATGAGGAAACATAGTATTTAATAACCTATATATGCATCTACCACCTATAGTGGGATAGACAGATTTTGGCTGAAGAATCACACCCTTAGCTTGAAGTAACAAACAAAATGCATACTATACATACTTATAATCTAAACTAATCGTGAAGTTTGGACGCACAAAGATTCATCCATCACCACCCTTAGTCTCATCATTTTCTTGGGCTCTAGTCAACCTACCCCTAAATTCAACAATTATAGCTTATCCCATAGTTTGCAACGGGTATCTATTAGGGTAGCAAAATACTCAGCTCCTATATCATAATTGAAATGTGGGTAGATAATGATATCAACATATGAGAAATGAACATGAAAAAATCCTTTATCTTTCCATCTTTTGATATCTTCAGGCAATAGGAAAGGTAAGTATACTTGGAAAATTCCTTCTTTTGAAACTCGAAGATTAAGCTCAGATTGCCTAACTGAATCCATAGTCCTAGCTTTTATGCCTTTCTCAGGATACAAATTTGAAATCTTAATATTTGAAAACTTAAAATTCCCTTTGCTATCAACATATTCTTCTTTATCTTCAAACACATTATGAATAACAAATGAAAGTGAAGAACTTGCATTAAGAGATCTTTGGCTTGCCATTGAAGAGTATTAGGATTTAGGAAACTTTTTGAAGACCGTTTCACTGCTACTTTTACCGTCTTATTGCTCACCCTTCCACGCCTATGCTTGGGCTTCAACACGAGATTTATGACCTTATTACGACTCCACAACTACTTTATGTCTCTACCTTTGATCGTTCAGTCTTCACACTCTTATTCCAGCTACCAACATATGAATCTTATGATAAATATTCACTATGACCAGATCTTAGTAGAACTTGCTCTATTTTCTTGCCATGGTGGGATTATATAACCATGATCAGGGTTTTGTGAAGATATTTTATCCCATTGTTTAAGTTGCTTCTGAAGCTCTTCCTTCTTTGTTTGGAGCTTCTTCATTCTTCATAAATGTTGATTAACAACATCTCTTTATTCTTCTCTGGTTCCTACCACTTTGTAAGGATCTTTAGATTTCTCAATGTCTAATTTTATTTGTACATCCTGTAGACACATAAAAATGGCCTAGACCTGCAAACCACATTTTTCTATATCATGCTTCATCTCAACATAATTAATATTTAATTATGTCCTATAGTCCAATGTCAACTATTAATTAAATAATTCTTAATTATTTAATTAATTCACGTCTTTATTCCTCTTAGCTATTTAAATAAATAAATTACATTTATTATTTAAATACGTCGCTAATTGCTTATGTCACTCTATAATTAAATAAATTCCTAAATTTATTTAATTATTACTTCCTCATGATTATTAAACAAATAGATCTTATTTATTTATTTAATACGTCATTAATTATTTATGTCTTTTCATAATTAAATAAATTCTTATTATTTATTTAATTATTATCCTCTCCAACTTTCTTTCTAATTTTAAATAAAATCATATTTAAAATTACCCACTTTCTAATTTTCCTCCACAATTGAATAATTTAATTATTAAATTGTCTTATTGATTTCTTTCTAAATTTAAATAAAAGCATTTTATTTAAATTGGCAACTTCCCTTTTTCCAAGTAAATGATTTTAAATTATTATTATTTACTGTCACATGAATTCACCAATTTGGAATTAATTTAAAATATTAATTTCAAAATAGCATTTCTCTCCACAAAGTAAGTTATTTCTAAAATAACTTGATTTTCTAAATATCTTCTTCTTGTTCAATCTTTATCTTTTGATTTTTACTAATTTCATCTCAATGTCACGTTTATTCTCCACCATTGATTTAATTTCTTAAATTAAATCTTGTCCACACATTTGGGGATTTTTACCCTAACCCTAATTGAGAGTTGTCACTTTGAATCTTAACCATTGATTCTAGGGCATTTCTCAATATCTCATTTCATCCATCTATTCAAGATTGCATTTTCTATAAAATGAAAATCTTGTTCTCATTTGCGGGATCTCTAAAATTTGATATCTAAAATTCTTCTTCTTCACTTCATTCTTCTTGTCTAACATTGTTTTTTTACAGATTTTTACATTGCATGTAAAGATTAATTTCTTACTTGCATTTTAGATCAAATCCTTCAACACGTGCTAGGTCTTGTCATAATCACAGTTGCTCATAAAGAAATCTGAGGGCACAACACATATTGTAGCAAATAGAGAAGGTACAATGAAGGTGAATCATGGAGATTTGAAGATTGGGTGAGATCTTTCCTAGTTTTCATTTTATATTTCCTTTGTTCTTTATTGTTTACTTAGGTTTATTATTTATGCATTTAATCATTGCTAACTTGATATTTTCCTATGTTACACATCCTTCAAGGAATTTTTTAATAATGTAACCAAAAAATATTCATCCTCCTCTGATAAGGATGCTTCAGATTCTAAACTTGAAGAATAAATCCTTTTGTATGTGTCTCTAAGTTTAACCATATTATATTTATCAGGAACTATTTCTATTAACTCATACAAATCATCCATTTCTTGAGAAACTTCATGAACATTTATCACTTCCCAGTCTTGATTGTAATATTCAAACATTACATATACCTTTTTACCAGGATTAAGCTTTTTTGGATAATTTGTGGAATAATGAGGTCCCTTATAGATAAAACATTTTACACGCCTAGGGACTTTCTATTCCTTTTCTTTAGCAAAAATGGTGGAGGTTTTTTAGGAAACTTTCATTTCTAAAAAGGAACAATCTTATATTTTCTTTTGGAACCATATTTTCCATGCTTGCTCCTTTTAAATGTATATTCACCTTCATGTCTAGAATATTTGCTAAGATGGGTGGAACAATTTTCACACTTACATTTCCTTCCACAACCCTTCTTTTTAAATTGCTTTATATTGGTAACATCCTTCAACTAGTTAATTGGAGGTAAGTCACAAAATTCTTTCAAATTACAACTATAATTGTAGTCATCTCTATTATTTTACAATGCCCCTAAAACACATTGTTTCTCCAATTTATAACCAATTAAAGACTTGAGTTCTGCAAATGTGCACTGGGCTATTGTCTTTCCTTTCTTTTTCATAATATAATCTTCAACCCATTCACCCAAACCACAAGGTAAAGAATTCAAATAATTTTCTTTTGTTGTAACATCTTTAGTTTTGTCTGCAATAATCATGTAATCCTCAAAGGCAAGATTATATTCATGAAAATTAGCCAAATTTTTAAGTTTCATTTCCTGTAACATCTTTTTTGCCTTAGTAGCCTGGTTCTTTCTATCCTCACAAAATAGATCAGTAATCAAAAACTTAAACTGTTCAAAGCCTACTACAAAAATATAATTTTTTCCCATGTCTATCTGTTTGACTACTTCCTCAACAATTTGTTCATTTTCATAAATTGTTGTTGTTGGGCCATCATCTAGTAGATTATTCCACCAGTGCTTTACTAACAAAATCCTTAATGCATACAAAACTTTTGTTGTTTCTGACCATTGATCGACTCTATCAAATAAATTTTCTAAAGTATCTGCCCAGGTGCAAATTGTATCATATGGGTCTACTATCTTATCAATATTGAGTATATAGCCTACTTCTGCATATGGCTTAATTGTTCAAGTTTTGCATTTTTAGACATCACATCTTTCATCTCAATATCAAACTCAACCCTTTTAACAAATTCCCAAGGCTCTATTTCTTGCAATTTCTTATAATTGGTGAAATCTAATTTTGCTTCTTGAGCAGACTCATCTATAGTTTCTATAGAATATTCAGATTCTTCAGAGATATCAGTGTCAATTGTTATCTCAACAGATTCTTTTTCAGATTGATCATCATCTCCAGATTCTTTGTTAGCAAAACTAGGTTCATTTATGTAGACCGGTTCTGTGTTTTTTGTATCTACATTGAGTTCTTGAAGCCAGTCTCTTTTTTACTCCTAATTTGTTGAACTATGTTCTTTTACCTTAAGCATTATAGTAGTCATAGGTTCTTAAGGTGATTTTACTACTATGCTTTTCCTTGTCTGAGTTCCTAACCTTTTCCCCTGTTTCTTTTCTTTATTTTCCTTAGACATGTAATTTCGGCTAGGTTGTGTTTTCTTCATTTGCCTTGCTACTAGCCTATATTTTCTAGATTTTTAGCCACAGACTCTATTAAGGCTTTAGATTGTACTTTAGATTGTCCAATGAATCCATAGTCTTAGATTTTATGCCTTTCTTAGGATACAAATATGAAATCTAAATATCTAGAAACTTAAAATTGCCTTTGCTATCAACATATTCTTCTTTATCTTCAAACACATTATGAATAACAAATGAAAGCGAAGAAATTGCATTAAGAGATCTATGGCTTTCCATTGAAGAGTTTTAGGACTTATTAAAACTTTTCGAAGACCGTTTCACTGCTAATTTTACCGTCTTACTGCTCACCCTTCTACGCCTATCGTTCAGCTTCAACACAGGATTTATGACCTTACTACGGCTCCACAACTACTTTGCATCTCTACCTTCGATTATTCAATCTTCACACTCTTATTCCAGCTACCAACATATGACTCTTTGACAAATATTCACTATGACCAGATCTTAATAGAACATGGGTCTATTATTACACATACATTAGAATGAACATGAATTTGTATTGAACATTGCTCTTAACCTAGGCTCTGATACCAATTTAGAGTGAATACAATGACGCAAGGAAATCATATATAACAAAAGATTTTCAGAAATGAGCAAATGATTTAACTCAAAAGATACTACATAATCATACAAAAACCCCTTTATACTATGAATAGTATAAGTTTATTAAATAATAAACTCACTTTATTATCCTAAGAAATCTTAATAAAAGGTTAGGAAATGTATAACTAATGGAAAATAAATTAACCCACTAGGAAAATAAAAGCCTACACCAACACCCCCCCTTAAGCACAACTTTGGAGGATGTAAAAGATGATGGGTCCTGTAAAATGAGGCTATATTAGGTACCCATATACATATGAAATTCCCCCCCGAAGAATAAGAATCTCCCCACAAATAAAGAGAGAGGGAGAACACCCCCTAGAATAAAGAGAGAAGAAGAGAAGGACTAACTCCCCAAAGAGATCCAATGATAGATGCTCAAAAATGGATGGATAAAATGGTCCATGATCATCGAACAATGTTCCTCCCCTTAGGAAGAAACAAAACCAAAGGTGTATGCAAGCTATGCTCCAATAAAAAAATCACCAAATTTGGGAAAATTTGGACACAACTAAATGGGGTGCCAACATTGGTTATATTTGGGGGGACTCACATGTGTCTCTTGCAAGCATAATGAGAATCCAACTAACTCCAACATTCAAACCAAAGGAGGAAGGCAATAATAATACAAATAACAACAAAATAAGATAAAACATAAGAAAGGAAAAGAAAAGCATTTACATAGGCCCAAAGAGGGCCTCACCATCAATAAAAAATTGTTTAAGATGTTGATCATAAATTGGTAGCTCCATGAATTCTCCATTAAGACTCTTGAGGTAAAATTTGGCTTTATCACACTTATTTGCAACTTGATAGGGTCCAAACCATAATGCTTCAAATTCTCCATGTTTTCCTTTATCTTCAAAGTTGGAGTTCCACATGAGGATAAATTTCCCAACCTAAAAATATATTTGAATAACCTTTTGATCAAATAGGCACTTGATATTTTTTTGTTTGAATAGGTTTCTTCCATGGGAAATCCTTCTTGATTCTTCTAATTTGTTCAATTCATGCATTCTTAAAGAAATGGCATCACTTTCATCTCTTTCAAATTTCTAGATTAGTTTGTATATAGGCCCAATTCAAGACTAATTGGAATATTGGCCTTTATTTCATAGAAATATTCAAAGGGGATCCTATCAATATCCTTCTCATAAGTTATCATATATGCCAAAAAAAAAACTAAATAGCTTATCATCCCATCTCTTCTTGTTCAAATCTAGTATTTCTTGATAATTTTCATGATGCACTTGTTATAAGGTTTAGCTTGTCCATTTCCTTGTATATGATAAGGGGATGAATATGCTAGAGTTATGTCAATGAGTTCATAGGATATAAAACAAATTACATATCAACAGCTATCCTTGTATGTACATTGAACCTTGTAATGATTTTATTTAGTAGGAAGTCAATCACCACTTTGGATGTAGCATTTATAGTGGGGATTACCTCCACCCATTTAATAAAGTAATTTGTGTCCACCATAATTAATTTATATTTTTTATTTGGTTTCTCAAAAATCTACCCTATAAAATAAACACTCCATTACTAAAATGGAGCCTCAATTAACATGGAAATAAGAGGTAGCACTCCTACAAATTTTATCCTTCTTGAAATCTTTGGCAAGCATCTCATCTTTTGACAACCTTGGCCGCATCCCTCAATAATGTAAGCCACCAATATCCTACACTTATAATCTTATGAGTAGTAGTCCTTGACATGAAATATCTTCCATATAATCCCTAGTGACCTTTCTTAATGAATTTTATGGGTTGTTCCTAATCTAAACATTTAAGGAGTAGACCATCAAGGTTTCTCCACATCAATTAGTCCTAAAGTAATACATGCCTTTGATCCACCAACTTCAATATTTTTTTTTTATCACTCAATCCTCAATAGTGACTCAAATTATCTAAGTAGAAAGCAGTATCCTTGTTCTGAGTACAATTTTACAAATTACATGAAGGATGCGTTGAATCATATTTCATTTGATGTACTTATACTACATGATCCAAACTTGTATCAACCATCTACTTGGTAAGTTCTTGACCTCTAACCAACTTGGTAGTCTTCACTTCAATGTCATACTCTTGGATCTTATTGATCCACCTACACTATTTGTTTGATGTCTCTCGTTGCACAAAGATATCCCTTATAATAGCTTGTGGCATAGAGGTATTGATTTTAGCTCCTATGAGATAGGATCTAAAGTTCATAACTACCTTAACAAGAGCACAAGCATGATTATTCATGATGGAGTGGTTTAATTTAACATTTCTCAATGATTTTCTATAGAAATCAATTGGTTATTCATATTCGTCAACATTCTTTTAAAGTAGAGCAACAACTATGGTGTATAATAAAGAAAGGAAGATAATTAGAAAGGTTTTGAGTAGTTAATACTTGCCAACAATGGTGCCTTCTTGATCACATATTTGATTTCCATAAAGGAATCAATTGGTTCCTTTTCCTAGTTGTATGGATCCGTAATTGACTAATAAATCTAGCGCAACTAAGGCATGCACTCAACTCAATGGACCTAGATATCCTTTATCAAGTGACTCGTCAGATATGAGAGTTACACTTATAATGTTAGATCAGGGACATATCTTCTTGGATGGTGTTGACACTATGTGTATGACTTAAAGGTTTTTGGGGGTTCTTAAGTGGTTGAGTATAGTAATTGAAATTGCTTATTGAAAAAAGGATTTATACTATAAAAACTTAGAGATTCTATAACAAATATCCTACAACTATTGTTATGGGCTAAGACTAGAGTTATGTATTATATAGATAACACAAATTAATTACTGCATTTAATAATTATGAATCACTTGAAAATTAACCAATGATCTAAACTTAAAATGCTAAAAAAAATATCATTAATACTAACAATGGAGTTGCAGTGTTGCCTTAGGTGAGCCCTTGCTTGGTTTTTTGCACTCTTCTAATTCACATAAATGTTAATCAATATTTTTTTCTTCATTCATTCACATTCAAAATAACACTAACTGATGGAAAACTGCTCTTGATTATTGTTTAGGAAAAATGATACAGAATGTTGAAAAATCACCACTACACTTCTCCTTCAAATCTTCTAAATATATACTTTAATTCAAACAATTGATCTTAATCATCCTTAGAAAAATGGACTCCTAACCACTTACTTTACAAATGTCGACTCATTCCCAAAAGATAGGAAGATGATTATTTCATCTTAAGAACATAAAATAGGAAATTTCAAGAAATAAACTCCTAGTGTAATTATTTTAACTATGACTAAGGAACCAAAATTATTGGCATGTATAAGCAAATGGATGGACGTGTACACCAAAATAATTGTTGCAATTTTTGTCAATATTTTCTAACATGGAGTTTCTCCCTACTCTTTATGAAATATTTTATTGCTAGTGGTTGAGATTATATCCACATCTTTTGGCTATAATGGATGTGATTCCCCTTAGTAATAGGTATCCCATATTTGTGGTTGTAGGTGTGTGATCCTTTGGCAAGACGTGGTTGATCTTATGGTTCCATTTCTACAACAATCTTTCGATTACATGTTATAGCTACCTTTGATGCATGAAATGTTAGTTCCTCCAAGACTCTTATATGCTACAATTACCATAATTATCATAATATACTATCATATTCTAAAAATAATTATCTAAACATGAAAATATTTACTAAACCATCATTTATCAAGTTTGGAGCTTTAAATATTAGTCACAGGGTTTGAAATTGATAAAATATATATTGAAACATGGAAATAAGAATATTTAATAGTGGAATTTAAGGGAATCATCACTCTCCTAGCTTAGTCGTTGTTTGTCCTTAAGCAGGTGAATATATTTGATTGTATAGTTGACCCAATATGTTGAGGTCTTCTAGATCGTTTCTCCCTTCTTCGTACTATAAGGAGAACCCCTTCTAAGCTTCCAACCATTCTTGTCAAGCATTTTCATTTGTTGAGTTATATGGCCTCCTTCCCTACTAGTGTGGTATGAGAAACTAAAGGAGTGGAGGCTGAAAAAAGAGAGGAAACCAAATGGTTTCATACTTACCTACTAGTTGAATATATTTATGTGCCTAATTGATAGTTGTGAAATAATTATGAGTGGAGTGAGGTTCCTTTCTTTTGGGTTCTTCTATTAATTCTTCCCTCTTTGTTGTACAAAATCCTAATACTTTTATCCCTCCTTGAATGCCTAATTATTTAAACATCCTATAATCAACTTGAATGGCTATCAAGATTTTCCTTTATACCTTAGGATTCCCTATGAGTGTAATCCATTCTTCTACTAAGCTTCATGGGTCCTTTGATTCTGCCCTAATCCTTAAAGAGGCTAAATTTTATAACTTTTTATATTTCTACATTTGGATACCCTTGTTATTCTTGTTTTAGATGTATGATGCCAGAGCCTTCATCTATACATCGCCTACATAGAGAAATGGATTCCATTTGATCTGGTAAGGTACAACAAGCTCATGTAAATATATTGGAATTGATGATCATTGATGTCAAAAGAGTATGAGATATTGTTAGAATATTTTTAATGATGTTAAAGGTGAGAAGAGAACTTTGTCAATAGAAGAAATTGTATGATGAACAAAGGCCAAAGATCACTAATCGTTGTTCGAACACCAAGTAAAATCAGATTGAGAAGAGTGGTAAAATATGAATTGTGTGAGTGGAGAAACATGAGATAGATCAATAATGAAATGAATCATATATCAATGATGAAACAAATTAAATTCAATAAAGGATTGAATCAAATATCAATAAGGGAATGAATAGAAGATAGATTATGAAGCACTTCTTACATGATAAAGAAATCAATTAATTAAATAAAGATTAGTTTTAACCAAAAGTCACAAGGGTGCGGTGAAGGATTGTGTCTCATGATGAAACAAGGTGTATTATTTAAGTCTTTTATGCAACCTAAACTAGACTTTGATATGTGGAAATATAACTATGATACGATCATGTTTGCATGGATAAATGTTTGAATGTGTATGAAATTCAATATGATTTTTTGTTTAATTCATGGTTGTTAATGGTATGTATACTTTAGATGAAACTAATCTCTTATAGCCAAAATAATTCTAACCTGCAACAACTGAAGAGCTCCACTTGCAACCAAAGGATTCCAGGCAGATTGCAAGGGAGAGTACATAATGATGAGAACATACAATGATGGAATCAATCATTGAAGTGGTCAATTGCGAGTCACCAAATAATCTAATAAGACGATAAGAGGAAGAAGAGTTTGTATTAACAAGGAAGCCAATGTGACAGTTCTCACATAACACATCTTTGTCAAACTGTTAGGGAAAAGTTTCAATTCTATTTGTCTTCTTCTATCTTTTTCAATTATGGTTTCAGTTGCAAAGACTAGTCCTCTCCCTATTTTGAAGGAGAGTGGACATCTGAATTTAGTTTTTTGTTTTTATTCCTTATGCAAATAAAACTCCTCTCAAGCCTATATATTTGGATCAGTGGTTGAGGAGATATGTTTAATAGTTCTAGTTTTTTTTCATAGATAATACTTCATTGTTAGTTTTATGTTATTCAGTTGTAATGGATATGCACTCGTGAATGAGAAATTTGTGAATATTTTTGTCATGTTGTGAGAGTACAACAACTCGAGGAAGGGCCACTCGAGGTACTATTAACCACCTTAATTTATGTTGTTAGATTATAAGATTATATTGTTGCATTAATTTCAAGTGGATTCTCAATTACATGCACATGAATCATATCTTGTATTATGAATTATGTTATATAATGTTTCCTTGAGTTGTTCTTTGGAGAGGTCAAGTAGTTATAATTAAGAGTCAATAGTGTTAGTGAATTATAGATTTCAGGTTTAGCAATTAATAGTTACAGTGTTAAGCTAAAGGTACCCATAACATTAGTAGTAGATTAAGTTATTTCCCTTGTTTTTCAAGTTAACGCTTTATTTCCTTTTCTAGCCTTTACGATTTTCCTATACTTGTGTAAACCACCTATACTCACTGATATAGGTCGTGTAGAGTCTGTGAATGCACATACAGTTCCAACATCATCAAAATATTATGAAGCCTTGGTTGATAGTTAAATGAAGTCTTTGTGAGGGTTTAATGAAGTGTTCAACTAGGAACTCCTCCTTTGAATTGTGTGTCTAACACCAAGTTGATTGAGCATTATAAGTGGCCTTAAATTTTTGTCTCTATTGCTAGGGATGGTGCTACATTTAGGATTCTCATGTGTAATTTCAATCTTTCATAGTTTAAATGTTTTGATTTCAATATTAGGATAATTAGGTTTTAATCCATCAACACAAAAACATTTTACTAACAATGTGTAGGAGCATATGATCCAAAGAGTTATAACTATTGTATGCGAAGGTGACAAGATGCTCTGGAAAAATTTCTCTCCTCAACACATAAAGCTTTAGAGGATACTGGTGATCAAAGTGAACAGAGTGAGGGTATTCCTGAAGAAGAATCATCCCTAACATCCACATTAGACACAAAGGAGACTTCCCACACACAAATAATCACCATGGGTGATGTTCTGGTGGAAGACCCACTAGAGCATGTGACTTTTTAGTTTGCCATTGCCAAATAGGAGAGGGAAACTATTCTAAAGAACATACTGCCTTCAACATTACCTATCTTCTATGATTTGGTCACAGAGGATCTAGATACCTTCCTTTTTGAGTTTGATGTGTTATGTAGAAGTTATGATTATACTACAAATGCACATAGGCTCAAACTATTTATAAAAACATTGAAGGAAGGGTATTCCTGAAGAGGAATCATCCCTAACATCCACATCAGACACAAAGGAGATTTCCCACACACAAATCATCACCATGGGTGATGTTGCGGTGGAAGACCCACTAGAGCACGTGACTTTTGAGTTCCCCATTGCCAACTAGGACAGGGCAAATTCTCTAAAGAACATATTGCCTTCAACATTACCTATCTTCTATGGGTTGGTCATAGAGGATCTAGATACCTTCCTTTTTGAGTTTGATGTGTTATGTAGAAGTTATGATTATACTACAGATGCACATAGGCTCAAACTATTTCTAACAACATTGAAGGATGTTGCTCTAAGATGGTTTATGGGTTTAGGAAGAGATGTTCCAAATTAGAATTCAATGAAGACAAAGTTCCTAGAAAAGTAATAGGATTACTATAGAGTAATAGACAAAAAGAGGGATGACATCTTTAGGATGTCACAAAAGGAAGATGAATATTTGGAAGACTATATGGAAAGGTTTCATTTTTCCTTAAGAAATCCCACCAGAAAAGACTCTCTGGTGAGTCTTTAAAATTGATATTCTTGAGGGGGGTTAGTGAGGATTGCATGTATGCAATTAGCCTCATTGGGGTGGGAGATATTTATTAGGCACCATTTGAGGAAATATGCAAAGTATGCAGGAACTACTCAAGGTCTTTCACTAAGAAGGTTAGAGAAGACCAAACATCTTCCATCAACAAACCATCCAATGGATTCCCTAGAGTTGAATTGAGTAATGGACTAACTATAAATGCAAGAAGGTGGAAAGTATCTCTGAAGATAAGCAAGTTACATCAGACTTTCATACATTGTAAGGTGAATATGGACAAGTATCCTAGATAGCTTTGTTGAAATAATGAAGAAGGAACCCTTTGATGTTTTTTCATTGATGCCAACATTGTTTGTTGATAGTTTTATTTGTTCTGATAAATAGTTTTGGTTTCACTTTGATCTAGTAATTTGGTTTGGATTCATTCATGTTATAATATCGGCTTATGCGGCTACAATATGGTGTTTGAGACTACTCAATACATCTATGTTCAATATTTCAATGATTTTGGTTGGTCTGGCTAAAAGTTACAAATAACAAAAGTTAGGACAAACTATACAGTACAAGATGATATGAGTTATCTGGTCTGCATTCCTCTGGTTTTTGGATTCAAACTCTATAATTTTGGAAGATGATTTACAGGTGTCAACACTACATATATTCCAGATGGTGTGTGCTTATATGATCATATGTTTTGATAATTGGTTGGATTATGACTAAATGGTTTAATAGAATACTGATTCACCTCAGATTCTAAGTTTTCAACAATTGGTATCAAAGTTTAGTTCCTTTTGAAAATTCTAACAGCTTGAGGAAGATCTTTGAGTTAGAACACATGGCTGATAAAAAGTATCCTATTACTTCGAAAGAAATTTCTATAATTGAATATGAAGAAGATGACTGCATGTTTAATAAAGAATAACTTAAAGTTACTCTTGAAGATCTTGAAAAAGTTGAAAGTGAGAACAAAAATTTGAAGGAAAGCCTAGGAGAAGTAAATGAATGCATCAAAAAGTTGAGAGAAAAAATCAAGAAGTTCAAAGAAAGACATAGAGAATTTAATGAATAGTTGAAGAAGGCAAATGAAGACATCACTGCACTGGAAGTGCAAATGGAAGAAAAAAGAGAATTGAGGATTTTTTGAATGCTAAGATAAAAAGAAAGGATGATGAATGTACAAATCTTGAACAAGAAGTGGTAACCCTAAGATAAGATCTAGAGAAAGAAAGAGCTCATAAGGAAAAATTCAAAACAAGTACTACAATGCTTGATGAATTGATTGCAATTCAAAAAACTTCTAAGGATAAAGGTGGCTTGGGACTTGAAGAAAGAAAAGTTCAAAGATAAAATAAACACCTGACAATCAAAAGAAAACTCAAGGTAAAGGAAGACAATTTTAGAATCAAAGAAGCAATACTAGAAGACCTCCTATCAGACAACCAAATGCTCAAAGATACCCATCTTTCAATGGTATTTATTTTTCATGCAATAAATTTGGACATAAGGTTGTAGAATGTAGAATTAGATTGAATTAGAATGTTGGATCCTTTTCTGGACATGTTTTGCATGCAATAAATTTGGGCATAGAGCTACTGAGTACAAAACTAAAATGATGAATATATTTAATATTGGTAGAGGGTGCTACCACAATAATGGGTTACACTTTTTGGGACATCCTGATTTTTGCTGAAATCACATACTTTTAGAAAATATAATGATTTAAGCCTTAAAAAGGTTCCATTTAAAGGATTTTAATTGAAGAGGGTTTGATCAAACCCACTTATATCAAACCCCCTCAAATAGAAACTCGCTAGTTTTAAACCATGCCTATAATGGAGTCTCCTCTACACTTATCAAAATGCTGATAAAAAACCACTTTTGATTTACCTTTTAGGGGATCAAATTAATTCATTTAAAATTTATCTTTTTTAAACATGTAATACTTATTATAAGATTCCCAAAAAGTATAATTTTAAATATATTTAATCTTTTTATTATATTTATTGTTTATTTCTTTTGAATGTAGGTTTTTCAATGAATATCGAGGTCTTTGTTTCACACATATGGAAAAATAGGAAATGAGAGAAAAAAATTCTAAAAAATACATGTATACTATATATTTATGTCCTTATTCCAACAAAAAAATAATAAGTTAATTCAAATGCATACAAAAAAAGTTATGCAGCTGAAAGTATAATATATCGAAATTATAATTACTCTGACTTAGAAAATTAATTAAAAAATATATATGCAACAAAAAATTATGAAAAAATATCCATCCACTAGATATTGGTGTGAAAAAATTGTATTTAAAAAATTAGAATTGATCCTTTCTATAAAAAAAGTTATGCAGCTGAAAGTAAACATCAGTTTTTGAAAATGATGTTTAGCACAAAAAATAAGTTAATAAAAATTACATAAAAGGATTCACAATTTATTTTTTAATTTAAAAAATATATATAATTATAATCTACACACAAAATATCACAAATCACTAGTTTTCTTCATCTTCAAATTCTTAATGGTTTAGCTTCTATAGGTGTAAGAAAGTGAAAATCTGGTGAAAAATGTTGATTTCAATGTCAAGTTTGGCCAAAAAGTGTAACCCATTATTGTGGGATCACCCTAGAACATTTCAATCCTTCAATGGATACTACTATACATGCAATGAATTTGGACATAAGGCTAACCAGTGCAAAATGAATAAAATTTAGTTTGGTTAAAAAAATGTTGTGTGCTACAATTGCAAAAAATATGGACACATTTCAAGATTGTGCAGAAGCAAGAATGGAAGGCAGACTAATCTATGACTGAGGAATAATACAGTGAAGAAATTTGATCCTATTGAATTTAAGAAGGAAATGGAGAAGATTTGGAAGAAAAAAGAGGAACCTAAGAACAAAGATGAATCAAATGTATTTGTACCTACATCTGGTGCAAATAATTTTTCTAAAAACTAAGCCCATGCTGGCTTAAGGGGGGCAGTTTCAAATAAATCTAACAACCCCCTGTAAATACGAGGTGATAAGTAGTTACACAAAGATATATGGTGAAAAATGGTATGCTTAAGCTTTTGAAAAAGATTCCAGTAGAAAATATGCAAATTAAAAGAATTGTGGAGCCCTTTAGGGTTTACAGTGTTTACCAGCTTTTTGGCAATTTGAAGCATTAAATGTGAAATTAGGGCATATTAATAATGTATAAAGTGAAATACTTAGTTTATTTTAATCACATTTTCACATTTGGAAGAGAGAAAAGCAAACTAAGAAGTGATTAACAGTGATTCAAAGCAAATTGGTTCAAACCCTAGTTCCTGTTGAGCGTGAAAAAGGTATTTACGGCTACCTGTTCTTTGTGGATTTATATTAGAAGAGAATTTACAATAATTTGAAGGTAGAATTGAGGTTATAATGGCTACACCAATCGTAGTTGAGATTATTGAAAGACCTAGACCGAAGTTTAAGAAGTTTTCATGGAAAGTTTTTGAGAATGACCTCGATGGTACATTTTCAAAGATCCTAATTAAGGTTTTTCCCACTGAAGACACTAGGATCTATATATGTTGCAAATTAGAAGAGTATGGCCATCAAGTTCTCAATAATCAATGGTAAAATGAGTTAATTGGAGATGAATTTTTGGTGAAACCAGAATATATAAACCTAGTGTGAAAGAAGCTAGACATTTGGAACTAGTATCCTAACTTTAGCAGTGATTTGGATGCAAATTATGTGAAGATAGCCTTGAGAAGAATGCATGAAAAATTCATGTGGACTAATATGTCTAGATTGATGTTAGAGGATGCAATTAAGGCTATGACTAGATTGTGTGATATTGGACTCGTATCAGTGTTGAAGTCTGTGAAGAATGATGTGGTTATGCAACTAACCGGTGCCACATTTGACAGGAGAGCACTAACAACTAACCCAATCATCAATCCTATAGTGAAGTATGCATCTATCATGATTGGTCTCAAAATATATTTCCAAAATAGAGAGAACTCAGTATCTGCAATTGCAATATATGTTGCTCATGACATGTTAGTAAATGGGAAGGACTATGATTTGTGTGAGTTGCTTCAACAACAACTTTTGGAGAAATTGCATCAAACCAAAATAAAGAAATATTATTTCAAGTACGGAACATTGACATTTTTCTTGCTTTTCTATTTTATGAGAGAGCTACCCAAAAGTAAAAACATTGTATATGACAAAAACAGACCAATAGGACACCAATTTTTTGACTATTTACACAACATTGGAGACTACAATGCATAGGATGATGCAATAACTGCATTTTTCTTTGTATTCTAAAGGAATATGTATGAGAGAGAAATAATTCGTAAGAGTTTAGTGGAGAAGTATGAAAATGACATAAACTTTCTTTTATCCACTAATGAATGCATAATAGAGGCGGTAGAACCCAAAACAATATGGATTGAAACCTTGGGATATGAAATTGATGAGAAAGAGGCTAAGAGATACATTGAAATATTTTTAAGCAGCCCTAAGGACCCCTCTCTACCTAGACATGGCACATATGAGGAGAAATCTACTGTAGTATATTTGGAGACCTTAGCACCTGCTAGAACCAAAATGGTAAACAAACAAGTTGAACAACTCTTTGCAAGGCATGACCTCTTGAAAGAAGTTGATATATTAAGGGAAGTTGCAGCAGAAAGGGAAGCCAAGACAACTAGTGAGTCCTTCGGACCATGTAGATCAGCTTCCACCCCTACCTTTGCATTGCCAAGACCTACTACCACAGTTGTCGTAAAAGGAAAGAAGGTGGAGCCCAATGCTCTGGTTGCAATTGATGTATAGATGCACCGTCTGAACCCAACACTCGAACCTCAAAAAGGAAAAATGTACCTTTGGTAGCACCTCTTGCTACCTCCGAAATAAGAAACAAAAATCATCTAGAGGTCGTAACCTAAGTGATGTTGTGGAAGAATAAATTGAACTTGGCTTAGAGGAAGAATAAAAATAGAAATAAAGAAAAGAAGCAGTGTCTCTACCAGTGGTGAAGTTGCCTCACAAGAGGTTAGTACTAAATCAAAAAGGGCTCGAGTCAATATTATGAATTCGTCTGAAGAAGAGGAGATAGAAAAGGAGAAAGAAGCTTTCAGAATTCATATGCGCAAGAAGAAAGAGGAAAATAAAACATATGAAAGCACATCAAAGCCAGAGAAGAAGTCCAAGACTCCTTTGATAAGAGCCTGTTCACCTATAAAGTTGGAACCTTTGGTTAACAATATGCTAGAACATGATGGCTTATTAGAAGCTACTGCCAAATTCTATGATGAAGCTGATGAAGAAGACAAGAAAACTATTATAGATGTTATTATTCAATAAATGATCATTTTGGATGCAAATATGGAAAACATGAAGGAGAAGGTAACTAATGTTGTATGGAAAGCTTTGGTGAAAAGAAGACTTGAAGCTTTCAAAACATAAAACAAGATCAAATCTGATGCTTTGAA
Source organism: Sequoiadendron giganteum (assembly GCA_007115665.2). Classification (NCBI taxonomy): domain Eukaryota; kingdom Viridiplantae; phylum Streptophyta; class Pinopsida; order Cupressales; family Cupressaceae; genus Sequoiadendron; species Sequoiadendron giganteum. The sequence continues at coordinate 462,901,871 of CM021106.1, forward strand.
CAAGATTGGGTCCTCATTGGCTGAGGATGATAAGGCTACTCTACTAGAAGCATACACAAAGTAGTTCAAAGAAAAACAAAGAATTACCATTCTTATGACCAAGAAAGGGATAGTATAGAAAAGTTGAAACAAGAAAATTTTGATGTAGTAAAAGACATAGCACAAAAATATGGGATGATTGTTGGTTCTTCATCCGATACAACTCAAGTCAAAAAGCTTGGTAAAGGTAAACTTACTGATGAAGAGGAAAATATTCCTCCCATATCTAATTCACCTATTTTTCAAGAAGTAGTAGTAGAAGAGGTAAATGATTATTCTACAAAAGAGACTCCTCATTTGAATGTCCTAGGGAATACGGTTGATGATACACATGCCCTTCCAGAAATATCTTCTTTGGAAGACACTAAGAACACAACCGAAGAAAATAATGAATATCAAAGTAAGAATGATGTCAATGATAATGTTGAAGATCAACATGAAAAACATAATGAGGACACCAAAAATGAAGGTGATGAAAATAAAAATAGAAAAGAAGAAGAAGGTAAAGATGAAAAGAACAATGATAAGAAGGATGATGAATATAAAACGGAGGATGAAAAGAAAGACAAGAAAAAGGAAAACACCTCCAAAAAAGAAGAAGAAGAGAAAGAAGAGAACAAAGAAGAATATGTGGTTGAAAGAAATGAAGAAGAATCCCAGAAGACCACGGAGCCAACAAAGTCATTCGGAGAATCCTCCAACAACACTCTCAAGGGTCATCTGACAAGACAAATAAGGATTCAACCAGTCATTCTTCCCTAGTTGGTCCAACTTCCGTCACAACAAGGCTATGTTGATCTGAATAAGATCACACCTATTTAGAGAATGGAGATTGGAGATACTTTAATTGCCTTTGAGAGAAAGTAAATTATAGAAACCCATCAAAAGGGAACTGAGCTAATCAATGATACCATCAAAGTTTTATAGGATGCAACCCTCGGTACAATTGTTGATGATTCTCTAACACCTATTGATAATTTGAAATTTTTTGGTTGATTCATTCAGGGGATATACTTCTAGCCTAAAGGAGCAGGCTACAAAAGAAGCTAAGTCAAGGATTACAAAGAAAATATTGCTTGAGATTCAAGACAGATGTGCAATTGTACATAGCAAGGTGATGAAATTCTTGGAAGAAGTAAAGGAATGCGAAGATGAGGCTCACATGTTATTCTTGTATTGCATGAGATGGTCAAACGCCACTCAAGGAATTAAGGACCTAATGGACTCAATGGAGTCACAATTAACCAATGCCTCCAGAACTCATGACCTTACAAAAGATAGAAACTATGCCTCTTGGACTTCCATTTCAGACTTGCAAAACAAGTTTTTCACCTTGGAAAGATTGAAAGAGGATGTTATAAGGCGATTTGGATAGCTTGGAGATCTGGTAAAGTGCAAGCACATACCTATAGAAAATTCTCTCGCTGAAACTAAAAAACTTGAAAAGATAAATCCTTATCCAACTACTCCGGAAAAGGGAGAGGGGAGTTTGGTGGAGTTGGAATCAATGCATAAGGTGCTTGTTACAACTAAGAAGAGTTGGGATGAAGGGAAATCCACTCGGGAAGCCATTCTCAAGGAACTTGAAGGTGATTCATCCTTCGAGTGAACATATTTCACCTTTTATATTATTTTTAGTTGCTTTCAGTTTTTCTTTCTTGTACATATGATCAGATGTAATTCTAGGGATAGCTTCCTAAAGAGAGCTAGTCATTTTATTTTAGTTGTATTTCTATACGTGTGTTTCATTATCACACCCTTTTTCCTTGATGTCAAAGGGGGATAAGTTTATATGTTTTGGTGCTATAATTGTGTTGGAGATGTGTAGAGAAGTTTAGATATTGTGTTTGGGGGAGAAGTTTTTTGGGAAGTTTCATATAAGTTTTTGAAGACGGATTTGAAGTTGAACATTTTTTGAGATTCATTTTTGGAACATGTTGCCATAAATGACAAAGGGGGAGATTGTTGAAAGAATGAAGAAGGAACCCTCTAATGTGTTGGCATTGTTGCCAACATTGTTTGTTGATAGTTTTGTCTGTTTTGGTAAACAGTTTTGGTGTCACTTTGGTCTGGATTTGTTCATGTTATAAGATCGGCTTATGTGGCTACATCTATGTTCATGATTTCAGTGATTTTGGTTGGCCTAGCTAAAAGTTGTAAATAACAAAAGTTCGACAAACTATATTTTGGCTTATACAGTACAAGATGATATGAGTTATTTGATCCGCATTCCTCCAGTGTTTGGATTCACACTCTACAATTTTGGGAGATGATTTACAAGTGTTAGCACTACATATATTCCAGATGGTGTGTGCTTATATGATCATATGGATGATTGATGTTGGTTAGACAAGCTCATTTTGTGATTAAGTCTAATCCCTAACCGACCTTATACTTGAAATTGTGCTATGAAGATTAATATGTATTTTGGATGTTAAGGGGATCTATTTTAGATCTGTTTTGACCTAAATCTATGTTTCATAGGTTTTTTTTGAGTGCACATAAGTTTTGTTTTCAAGTATGAAGTCGATAAAGTGTTTTTGAATTGAAATGGGGCTACATCTAATTAGGCCGACCTAATTAATGTGTGTGGACGTAATAGGGTATATATGTGGAATAGTCTTGATCTGCATGAGAGAGAATTAAGCATAATATGGTGTTTGTGAAATTTGATATTGTGCGAACTTATGAATTTGTATGCGTGACATCAGAATAAGGGTAGAATTACTATGTATATTGAGCGATTGCTGAGCAGAGCAGTATTTTGTATTCAAAACTTCATTGAAACTTAATTTAGCACAAGGAAGGTGCATCTTCACACCTTGGTTGTGTAGCCACTTTTGTCTTGTACCTATTTTCAAGTTATGAGCCTTTTAAGGAGAGCGAGTCCTCGCAGTGAGCCATGTAATGTCTTATAATAGTTCATAATATATTGTGAGATAATCCTCACCATGGTTTTTCCCTCTTTGGGTTTTCCACATAAAAATCTTGGTGTTCATGTGTTATGTGGTGTTGTGATTTCCTTCATGTACTCATTCATAGTTGTAGTTAAATATGTTTTGATAATTGGTTGGATTATGAATAAATGGTTTAATATAATACCAATTCAACCCCCCCCTCTCAGTATTTTGGGTATTCAACAAGCTCAAAGGTAACCATGACAACCAAGACAAGGTATGCCTCAAGATCTTGTGAATTTTACGTGTCATTTCCTAGTAACAATGTAAATCTTCCTAGTTGGAACCCTCAATATTGGGCCAATATACAAAACCAACAATGGTCAATGCATCAAGCTAATTGTAATCAACAACAACAAAACATGTGACCACCATAAAATTTTCAAGGATCTAACTATAATTCTGAATGTTCACCCCAACAAAACCAATGACAACCTTAGTGGCAAAGAGGTAAACAATGGAAAAACCAAAACATGAATTATCAATAGCCACAACAACCCTTGTAGCCATAGTAGCAAACAACTATTCTAAACCTAAAAAAGCTAGCACCACAACCACCTAGAGCACCTCAAGTGTCAACCCAACTTGCAACTAACCCCAATAACAAGCCTAATCAGTAGGCTTATGCTAATTAAATTATTCAATAGCCTACTTATGGGGTAGAGGTGAGTGATGTCCACCTCAGTTCAGGGAAAATGTTGGTTGGGCCTTCATCTCCTCAAATCATTTAATTGGTTGATTATAAACCCCCAATAGAGATTATGGACAACCAACATAAGGAGCTTGATTCAAATCAAGTTATTCCAACTAATCCAAGTCTAGAGCCTCCATTCCTTGAAAGATTAGTAGTTCAAAGGCATCAAACACAAGCTAAAGCTAACCTGTTGGGACAACTTGAGGATGTTTGGTTCTTATCTATCCTAAAATAGTGAGAGAACTGTGCCTTAAAAATCCAATTAGGAAGCGAAAAGACCCTTAGACTGTACATGTCCTAGGACAACTTGCAAATATTATATTGGGAAACATAACTATCCCCAAGTATGCAAACCCTGGGAGTCCTATAGTGGACGTAAAGATCAATGGCACACTCATTAAGAACACCTTAATTGACTTAGGAGCAACTATTAATGTAATGACCAAAGAGACCATGAAGTTGTTACAACTAATAGAACTGAGATCTGTGCCTACTGTTCTACAGCTGGCAGATAGGTTAATAGTTAAACCTGAGGGTATCATTGAATAATTGGTAATAACACTATATTCATGGGAATACCTTGTTGAATTCATGGTATTATAGCCTAAAGTTAATCTTGCAGGATACCCCCTCATTTTAGGAATACCTTAGTTGACAATGGCAGATGCCTTTATAGTTTTTAGGTCTAGTAATATGATTATCTCCAATGGAAATGTGACTAAGAAATTTGTCCTTTATGCACCAACCCAACCACATGCAAACCTAAAATAAACCATGTGGCCTAACTGAGATGAGGAGGATTAATACTCCTTGCAAACCCTGATGACTATTGAACACAATCCTTTGTTAGAAAACTAGGATGAAGATGACTTGATAATAAACATCATGCAAAATAACTATGATAGGGACTAGTAGCATCAGAGTTGTCTAACATGTCTATAGAATCCTCTACAAAATGTGATTCCTGACAGCTCATCTGATTCAATTTCCCAAATATTCCACAGCTTGTTACCACACCAAAGTGTTCCAAACATAACACCACTTGACATCTTATCAATTCAAAAAACATCCAAGACTTTATAGGTAATGTCGGGTAAATCATTGAATATTAAAAGCCAATTAATATACAACAAACCTCATTGATGAACGTGTTGCAAGCACACATAACAACCTTTACATGGGATTATCATGACATGAAGGGGATAGACCCAAACTTGTGCATGCATAGGATTTATATCAATGATGGTTTTAAACCTATAAGGCAACCCCAAAGGAGAATGAACCTTGTAGTCAAAGATAGTTAAATTAAAATTGCAAAAATTGCTTGATGTGAGCTTTATCTATCCTATCTCCGATAGTCAATGGGTTTCACCTCTATTAATTGTCCCAAAGAAAGGAGGAAAGTGGAAAGTGTGTGTAGAATACTGAGAACTAAATGTTGCAACTAGGAAGGACCACTCTCCACTCCCCTTCATTGATCAAGTACTTGATTCATTAGCAAGCAAGAAGTACATTTCTTTTATGGATGCATTTAGTGGCTATAACCAAATTAAGATTACCCTAGAAGACCAGGACAAGACAACTTTCACATGTCCTTAGGGAACATATGCTTATTATGTCCTACCATCTGGGTTGTGTAATGCACCATCTTCCAAAGGGTAGTATTGAGTATATTCTCAAATTTTGCACATGATTCCATGGAGGTTTACATGGATGATTTCACAACTTATGGGAATACATATGATGAAGCACTTGGAAATCTAGAGAATGTGCTTAAAAGGTGTCAAGAATATAACTTATCCCTGAGTCATGAAAATGCTTCATGATGATGACAAAAGGGATTGTATTAGAAAATTTTATTTCAAATGAAGAAATTAAAGTGGACCCCAACAAAATTGAGGTGATCTCAACACTCCCTATGCCTCAAAGACAAAAATATGTTAGAAGTTTCCTAGGACATGTTGGGTATTATAGGAGATTCATTCAGGTCTTTAGCAAACTTGCAGCTCCACTATTTATTTTACTATCCAAAGATGTAAAATTCGAGTGGACAACTGCTTGTCAACACTCCTTTGAAGCACTCAAGGAAACATTGACCAAAACCCCTATCTTGAGAGGACCAAATTGGACCTTACCTTTCCATATCCATACAAATGCTTCTGATTTTTCTATAGGAGTTATGCCTGGCAGAAGGAAGGCAACAAAGAGTATGCCATATATTACATCAATTTTTTTTACAAGGGGTAGAACTCAATTATGCAATAATAAAGAAGGAGATGTTGGCAGTAGTATATACAATAAATAAATTCAAGCATTATATTATAAGATATCCAATGTTCATGCATACTAACCATAAAACAATAAGGTATCTAATGAACAAACCAGTGGTTGGTGGCAAGCTTGTCAAGTGGTTACTATTAATTCAAGAATTTGACATTACCATTGTGGATAAGCTAGGTAAAGAAAATGTAGTGGCGAATTTTCAATCTAGACTACCAACCAAATCAAAAGAAGATGTTGTTGATGATTCTTTCCCAAATGAGTATTTATTTTCTCTATCTCTGCATACATCTTTGTATGTAGATATTTCCAACTATCTTGTAGCAAGACAAACAGCACCCCATTTCTCACCAAGATAAAAGAGGCAATTGGTTCATAAGAGTTTTCCTTACTCTCAGATAGATGGATACTTATTCTACATAGGCCCAACAACATAATGAGGAGATGTATAAGAGAAGATGAAGTACATGACATCCTCAGAGCATGCCATGATGAACCCTATGTGGGACACTTTGCAATAAAGAGGACAACTCTTAATATTCTCAACATTGGCTACTATTGGCTAACTCTTCATAAAGATGCAGTGAAGTACACTAGGGGTTATGATAGGTGTCAAAGAATGGGAAGGCCAACAAAAACAAATTAAATGCCATTACAACCATGGTTAGTAATAGCACCATTTGAAAAATGGAGATTAGACTTTATTGGCCCCATACCACCAACATCAAATAACAAAGAGTACTTATTGGTATTGCTCAAATTACCTTACAAATTGGGTGGAGGTTAAGGCTTTAAAATTTTCAAGAGATGGTAATGTGGTAACATTTCTCTATGAGGATATATTCACAAGATATGGAGTTCCAAGAGAGATTGTCATAGAACAAGGACCCTAGTTTATATTAGAGTTGATCACAAAATTGGTTCAAGCATATGAGATCAGACACAAAAATTCCACACCTTACCATCCTCAAGCTAATGGACAAGTTGAAGTCACAAATAGGGAAATTGAAAACATTCTAACAAAGATAGTGTAAATTCATAGGAAGAATTGGGTAGCTAAGTTGCTTGAAGCAGTTTGGGCCTATAGGACAACTTGGAAGACTAGAACTGGATTTACACCATATGAACTGGTGTATGGAAAGAAAGCAGTGCTTCCTATAGAATTTGAGCATAAAACATTGAGGACAGTTGTTGCATTAGGCATGGATCGGTCAACAACGCATAAAGAGAGATTACACAACCTAAATGCACTTGATGAAATTAGAATGGAAGCCATAATCCACACTAAATTTTTCCAAAATCAAAGAGCCCATTAGCATGATCAGTTCATAAAGACAAAGGAATTCAGTGTAGGTGATTGGGCTCTCCTTTATGACTCTGGATACAAAGAGTACAAAGTGAAATTATAAACTAGATGGATTGGTACATATGAGAGAAAATGAGTGTTTCCAAATGGAGCAGTGCAACTACAAACAATTGATGAAGTCAGGTTCTCATTACTAGTTACTAGACACATATTGAAGCTTTACAGGAAAACATTGCAGAAGGATGAATTCCTTTTTTTATTAATCCAACAGTTTGAACCTACAATTCAACAATGAAGACTATAAGTTCTACAAATGAATCAGTTGATGAGCTACACAACTCACTCACTAATGTTTCACAGGTATAATTCCACCACATCATTCACATGCACACATTGCACAGGTGAAAAATGATAATATTTATTTTTTAGAATAGTCAAAGAAGCAGTAGGGACTTGTAGCATTATGCTTAAAGGCGACAAAATTTCAGAAGGGACCTGTTACTACAAGCGCTTGTAGCACTTGTCTGACAGTCATTTCACATTACCACCCGCATTCACTAAATATATATCATTTCATATCCTATTCCTCCATACATGCAGCCAGACACTTTTCATTTCATCACATGTTGATTCTTACATCCATTCACATGTAGCGTTTCCACCATCTTTCTCGATTACCACATACCATGCAATTCATTTCACCTCACCTATTTCGTACACTTTGCAACCTTTTCCCTTTCATCCTTCACCACATGTCATCTATTAACTTATCATAATTTACATAGATGATACTTGGTTTTCTAAATATTTATACATTACTTCGTGCATGATTCATATCTTAATTGATCTTCCACTATATTTCATTTAACCCTCTACCAAAATCATACCACTAAGTGAGGACACTTAGTATCTTTAGGTTGGGGGAGGGGTATTCTTTATTTTCTTCATTTTCAAAAACCACAAACTCTCAGCAAGCTTTTTCCCATTTTATTTTCCTCCATATTCAAATAATACAAGCTCAGAGGAGGGAAAAGGGTTAAAGGTAGCTAAATTGAGAGGTTACGAAATACATATATAGTGGAAGTGGTGTAGTTGGAGTGACAAATAGAAATTGAACAAGAATAGAGTAGAATTGAGAATTAAGAAATTGAAGAACAACACAACATCATCATGGGTGGTGATATTATTTGTAGGGAACCAACAACACACACCTAGTTGTTAGAAGATAGGTTGGTATTGCCCATTTTTCAACACGCTAGTTGGTTGGAGTATTTCTTGAAACTTACAGAGTTTAATGAGGTCATGACACAATAGGTTGTTGCCACATTACAAAAAAATGAAGCAATTGTGAGAGGCTTAAGGGTAGATGCTTTGGAGGCCGCCATTGTTGAAGTATCATGACTATCATGGGAAGGAGAAGAGTTTCTAGTGAGAGCAGATGCTATTGCTGCCAAAAATGAATTTAAACAACCAAGAGAAAACCTAGACTTATCTTCTCAAGGTACTAAAAGATTGTCTTTACCCTTGGTTTGGGCTTCAATTGCTTCTTACATAGTTAAGTATTTAACATGTGATGGTAGAAAATCCTTGTTGTATACAGTTCATTTTAAAATATTGAGTCATCTTCGCCATGATAGGTGTGTGAATGTCCCAAATTTCTTATATAATTTATTGAAAATAATGGCATACGAGTATAAAAGGAAAAGGAATAATTTAGCACTATCTCATTTCTGCTTGCTCATATTACTAATAAAAAGGAGTTTGAGGACTCAATTTCCACATGTTTCTTGGGAAAGTTTCCTTAATTGTAAAACTATTAACAATATCCTTGAAGAACCTATTATCCCAAAAATAGTAGAGGAACCTGATGTATCAGAAAGGGAAGCAACCTCTGACTCCCCTGTTGCATCACCTACCTATAGAATAGGGGAGCCAAAGGAGAAAGGCTTATAGGATACTCAACTTTTAGCCTCTGTTGAGCAACCCACAATAGAGGATAAGGAAGAAACCCCTATTTTTGGAAAAATACAAAGAGCCAAGAAAAGGAAAGGTGGGTCTTCTTCTGCACCTGCAAGAGGGAAAAAGAGACCCACACAGCCTAAAAGGCAATCACACCACTTGAAGAGAAAGGGGGCCATGAGAGGGTCAGTTAAAAAGCAGGAAGAGGAGGATGCTATGATGATTGAGATAAACTTAGAATTGAAGGGGAATTCCCATATAAATGTAAATACATCGGTTAAACAAACATGGTACTTTACAAGTACCTCTGAATATGATTTAGAGGATGCATTTATAGCAGGGAAAATGAGAAGAATATCCCCAAAGAGCCCTAATTTAGAACATTATAAATATACCAGCATAATGGGGGATAATGATCAGTTCTTGGAAAAGGATGAAGAACTGTTATAGAAGAAAGAAACATTGGTAAAGAATTGCAGGAAGCCTTGGAGAGAATAAAGAAATTGAAAGATTTGGTAAGGTCACACTAGTAGAGGGATAGTGAAAGGGATGCAAAGATCAAATAATTAGAGGAAAATTTGTATAAATTTGAGCATGGATCCAAATTGGAGATCCTTGCACAGCTTGCTATGATTGAGGCAAGATATAAAGAACCCGTGTCTCCATAATCGATTCTTCATGATAGAACCCCCACTGGTCCTACCATGGTGTCTTTGGGTATGGAATTATGGAAGAGAACCCAAGAGTTCTCTTAGAAAAAGAAATATTGGGAAAAAGAAAAAGCTGAAAGGATAACTAACCACTCCAAGGCAGTAGAACAACAAGAGAGAGAAGTGAAAAGATTGACAGTAAGAATTGGATCTAGATAGCAGATAAAGTTGCTTAGTTGCTCAAATGTAGGCCATATTCTAGGGTCTATACATTATTTTTTTAGGAAAATTATTTGTATTTTCAATTCAATCAGTTAATTAGTGATTTACCAATCTCCAAGAATAAGAAATTTGTGTTTTTAGAAACTTTCTTTGCTTCTACACCAGACATGTAAGACCAATTATGTGAGTTTTACTTGCATAACTTTGTTCTTTCAAATGAAACAAAATGGAATCCACTAATGTTTGTGAGAGACCTACAAATTAGAGAATTGACCTCTTACATCAGGAATGAACAACAAAGGGGCGAGATCTTACAAGAATACAATGAGAAGTAAAAATCCATTACTTTGCAGCTCCAAAAAGAATTAAAGGATCTCAATGCACTTATAGAACAGTGGTCAGATCTCCTGGATTATAAAGGTGTGGGAAGAAAGATAATGAGCATCAAAGAAAATGATTATAGTAGAATGAAGCAAATACTTACAGGACCTATCAATCAATAATTTAAGATTGTACATAAAATATAGGAAGAGTTAACCCCTAAATTGAAGAAAAAGGAACCATAGTCATAGTATAATTTTGTAGCTATTATCTGAAGGTCTCATAGATACATAGATATTTCTAGGGTTAATAGACTTAAATAGTTTCCACTTTCCTTTCATCAACCAATTCTCCTTTATCCAATGCCACATTAGACAAGGAAGAAGCATGTGGAAGAGGAAGAGGCAAAGATTATCAGATTGGAAAAGCTTTCATGCTACCAATGCTACTATCCGAGGAAAGCAAATGGAGTTGATGTTGTAGCAGATTTTAGGGAAATAACTCTACAATATAACCTTTGTCCTTAAAAATTGCTTGAGAAAAATAAAGTACTCTAGTTTGGGGGAATAGTGGGCTTGGTTAATAGCTAGTTTTATTCAATTTAGTTAATATATTTTAACATTTCAAGCTACTTATTTCATAAACATTCTTGAAACTTATATATCTTTTATACAACCTAAACTAGACTTTGATATGTGGAAACATAATTATGATATGATGACGTTTGCATGGATAAATGTGTGAATGCATATGAAATTCAATATGATTCTGTGTTTACTTCATGGTTGTTAATGGTGTGTATACTTTAGATGAAACTAATCTCTTGTATCTAGAAGAATTATAACCCGCAGCAACTAAAGAGTTCAGCCTGCAGCGAAAGGATTCTAGGCAGATTATAGGGGAGATTACAAAACGATGAGAACATGATAGTTACAATAAATTATGGAAGTGATAATTGAAGTGGTCAATCGTGAGTCACAAGATCATATAATAAGATGACAAGAGGAAGAAGTCTGTATTGACAAGGAAGCCAATGTGACAATTCTCATAGAGCACTTCTTTATCAAACTGTTAGGGTAGAATTTCAATTCTATTTGTCTTCTTCTATCTCTTTCAATTATGGTTTAAGTTGCAAAGACTAGTTCTCTCCCTATTTTGAAGGAGAGTGGACATCTACATTTAGTTTTATGTTTTTAGTCCTTATGTAAATAAAACTCCTCCTGAGCCTATATATTTGGATTAGTGGTTGAGGAGTAGATCTAGTTAAAGGATATATGTTTGATAGTTCCAATTTTGTTTCACAGATAATACTTCATTGTTAGTTTTCTATTATTCAATTGTAATGGATATGCACTATGAATGAGAGATTTATGAAGATTCTTGTCAAGTTGTGAGAGTTTAGTTATATGCAATAAAGATATTTCAGTTTACCATTATGATTGGTTGATTCAAGCAACATACATTTGATTTTACCCTGTGAGTACAACAAATTCAGCAAGGGCCACTTGAGGTATTGTTCACCCACCTTAATTTATGTTATTAGATTATAAGATCACATTGTTTTATTCATCTCAAGTAGATTCTCAATTACATGCACATGAATCATATCTTGTATTATAAATTATGCTATGTGATGTTTTCTTGAGTTGTTCTCCAGAGAGGTCAAGTAGTTAGAAGTAAGAGTTGGTAGTGTTAGTGAATTACAGAGTTCAAGTTTAGCAGTTAATATTTATTGTGTTAATTTGAAGGTACTTGTAGCATTAGTAGCAAATTAAGTTATTTCCTTTGTTTTTCAAGTTAACACTTTATTTACATTTCTAGCCTTTATTTTTTTATTGTACATGTGTAAACCACCTATACTCACTGATATAGGTCATGTAGAGTCTGTGAATGCACATACTATGCCAACATCATCAAAAGCTTATGAATCCCTAGTTAATAATTAAATGAAGTCTTTGTGAGGGTTTAGTGAATTGTTCAGCTAGGAACTCCTCCTTTGAACTATGTGTGTAACACCAAGTTGATGGAGCATTAGAAGAGGCCTTACAGTGCCTACAAATTCTAAAAGTGGGGATTGGCATCTCTAGAGGGTTTGCGATCACAAATTGTATAAGAGAGGATTGGTGTCTCTTGTAGGTTGGTGCTTATAAATATTGTAAGGGATTTTGATATCAAGCAATATTTTTTCATGGTTTTCTCCTGTAAGGGTTTCCAAGTAAATCATATGTTCTCTTTGTGTTGCATAATTGTTAGATCTTATGTGAATGATATTGTGAAATTGATACTATTGTGGTTGTTAGTTTGAAAAAGTAAAGGATTGTATTATATTGATTCACCCCTCTCTCTCAATATAATCATGTGCTCATCAAAATAGAACTCACACAGTTGATTATGTAGCTCAAGAGTGGAATTTTAGAAAATAGAGAAGAAAGACCTTGGTGTTATTACAAAGCATGAAATATCATAGTAGGTTTACATAAATTGGAAAATAAAAAATTGTTCATTCAGGAACAATGTATACACTCAAGTCGATGGCCTACAACTCATGATTTGAAATGCAAGTGTGGCCATCAACTCAACCTTCTTCTTTAGTTTGTCTATTTCCTTGTTCTTTTATGTTAACTCTTTTATAATAAAATATTTGTTCTTTTTCTCTAACCATTTATTTTCAATTACTTTGGTTGTCTCCACATATTTTTGCAATCTCAATGCAGTGAAAGATCAAGATAATTGTGGAGAGGTTACTTGTGAATATGTCTATTATACAAGCCTTATCTCCTCCCCCCTTTCTATTTCTATGATTGTCATTTGGGCAAATTTTTCTAGTCCATTTCCTTCCTATTGTTATGCTTGAAGTCATTCCTATAATAGTTTTATCCTTCTCATATCCACTTGCAGCTTACCAATGGGTTCTAGTCTTAGATATAAATATTTCATTTTTAATTGATTCATGGGAATGAATTGATTGTATTATATATTTAGATCAAATATGGGAAATTTATTTTTCTCTTTTGATAAACAAGTCTTCCCTTTATGAGCTTGTATCTAAGTCTAGAAAAATCACCTTTGACTTCTTTGGAGTCTTATCTATTGTTGGTCTTCTACCCTTAAGGCCTTGGGAATGCCTTGGATATTTTGAGAGAGCTCCCTATTTCAATGAAGCGCTTGTTTAAGATGGAGCTATTCTTTTCTTCTTTGTTGTAGGTGACACCATAGGTGTTGCATGTTGGGGCGAAGTTCTATGAATTAGTGAAGGCATTTGTTTAGGAGACCTCTCTTGAGCAAGGGATATTGCATGACCCGAGGTTGTTGCATGCAAAGGATTTTGTAAAATATTCCCTAGACTGAGGCTTTAGGTTGAATATTTCATATGATTAGGAGTAGTTGCATGTTGAGGGGAGGCTACTTGTGCCTCCTCCTCTTCCTCTATTTTTTCACCTCCTTTTTGGGTCATAATTCTCTGAGGTTTTGTAAACCTTAATCATTTCCCATAAGGGACGACGTTTGCATTGTTTCTTATATCATTCAATTTTAAAAACTCTTCCCAGGACAAGGTCGGGAATTGGATGTACAAACTCCTTTTTATCAATAATTGAATTAGACAATAGTGTGACAATGTTGAATGTTTTCCCTTTCAAAATTCCACTGACATTCTTGTTAATAGGTAAGACAAATATTTTGAAACATTTACATGCCTATTATGGTAAAGGTGACTAAGTAACTTAAAATTCATGGTATAAAGAAAGGATTTTCTTTCTTCACATGTTAAATATTTAATAATATAAACAACAGTGTCAACCCATCACTAAGGTAAGGAAAGAAATTTAGTACCTTGAGACGAAGAGTCTAATCATTCTCTTGATATTGTGAAATCATTCCTAGTTGCTACAACATCTAAATGCTTCAAAAATCCTTCACCTACAATAGGTAAACTTGTAGCTTCAATAATAGCTTCTTTTGAGGCATCTACCTACAATTTTTGACAATGTACTAGAAAATTGCTACACCATTTCATCATTATACCTAGTTAGGTGTTGAAAATAATCCAACCATTCTATTTAATAAAATATGGGCATGCAATCTTGATTGTTCAAGATAATGTTGTAGTCACAAGGCTCTCTTCAAATTAGGTCACCACCCATTTTGTGTTAATGTAGCTGACTTCTTCAATGAAACTTTTATATGCAAAATTTTATGAATTCTCTCCTCTTTTTATAATGGTACATGCTTCCTTTTTTCCTTCATTATTTTTTAGTATTTGTTGTTGGTTATTGGTTCATACGTTATTGCCTTACTCAAAAATAGATTTATTGTATTGTTCCCAAGAATGAAAATGATTGTGGATGTACTTGGAGCGTACAATTTCCATAAAGATAAAGGATAATCATAAATTCCCATTCCACCAATTTATGGTGACATTTGTCCTTAAATGACAAATGCAGGCAGTAGTATGAGGGAGATTGGTAATAGAGAGTATTAAATAAATCATTAAAATTAATAATGACGAGGATGCTAATTAATTTTAATATATAACAATTATTTAATCAAAGTAAATAGTTATTAAGAAAAATCACAAAATCATAGATTAAATACCATAAATCATGTGTTGAGAAGATTGCTAAAGTGTTTGTAGGAAAGAAATGAACTACAACATAAATAGAAATAATGTGAAATTATTGCATGGAGGATGCAACAAACTATAAAGTGGAAATGTCGTGTTATTATTCAAATGAGTTGAAATGTGGTGTAATGATATGACTTTGAGACAATGGAGAACTATAATGGATGTATCATGGCTACAGGTCCTTGTGATAGTGGCAGTGAGTACCACCATGACAAGGTCCTTCTACATGTATTACTACTATAAATCCCTTATATAGTGGTTGGATGTACTTCTGCTACATGGGATGTTTATTAAAATAGAATAGTCGATAGTGCCCAAAGATTTTCCTTGAAGAGAAGATAATTTTTTTATTAAGGTGGAGGAAGTAATACATGTGAGGCATCAAGGGTTGATCAAAGAAGCTCATATTTTGTTGCTATAGGTGAAAAACATGTTATTGCAGGGCTAGGATTGGTCAAAGAGTAAACTTCTATAAGAAGGCTTATTTGTCCAAAAAATTATTGTATAATTTCAAGCGATGACCATTGACCATTGAGGAAAATATAATAGGGTCAATTATTGTCAAATTAATCACACCATTTGGATAGGCCTCCTCAATTTCATAAGCTCTCGACCATAGAGCGTATACCTTTTCTTTGTGTTTTGTATACGTAGAGTCATATAGCAGGACCCAATCACCTTTTTAAAATAATTTTGACCCAATGAATTGATCGTGCCACTTGAATCTCTATTTTTGGATGTTTTTAGTGTGATGAATAGCCTCTCATCATAGTTTATCAAGGGAATTAAGTTGCATGATCCTATCTTGTTGAGTTGCATATAATTATAATCCTAATTGAAGTGTTGTCCTTAAAGTAGTATATTAAAATTCGATTGGAAGGACAAGCTTTATGTCATAGACTAATTCAAATGGTGTAGTTTTTGTATGCTCGAACAAATTCAAATAAGTGAGCCACCCAGAGCTTGTGGTGTAATGCTATTATCTTGGTCAAAATTGCTTCAATCTCTTTATTTGTTACCTCAAATTGACCATTAGATTGTGGAAGATAGGGGTTGGACTTCATGTGCCTAACATTGTACTCATTGAATAATGATGCAATCAAATCTAATGTGAATTGGGGCCTTTGATTTGTGATAATCTCTCTAGGTACTCTACATTGATTAAAAAATTCTTCATATAAGAATTCAATCACTTTTCTATCTCTGATATGTTTCATGGCTCTAACTTCTACCCACTTTATCAAATAGCATGTACAAACTAGTATATATTCCTTCTAATTAGAAGGAGGGTCAATTGGACCAATAAATACAAAGCCCAATTTACCAAAAGGTGTTATCACCTCTAATAAGGTGATCCATTCTTTGACATTGTTCACACCTTTGTGTGTGTTTGACTACATCCTTGTATAGTGTGTGCTAGTAATAGCCTATAGTCAATATCTTTAGTGTTATCCTCTTTGCAAAAAAATGACCGCTATAGGGCTCATCTTGGTAAGCTCATAAGATGTCAAACACCTCATATTCTCAAATTCACATGCACATAGCATTATCTAGTTTTGTATGGAAAGGATAACTAGTTATCCATGAATATGGGAGACTCCTCTCCATTAAACAAAATCTTTCTTGTGGTCATAAGTGTGGAGTTGTTCTTCTTGTAACCAAGTAATTTGCAATATTGACATCCAAGGCATTTACACAATCAAGGAAAACAAATGCTCATCTAGAAAAGAGTCATCAATGGTAGGGTTATCTAAATGAGTGGTTAATCTATAAATAAATTTGACTCCTACAATTTCTCTACCAGGCCTGCCCACTATGGTGATATCAAAATATTTTAGTAACAAAATCCATCAAACCAACCGACCACTAATCACCAATTTATTTGTTAGATACTTAATAGCTACGTGATCGATGTGGATACCGAATAGATAGCCTATAATATAATGTTAAAACTTATTTATAAAATAAATCACAACCAACATTTCTTTTTTAATAACAATGTAATTCAATTCAACTTCTTGAAGGTTCTTTCTAATGTAATAGATGGCATATTCCAACATTCCTTCTTTTTTGACCTAAGACAAATCCTACAAGAAAGTTAGAGGAATTTATATGAATATGGAAATGTATGGCCCAGTTTGGTCCTCTTAACACATGTCATAGTCAAGGATTTATTGAGAGCTTGAAAGGATTCTTGGAAAGTTGTTATCCACTCAAATTTAGAATCCTTAGAATGTAAGACAAACAGAGGGGAAATAAGTTTGCTAAAATCCTTAATGAATCTTTGAAAGTACCCTGTGTGGCCCAAAAAACTCCTAACATATTTTTTCTTTTGAAGAACATGCAAGTTTTTTATTAATTCAATTTTATTAATATCTACCAGAATCCCTCATTGTGAAACATAACATCTCAATATTACACCCTCCATTATCATATAACATTTCTCATTAGTGAGAAATATTGTAGTCCTAAAATATTTGTAGCACCTTTGCAAGATTGTTTAACACCTCCTTATATGTGTTTCCATATATGGTGAAGTCATCCATATAGACTTTCATAAATTAATGGGAAAAATCAGAAAAAATGCTTAGTATAGCCCTCTAAAAAGTAGCAGGGGTGTTGCATAACCCAAATGGGAGGACTCAGAAAGCATAAGTACCCCAAGGATAGGTGAAATCCATTTCATCTTGGTCTTTGAGTGCTATCTTGATCTATTTATAGCCACTAAACTCATCTAGAAAAGAAAAAATATTTTTCCCTACAAGGGAGTCCAAAACCTGATCAATGAAAGGTAGAGGGAAATGATATTTCATAGTGGTTGCATTAAGTCATCTATAATTCACACAAACATGCCACTTTCCCACCTTTTTTTAGCACTATAACTAATAACAAGACCTATTGGTTGTTTGATGTGGGATAAAAGAATCCAACATCCAAGAGTTTCTATAACTCATTTTTCACTATCTCACAAATCACCAGATTCATTCTTCATTGTGGTTGTCTAATGGGTCTACATACCTCTCTAATGTATATTTTATGTGTGCAAAGGTTGGGATAGATTCCTTTCATATCATGATAATCTAAGGAAAATTTTGTTGTATGAACCTACAACATGGAGACTAGTTTTGAATGATGTTGCTTGGTTTATTGATTATTTATGTTAAGTAATCAACTAGGTGAAATTTCAACTTGATTAGCCATTGATATCATACAAGAAACATGTAGTAATGGTATATTAAGACTATAACTATGAGTTAATAGATCATGGAATATATGTGCAACAAAGGAGTACGCAAGTAAGTATGTTGCAAGAAGAATATTATTCAATAGGAAAGATAAGCACACCAAGCAACAAATTTGTTGTGGAACTCTCCCATAATTTTTTTATACAATATTTAATATGACCATAAACTATTCATGTAGTTCAATCATTGAGATTTTTCAATTTTTATTAATGTTTGAAGTGTATTCTTGTCATTATTCTCAAGATCTAGCCAAAATATTGGTTGATCCAATTTAGTAAATTGTTGCATTGAAGGATATAGGACCACCTTCTTCATTACATCCCACTGGATATGATTATATTCCTTGGCCTGTAGATTATGAAATTATAAATTTTTCCACCCATGGTCATCCCAATATGAGAGGATAAGCCCCCAAGTTAGCTTTTAGCTATAGGACCATAAAGTTTGCTATGTATTCCCAAGAATTAAGTGTAGTGACCAAATCATTGGGTGGGTCAAAGGTTGACCAGTTACAAATTTTGCATGGTTTTCTTGTCTATAACATAGTGGGAATTCATAAATTAATTAAGATGTTTTGTATAAGGATTACATTGATGCGTACATTGTTGGCGCAATAACTAACACCTCTGGTGTGTAAGTCAAAACGGAAAGCTATGCACACTGCGTAATGAGTGCTCTTCAAATTAGGAGGGGAAGCTCCCTCTTTTGCTGATATACGTGAAAAAGTAAAGTATTCTAAATCCTATCTTTTTTATCTCAGCTCGAAGAGGCACAACGTTAAGAAAACCTAGAATGTTGCAGCTAAGGATTTTCTGGTTTTGTAGATCATTAATTACAACTAAACTATCTACTTTAAATCTATCCAGTTTCGTCAAGTAAACAGAGCATGAGGAAATGGAGCAGGAATGTGATTACACGATAAACTTAAGGTAAGATTTACAACGTGAAGGCAACGTGGCACAACTATTTGCTTGGCTAGGAAGAAGTTTATTAGAACAAACAAATATACGATAAACTAAGCACATATTCACAATGTGAAGGCAAGGTGGCACAACTATTTGCTTGGATGAATAAGTTTATTGACACACACATCACATGATAGGCTTTAGGTACATATTCTAAACTTGAAGGCAAGGTGGCACAACGATTTTCTCAATCTGAATAGGCTTATTGAACACAAAATGCAAGGTAAGCAACTGGGATAGTGTATTGCATAGACGAGACACGCATACAACAACGATCAAACCAACAACCCCATTTAACTAAGATGAGCATTCATCATAACAACTGCATGAAACCCAAGTGGCATAAAAATTCATCATCATAACAAATACTCGTGAACAGATACAAAATAGGTAATATTACAAGCAAGGTAGGCACATCATATATTTCTCTCTCGTGCAAAAGTTCTAATTTACAAGGGTGAACCAATCTTGAGAATAGGCATGTTGCCGACAGCGCAATAATTCTCTATCAAAAGCAAAAGTTAATTACAAATGAGATGAAAGCTCTTATTTATAGACATTAAAGGTGTAGGCAACCCTAAAATCGCCTTGAGTCAACTTAGAGTCTCACATCATGCATGATCTTTATTGCTAAACCTAATGAAAATAAACTAGATTGTTAACTAGAAAGATACCATCAGTTAACTGAAACAAGACTCAAAAGAATAGACATGTGCAACATGCACGTCCTTATTGAAATGAAAACTAACTAATAACTCCAACTATACAAAGATGTTTCCAAGAAAGACATGGCATGTAATGTGTAACAACGAGTTAACTCAGAAAGAGGCATCGAGTTTAACTCCTGTGTCTAATGTCTATCTTGGAAAAGGTGAGGTGCCCTGAACAAAAGTTCACTAACCCTGATCTCAAGCAAGTAACCCCTCCATGAGGTTAGTGACTGCATCACCATCTAGAGGTCGTCACATGTCTCAATTGTCAATTCACTGCTTGTCAGCAACTCAAGCAAAACCTGGAAATCTCTACACACTTAAACTGGCACTTCACTCACTGGTAACTCTGGCAGCTTTGTAACTGAAGTTATGTCCATTGTTTCTTCTACAACTTGACGCTTCTCACGTTTTTGACGCTTTTCTCTATGGAAGAGTGTTGCATGATGAAACCGCAAAGTTTGATTGCGAACTCTGTGGTCGCGAGAAATGCAAATGAACTTGTTGCACAGGTGGAAACCCAATGGTATCAACCCTCTAAATTGGCCTTGGAAGACAATCAACTATACGAGGCATGGAACCATGTGAACTCGAGTGACTACGCCTGCTAACCTTCTAGATGCACTTGATACAAATCGGTGTCAGCTTTTCTAATGAAATCATGAATTAAGACCGATTTGGTCTTAAATTCAATTTGCATGAACTGCATTTTGAAAAACTCGCCTGTTGACTGTAAACTCGACTATGTTCTGAGAACTCCTCCGGAAAGCCAAAAATCACTCCAGATGAGGCTAAAAATAACCTGTCGGAGAATAATTTTCACAAGAAATTCTGAGATATGGGTTTTGCTCAGAAAATGATTCTAAGACAACCTTGAATGTCAGAAATGTGAAAATGTGGCCTCTACTCAACCATGCAAAGGAATTTCAGTTAAGAAAATCAAAGCCTCAAGAACTGATGCTCTAGAACAAATTTTCCTGAAAAATTCTAACACATGGGTTTTACTGAGGAAGCCATTCTGAATCGACCCAAATAATTTGTTTTGTCAAAAAACGCCAATTCTTCGAACATGTGATAGAATTTAGTTTTTATATTTTCTTCTTTTGCCAAAATTGCCACTCTGTCTTCAATTTTGCTGATGAATCTGGACTTGTGCCTGCAATAGAATATTTTTGATGGCTTCACAACTGACTGCTGAAGAAATTCGCCCAACTTTGGAAAGAATTCACCTCTGCTCAAGCTGGATGAATGAAATGATGGACGCCATGCTTGCATAACTAGAGCAAAATCGTACCACAAAAGCAAGATTGCAAGATCTAAAACCCTGACTCTGAAAGAAAGAATTTGATTGGACCCCTTCCAGCTGAACCGTCACTGACTCTGAGTCTCGTGGATTAAAATAATAATAAAATATTTCACTTGTCTTAGCATGCAAATTTGAGACTTAGCATTAAAAAGGCGCCAATAATAAATTATTGAAGAAAATCGCCATTTAATACTAGCACATGCAAAACAAATATTAAAATATTATTTTAATCATTTAGCCAAAAATATACATCTAGATGTGCTCAACAAACTACACTGATTCTAGAAATTCCAAATTTGACCTTCTAGGCGTCTATTTGCAAGAGTTATTGGATTTTTGACTATCTCCTATTTTATAGCTGACTGTAAAGTTACAGTTGGCCACGTTTAGCTTTGATTTCTAGGTGACTGAATGAACCTATGACTGATTTGAGATATCCACTGCGAAGCTGACATAGCAAGGATGAAATGTTTGTTGGGAGTTGCAATTGCTATACTCAACATTTGAAACCTCAACAAATTAGGCGCCTTTGATTAAATTGATGCAATGATTCCAGATAGCTATTTCTTCATTTTTCCATCTGACGCTTCAAATTGCCGCTGATGAAGGATGAACCCTTCTAACTGAAGGATAGGTTCATTGCGTGACAAAGTATTCTACATCCAACGACTATATATAAGGCATTTGAAAGCTGCATTAGGAACTCCAAAAGCAAGGGCGCCCCTAGCCTGTGAAGGCGCAAACACCATTTTGCCAAAAGTGTAACTTTCATCCGAACACCATACTTTGACCCCTGACACCGGGAGCTAGAGTGCTCCGACTCATGCACCATTTGTCTCTCTGCATAGCTGGATCAACTCACAAGAGATGTCTCTAGAGGTGACGAAGCAAGAAAACTGCTTCTAAGACCTTAACAAGAAGGGCACCTTTTTCAAGGAGATGTGTACTTCCCATACTTAGCCATTTTTTGGTTACTTTCACTTTTCAGCATCTCACTACTGACCTCACACGTACGAGCATTTGCCAAATCCCGGAGGCTGATAGTTGGACTCGTTGGATAGCTAGAGTAATTACGCACAAGTCTTGTGAAGATTGTAAATGCTAAAAACCCCATCTGGCAAGCCTAAAGGTTGGGCGCCCCTGGCCTATAGATGTTTATTGCTAAGTTTCTCCACCCTCTGATTCATGTGTTCAGTAGAACCTTTGTCACGTTCACCCAGAATGTCGGATCATCTCGCAAAATGATGCGTTGTGAATCTGGACTAGATTATAAAAGATCTCAAGAAGACCTTATCTGCAAATTCACACATCTGGAAGGCCAAATTCAAGGGTGCCCCTGAGCTAGAGGGGCGCATAAACCATGAACTTGACAGGCTCTATGACATGTACTCTCCCTGTACCTACAACTTCTGACCTCGATAACCGAAGTTATGCACTACGTACATCTTCGCTCAATAGCTCATCGAAAACTAGGCTAGTCCTGAAGAGATTGAATCTATTTGCAAGCACATGCAACAAGATCTGAGCCTTCAAAAGGAAGGGCACCCCTGGGATATAGAGGCATAAAAACAACATATTCGATTGTCTTCATGATGTGTATACTCTTCATAACTCCTCCCTCTGCATTAGACCATCACACATCACACTAACCAAAAGCCCATACTTGATTTGCCAAAAAACTGAGTTTTGACCTCATTTTTACAAGGTTTAGACCATTTTAATCAAAATGCCTTAATGAAGCAAAAAAATTGGTTTGGGTACAACATTAGGCTTCGTCTGGTGACCATGTCAGATACTTACGACATAAGAGAACCGAGATTTCTCTGTGTTTTGTAGACCAGTGACTAAACATTGGGCATTGGAGTCAGGACTTTTCCCTAATCACCTAAAAAACTTGGAGTTTATCCTAATCATCGAAAATGAGACTACCTAATTAATCACCTAACACACAACAAAAAATCACAGAATGGGGAAACACATTACAACATAACGATAAAGCATAAATAAAAATTACTTAAAGAAAATTTACTCCACCCCCGAAGAGATGAAGTGATTTGCATATTGTTCATTGCATGGTAGCAGGAAGAGCCTCCCACCGATGTCATTTCTGCTTGAAAGGCTTTACTTCTTTTCTGATGGGCATTGCAGGAGGCAATCCTTCTGGAATGAAGATTCTCAAGTATTCACACATCCATGCAAAGGTATTCTGACAAAAGTCAGAATATGATGCAAATGGGAAGACTGATATCCCTGAGGCATAAGTTCTGCTATTGTCCATCCTCAAGATGTTGATTTCTTCAAACCTATCAATCGAGTTCCAAACTCAATTTCTATAATGTCGTAGATGATCCTTTCTGACCAGAAAATATCCTTTGATCGACTCGTCGATCATCTCTACATCACCTTTAACACATAGGAGTTTGATTCCCATGTCTTCGACATTTTTGAGGCCTAACAAAAGCACCTCTTTTTCACCTTCAGTGAATTCTAATTGCACGGATGAGTGCAACTGTCCTTTAGGGGAGGTGATTAATTCCCTTACTTCTAAAATTATATTTAAACAATCTCCATCGAACTGTATTGTCCATGAATTTGTATCCTATGTCGGTCTCTTTTTAGAACAAGCAATGTTTTGTTCTTCAATTTCTATCTTTGGCAAAGTCACACAATTACAAAGACCTGTTTCAGGCTTTGCTTCAGCTAGAACAAATGACTTGAGCACAACCTGCTTCTTTACAACTTGAGAATCTTATCTAGTTGTTCTGAATGATCTTGAAGATACTCCAGTTGAGAGATTTGTACCCTGGTCTTCATCATGGAAGCTACGATGTCAAAATTTGCTAAAGACGTCTCTTGAGCAACTGGCATAGTAATCCAATGTGAAGGTTTGAGTTTAGAAGTGGGAAGCAATTCTTTACCCTTTTCGTTTGATTTTCGCCTTTCTTCTTGTTCTTTTTGTGCCTTGAAGTGCTGAGCACATGTGAACACAAGAGGAGCGTATTGATGGTATTCTTCTTTTTGTTCTTGATTTACATGTTCTTTATCAAAGTATCCCGCAACGGAGTTGCCATCGAAGTTGTCCGTTTGTGGTGAAACAACGTTCAAACTTGGCATTGGTACAAAACTTGAACCGAGAGCAACTTCATTGTATCCCATGATTTGGATCATTCTCAGGTTCTCTAGACATGTAGATCTGGTATGTGCATTGGTGTCATGGAAACAAAAAAATACCGCATGGTATGCAACTTCAATCATTGGTCTTGATGGAGATGTTGGTAATCGTGGCTAAAAATTGTCACTTTTTGGCTGGTACGGTTGTTGAACTTGAGATATGATAGAATCTATCTTCATCAGGCTTGAAGTGATCATATCTTCCTCCAACTTGATGGCATGTTCTTGCACACTCTTCAACTCTGTTACTTTGGCCATCTTGAGGAAGAAGGCTATCTCTGATGGAAGAGCATTTATTAAACAACTTATCAGAATCTCCAGTGATGGATTGAGTGTAGGAGAAATTCTTGTAACAAGATGATTAAATATTGTTATAAAATCCCTCATGTGTTCGTTGTGCTCCATCTTTGAATTTGTAAGTTGGATGAACAACAAGTGACCGTCTTCAGCAGGCTTGAATCTCGCCAAAAACTGATCACTCATAGTTGCCCAGCTTGTGATACTGCCTAGTGCCAGGTGATTGAACCAGTTGGCAACATTTCCTGCAAGAGTCTTGACAAAGAGACGCACTGCTATGTCTTCATGTTCCACATGCAAGACGACGCAAGTAGTTGTGAATGCAGAAAAAATGTTCCTCCGGGTGTTGAGTTCTGTCGCCATGAAACCGAGAAAAGCGCCCTTGACGGTAACTCATGATTTACCTGAAAAGCCAAAGGTCCAATGTTATTACCCCAAGGTAATGGGGGTGGACGTCTCGTGCCAGCATCATTGTTGTTATAATCCATTGCTTTTGTGTCGATCATGCAATCACGTGCCAGAGTGTCATTCCCTTGAAATAAAGCGTAAGCTTTCTTGAAGTTTTCTTGCCTCGTGCCCCACGGTGGGCGCCAAAAACTATTGGCGTAATAACTAACACCTCTAGTGTGTAAGTCAAAACAGATAGCTATGCACACTGCGTAATGAGTGCTCTTCAAATTAGGAGGGGAAGCTCCCTCTTTTGCTGATATGCGTGAAAAAGTAAAGTATTCTAAATCCTATCTTTTTTATCTTAGCTGGAAGAGGCACAAGGTTAAGAAAACCTAGAACACTGTAGCTAAGGATTTTCTGGTTTTCTAGATCATTAACTACAACTAAACTATCTACTTTAAATCTATCCAGTTTCCTCAAGTAAACAGAGCATGAGGAAATGGAGCAGGAATATGATTACATAATAAACTTTAGGTAAGATTCACAACGTGAAGGCAAGGTGGCACAACTATTTGCTTGGATGGGAAGAAGTTTATTAGAACAAACAAATATACGATAAACTAAGCATAGATTCACAACGTGAAGGCAAGGTGGCACAACTATTTTCTTGGTTGAATAAGTTTATTGACACACACATCACATGATAGGATTTAGGTACAGATTCTAAACTTGAAGGCAAGGTGGCACAACGATTTTCTCAATCTGAATAGGCTTATTGAACACAAAACACAAGGTAAGCAACTGGGACAGTGTATTGCATAGATGTGACATGCATACAACAATGATCAAACCAACAACCCCATTTAACTAAGATGAGCATTCATCATAACAACTGCATGAAACCCAAGTGGCATAAAAATTAATCATCATAAAAAATACTTGTGAATAGATACAAAATAGACAATATTACAGGCAAGGTAGGCACAACATATATTGCTTTCTCATGCAAAAGTTCTAATTTACAAGGGTGAACCAATCTTGAGAATAGGCATGTTTTCAACAACGCAACAATTCTCTATCACAAGCAAAATTTAATTACAAATAAGCTAGAAGCTCTTAAATATAGACATCAAAGGTGTAGGCAACCCTAAAATCACCTTGAGTTAGCTTAGAGTCTTGCAGCATGCACGATCTTTATTGCTAAACCTAATGAAAATAAACTAGACCGTTAAATGGAAAGATACCATCAGTTAACTGAAACAAGACTCAACAGAATGGACATGTGCAACATGCATGTCTTTATTGAAATGAAAACTAACTAATAACTCCAACTATACAAAGATGTTTCCAAGAAAGACATGGCATGTAATATGTGTAAGTGTGAATAAGTATGAGTAAAATAACTAGAAACACCTCTTAATACGACATTATATCAATGAATTTAATCAACAATTAAGCTATTAAAAACCAAAAATCTATTGAAAGCGTCATATTGCTCTTTATCTCCAAAGATTTATTAAACCACTATGGCTCTTAGATCGTGTAAGCACTGTGACTGTTAAAATGACAATCTGAAGAATGAGAAGTTGTCAAAATGTAGGAAACTTATCCTATATGATGATATTGTAAACTAAATTGACATGAAACTGATGAATGAAAGCTACAGTAAAACTAAGATGCAACCATGATTATGATTCTACTGATGCTATGATTGTTATTGCTATTGTTGTGATGCTTGATTGCTTGATTGCTATTTCCTGCAGAGTAAGATTGTAATAAGTTGGGATCCTTTCTTTGTTGTACAGGGTTGTATTTATAGGTTTCCAGGCAACACATTTGCATAGGGGCAACAAACAGAGGCCTGGATTCAATCTGGAGGATTGAATGGTGAGAGATGAAGAAGCTGGAGAAGATTTTGGGACTGGTTCCCACCAATGAAAACACCAAGCAAGATGATAGGAAGAATTGATGGAAGAGGATTGAGAGATTGATTTCCAATTTGTCTCCAAATCTTCCCATGAAGATTGAATCAATTAATTTAGACATAAATTTGACATAAATTAGACATATGATATCTAATTTGGTTTTGAGAAAATAGAGGAATTTGATTTATGCCTTTATTTAAATATTTTGATTTATTTAAATTAGCAAAAGGGAAATAAATAACTTAGTAAAACAAACTATAGAAGTTGTTTATTAAATTAGAATGGAACAAAATGATAATTAAACAAAACAAGTGTTTAACCCTTGTTTAATTTATTTAAATGATGTGATAGAATAAAATAGGGGAAATTGATAATTAAATAAAACAAAGTATTTATTTTTGTTTATTTAATTAAGATGAAATAATAAAATAATTTAGAAGAATTTAAATGTGAACTATATAAATAAATATTTCTATTTATTTAATAGTTGAGGAATTTAGGATAATTAATCAAATAAGTTGTATTCAATTAATCAGATTCTCCAGACCAATTTTAGGTTTAGACAATGTGTAACAACGAGTTAACTCGGAAAGAGGCATTGAGTTTAACTCCTGTGTCTAATGTGTATCTTGGAAAAGGTGACATGCCCTGAACTAAAGTTCACTGACCCTGATCTCGAGCAAGTAACCCCTCCACGAGGTTAGTAACTGCATCACCATCTAGAGGTCGTCACATGTCTCAACTATCAATTCACTACTTGTCAGCAACTCAATCAAAACCTGGAAATCTATGCACACTTAAACTGGCACTTCACTCACTAGTAACTCTAGCAGCTCTGTAATTGAAGTGATGGCCACTGTTTCTTTTGCAGCTTGAAGCTTCTCACATTTTTGACACTTTTCTCTATGGAAGAGTGTTGCATGATGAAACCACAAAGTTTGACTGCGAACTCTATGGTCACAACAAAATGCAAATGAACTTGTTGCACAGGTAGAAACCCAACAGTATCAACCCTCTAAATTGGCCTTGGAAGACAATCAACTATATGAGGCATGGAACCATGTGAACTTGAGTGACTACGCCTGCTAACCTTCTGGATGCACTTGATACAAATTGGTGTCAGCTTTTTTGATGAAATGAATTAAGACATTTGGTCTTAAATTTAGTCTGCGTGAACTGCATTCTGAAAAACTCGTTTGTTGATTGTAAACTCGACTATGTTTTGACAACTCCTTCGGAAAGCCAAAAATCACTCCAAATGAGGCTAAAAATAACCTATCGGAGAATAATTTTCACGAGAAATTATGAGATATGGGTTTTGCTCAGAAAATGATTCTAAGACAACCTAGAATGTCAAAATTGTGAAAATGTGACTTCTACTCAACCATGCAAAGGAATTTCAATTAAGAAAATCAGAGCCTCAAGAACTGATGCTTTGGAACAAATTTTCCTGAAAAATTCTAACACTTGGGTTTTACTGAGGAAGCCATTCTGAATCGACCCAGATGATTTGTTTTGTCAAAAAACGCCAATTCTTCAAACATGCAAGAGAATTTAAGAAGAGAAAATGGAAGAAATAGAGAAGAAGAAGAAAAATGTTTTTTAGTTTTTATATTTTCTTCTTCTGCCAAAATCGCCACTCTGTCTTCAATTTTGCTAATGAATTTGGACTTGTAACTGCAAAAGAATATTTTTGATGTCTTCACAACTAACTACTGAAGAAATTCAACCAACTCTTGAAAGAATTCACCTCTGCTCAAGCTAGATGAATGAAATGATGGACGCCATGCTTTCATAACTAGAGCAAAATCGTACCACAAAAGCAAGACTGCAAGATCTGAAACCCTGACTGTGAAAGAAAGAATTCGATTGGATCCCTTCCAGCTGAACTATCACTGACTTTGAGTCTCGTGGATTAAAATAATAATAAAATATTTCACTTGTCTTAGCATGCAAATTTGAGACTTAGCATTAAAAAGGCGCCAATAATAAATTATTGAAGAAAATTGCCATTTAATACTAGCACATGCAAAACAAATATTAAAATTTTATTTTAATCATTTAGCCAAAAATATATAGCATCTAGATGTGCTCGACAAATTGCACTGATTCCAGAAAGTCCAAATTTGACCTTCTAGGCGTCTATTTGCAAGAGTTATTGGATTTCTGACTATCTCCTATTTTATAGCCGACTACAAAGTTATAGTTAGCCATGTTTAGCTTTGATTTATAGGTGACTGAATGAACCTGTGACTGATCTGAGATATCCACTACGAAGCCTGCATAGCAAGGATGAAATGTCTGCTGGGAGTTGTAACTGCTATAATCAACGTTTGAAACCTCAACAAATTAGGCACCTTTGATTAAATTGCTGCAATGATTCCAGAATTAGCCATTTCTCTGTTTTGCCATCTGACGCTTCAAACTGCCGCTGATGGTGAACGTGAACCCTGCTGCCTGAAGGATAGGTTCATTGCGTGACTAAAAGTATTTTGCATCCAACAACTGTATGTAAGGCATCTGAAAGCTGCATTAGGAAGTCCAAAAGCAAGGGCGCCCCTAGCCTGTGGAGGCGCAAACACCATTTTACCAAAAGTGTAACTTTCATCCGAACACCATACTTTGACCCCTAACACCAGGAGCTAGAGTTCTCCAACTCGCGCACCGTATGTCTCTCTGCGTAGCTAGATCAACTCACAAGAGATGTCCCTAGAGGTGACGAAGCAAGAAAACTGCTTCTAAGACCTCAAGAAGAAGAGCGCCTTTTTCAAGATGTGTACTTCCCATACTTAAGCCATTTTTTGGTTACTTTCACTTTTCAGCATCTCACTACTGACCTCGCACATACGAGCGTTTTCCAAATCCTCGAGGCTGACGGCTGGACTAGTTGGATAGATGGAGTAATTGTGCACAAGTCTTGTGAAGACTACAAATGCTAAAAACCCCATCTGGCAGGCCGAAAGGTTGGGCGCCCCTAGCCTATAAATGTGTATTGCTATGTTTTTCCACCCTTTGATTCATGTTCTCAGTAGAACCTTTGTCACGTTCACCCAGAATGTCGAATCATCTCGCGAACTGATGCGTTGCGAAGCTGGACTAGATTAGAAAAGATCTCAAGAAGACCTTATCTACAAATTCACACATCTGGAAAGCCAAATTCGAGGGCGCCCCTGAGCTAGAGGGGCGCAAAAACCATCAACTTGATAGTCTCTGTGACATGTACTCTCCCTATACCTCCAACTTCTGACCTTGATAATCGAAGTTTTGCACTACGTACATCTTCGATCGATAGCTCATCGGAAAGCTGGGCTAATCTTGAAGAGATTGAATCAATTTGCAAGCACATGCAACAAGATCTGAGCCTTCAAAAGGAAGGGCACCCCTGGGCTATAGAGGCGTAGAAACAACATATTCGATTGCCTTCATGATGTGTATACTCTTCGTAACTCCTCCCTCTGCTTTCGTTTGCCGGAGTTTTTCAACTCGGACGGACTTGCTCCATAGCTGGTTAGAAAGATGATTGAAAATCGAAGAGATTGAATGTACTTACAACCCAAAACAATAGAATCTTGACCTCCAAAATGAAGGGCGCCCTGGCTTGCAGGGGAGCATAAACTACTCTAATTTTGGTGTTTTCCTCCATTACGCGCTCTACGAACACCATGCCAGCTGCTAAGTTGTCCATGTAGAAGCACTACAGCTACTGAGGTGTGTGTATGACTATATTTCACCATTTTCACATGTACAAACACTGTAAAGTTGATTTGCAGGTTGATTGCGCAAGTGCCTCCCACTTTACATAGTGAAAAGTTTTCCAGACTTAGAATACTTTTAGCTCTTTTCACCATTTGAAAATCCCCTCCATCGAGAAGCATATTTTTCAGCATCTTTCATCATAAAATGTTATGTTTTGACACCTGGTACTGGCCAACTGCCATTGATGACCTCAAAGGTCTTAAGTTTTCTCCTGAAAAAGTGAAAACTACCCACTAGACTTAAACTGAATTTTAATTGAAACCGACATCACCACTGTGATCGTGATGTGAAATAAACCAATCAAAATTAATTTTAGCCAATTCTGACAAGTTTCTATTTTTAGGGTTTTTTAACCTGAAAAATAGGGTCCGAAAACCCTAATTTTCAATATTTTCAAATTTTGCTAGTATCTTCTTAACATCACACTGACCAAAAGCCCATACTTGATTTGCCCAAAAATTGAGTTTTGACCTCATTTTTACAAGGTTTAGAACATTTTAAGCAAAATGCCTTAATGAAGCAAAAAATTTGGTTTGGGTACAACATACATCAACTACTAGGTTGCTAGGGTCTACATGTATGTTTAGGAATCACTATCTTTCCTAACATAATGTTAGCAAGTTATCTAATTACTTGAACAAATTTAGGGTCTTTATGTTTTCATTATGGATTTTTTTAAACATAATTCCCTTAGTTTTGGTATAGATAGGGACATATCCAATGGATTGAAATAGGGGAATTTTTATGTATACATTTTTTAACTACTCGAGGAAAACAAATTCAAGTTCAAGTTCATAATTTTTGGTATTTAATATTTTTGGAAATAGAGGTTCTTTGGTCATGAGTTCCTCTTGCTTAGGGTGTTGTTTCTTATCACTTGGATACAAATTAGTATCATTGGAAGGTTCCTCATAAGGGAGTTCCATGATTAGCAAAGATTTAGGGGTGTAGAGCATCTTTCTTGAGCGAAACTACATTTTCTTATCTCAACTCGCAAAAGTTTGATACTAAAGGGCACCATTAGTGTAAGATTTTTGTTAGTATTTGTGCAAGTTGGGCTAACATTTTTATTGCTTTGGTAGAATAGGAGCATATGTAGTAGGGTTTGGTAGAATGGCTTGTTATTGAGGCAAGGTATGTGGTTGTTGATGGTAACCAATGTTATAATTAGACCAAGGTGGATTTCCTTATCGCTGTTTCTACCATACAAATTGGGGTGGATACCAATATTAGTTGTGGACTTATGGGTGGTATGGTTGTTGGGTTCATACTCCATATGGAGATGTCTATCTAGGTGCCATGTACTTCAACTAGTTTTAAGGGGATTGACTATACCGAGGATGAATATTTACAAATAAATTTGAAAATGGAGCATTGTAAGATAAAGGATCTTGAGGATTACCTTACCTTTGATGTCATTGTGCTAGGTAAAATACCTGACCTTGTTCATCCTCTATTGTTTTAAATTCTAGTCATTCACATTTGTCTTCAATACTCACCACCCTCTTGCATTTGTAGTCCAACAATTTATAGTGGCAATGAGGACAATATTATGCTGCACTAATGTTGATTTTTCTTCACCATGATTATTATTTGCATGTAGGGTATGAAAATGGGTCACCATGTGGTTGATTATATCTTGCTTCATATCTTCTAGTAAGTTGTTGAGCTCCATCTGAGAAATACCAACGACTATCTTAGTGGTCATTGATCGCATACTTCATGTCTTCTTCATTGTGGAGCGTGAGTAGTTCCTTCAAATCTAATAGAATTCTTCCCATACAACTTGAGAGATATCCCTTCTCCAATTAAATCTAGAGCATTCTGATAGTCTTCATTGGATCCCCTTAAAAATATAATTTTGAGGGAGTTTGGGGATAACCTATTCTACTAGGATTTTTGTAGGTAGAGCATAAATATCTCCACATAATATTATAAATGATCACCCCCCTTTTGTGTTATCTTGAGAAATATCATCTCCTATCATATTTCTCCCTCTATAATAGTCCTTGTATTTCTTAAGAAATATTTCCCTCATGTTTCACCAATCAACCATTGCATCTCATCCTAATCCCATAAACCACCTCAAGGCAGAGTCCTTTAATGTAGCTAAGAATAGTTTCAATCGATCAATGGTATATCATAACTTCTACAGAGAATGTCAAATTTGAAAAGGAATATATCAGTGTCTTTTATGATGAGGTCATTAAAATTAGGAAGAGAAGAGGGGGATTAGACTTCATGGCAACGTGTCTTTCCTAATCAAAAATAGGAAACTAGAAAGATATGGTTTCAAGTGGTTCTTTTGATTATACATCTCCCATTATGTTGTGGAAGTCATGACTAAGAGCTAAAAAAATATCTTGAGAATAGGGTTTGTTGGACTCTTGGCTTGAAGTAATTACTAAATTAGCTTTGGGATGCTATACTTCAAGAATCAAAGATTCAGTTATCTGCCCTACTTTAGTTTCTTTTATTGGAGCATACATATCTTCATGAGAGCACTTAATTGGAAAAAATATCCATAAGAGATCCCTTCTTTTCTACATGTAGTTCTTGTGAGCTAATGTTCACCTTCCTTGCATAATATTAAAAGATAATTTGGTGCTTGGAGTGGTATTTAATATTCCTAGATGTTGGAAATGTAAATTGTATGCTAGGAAAGCAAGAATAATTGTTCAAAGACCCAGAGACTCTTAGAGCTTGGAACCATCCTCGACAATGACACAAAAAAATATGGATCCCTGATTGATTAATAAATCTAGTGCATCTAAGGCATGCACTCAACTTAATGGACTTGGATATCCTTTATCAAGTGACTCATCAACTACGAGGGTTACAATTGTAATGTTAGACTAGGGTCGTATCTTCTTGGATGATGTTGGTACTATACATGTATGACCTATAGGTTTTTGGGATTCCTAAGTGGTTGAGTATAGGAATTGAACTTTCTTATTCAAAAAAAGAATCATATCAAAAATCCTTAGAGATCCTATGAAAAATAACCTATAACTATTGCTACAAGCTAAGGTTAGTGTTACATATTTTGTAGACAACACAAATTAATTGCTACAAGTAACAATTATGAATCACTTGATAATTAACCAGTGATCTAATTTAAAATTCTAAAACAACCAATTATTAATACTAACAATGAAGTTACAACGTTACCTCAAGTGGGCCCTTGCTTCGGTTGTTGCACTCTTCTAATTCACATAAATGTTAATCAATATTTTTGTCCTTCATTCATTCACATTCAAAATAACACTAATTGATAGAAAAATGTTGTTGATTATTGTTCAAGAAAAATGATATAGAATGTTAAAAAATCACTACTAGACTTCTACTTCAAACATTCTAATATATAGTGTTTTAATTCAACTAATTGATCTTAATTGTCCTTAGCAAATTGGAATCTTAACCACCTACTTTACAGATATCGAATCATTTCCAAAAGATAGGAAGAATATTATTTCATCTTAAGAACATAAAATAAGAAACTTCAAGAAATAAGTTCCTAGTGTAATTCTTCTAACTATGATCGAGGAATCAAAATTATTGGCATGTGTAAGAAAGTGGCACGATGCATGCAACAAAATAATTGCTGCAATGTTTGTTATTATTTGCTAACATGGAGTTTCTTCCCACTCTTCATGATATAGTTTATCGTTGGTGGCTAAGATTATATCCACATGTTTTGGCTTTGATGGATGCGTGTTCCCTTAGCTACAGGTATTCTATCTTCATGGTCATAGGTGCACAATCCTTAATCTATACATGGTTGATCTCATGATTGCATGTATGTAATATTCCTTTGGCTACATGTTTGATACATTTTTTGCATGAAAGGTTAGTTCCACCAAGACATTTATATGCTACAATTACCACAACTATCATAATATAATCTCATATTCTAACAATAATTATCTAAACATGCAAATATTTACCAAACCTTCATTTATCAAGTTTAGTGCTTTAAGGATTAGTCTCAGGGCTTGAAAATGTTTGAGGAAATGTATCTTGAAATAGAGAAATAAGAATAATTAACAATAAAACTTAAGGGACTCATCACTGGCTAGTTAATTTTTCTTTCTTAATAAAGTTGGATATGTCATTTATCTTTTTAGTAAAGTTAGAAATAAATATACTAACGAAGTTGATATATCCAAAGAATGGTTACACTACCTTGAATTTTTTAGGATTAGGAATGAAGCCAATCTCTCTACCTCTCTCTAGGTTTATCCTCACCCTTCCTTGGATACTATGTGTCTAAGGAGTTTTCTTGCTATAGTTTCATGTTTGTATCTCATTTATGCTAAACTTCAAAAGACATTACTAAATTTAGTAATGTGTGTGTGAACTTTGAAATAATGAAATCGATTACACACATAATTAAATAAAAAGATCTAACATACATAAAAAGATCACACACATACATAAAAGATCTAACTTAAAAAGATCACACACACATACATAAAAAGATCTAACCTAGGTAGTTAAATAATGAAATCAATTACACACATAATTAGCATAGACAAATGAGATGGAACTTGAAACAATAAATGTTAAATTAAATAAATTTATGTGGTACTTAGCTAGATTCCAAAGGTGGGAATATTATGCTAAAGACATGTGAAATTGATTTGCCACACAACTGGAATTTTAGAACAATTTGTCAAATATCTTAGAATCTGGAAATTGATAGTAATATACTTTGGTTTAGATTTGTGCCTGTAGAATTGATCTGGCATTTAGAATTGAACTTGTAATCATGGGAATAATCTAGTACAATTATAATGTACTTGAAACTTAGTTGGCTCAATTTATTGATGTCTAAATTTGAGTAAGGACTAATGATGTTTACAAACACCTTTGGAGAATTTATTAAGTTGTGTGGGTCATGTTCTCCTTAATCATACCCCTAATTAAACCAATTCAACTAATTTAGAACAAGGATCAAAGACAACAAGCAAGCATCCAATCAACTTAAGATGATGTCGCAAGTAGACAAAACCAAATTGATTACTCTTTAACCTCTTTGATCTAGATGTTCTTTCAGATGCCAACATTTTTAGATAGCTCCTAAACAAATGAACAAATGTCTTTAAGTACAATAATGCAAGATACAAATTAACACAAATGTATATTTGATTGACTCATAATGATTAATAAAAGGATATCAACATAATTTAATACAAATTTAAATTTTAAAAGTTTAGAGTTTTTTTTTTAAAGAGGGGTAAACACTTTTGACCTGGAGCTATGAACCAGTGAGGTCACAAATGGGGGACCTCATTCCCAACATAACACTCGACAATTACACCCCAATGGGGCTTGAATCTTGATGGCAAGAACAACAACACAACTTAACCATCACACCATGCCACTATTGGCTTAAAAGTTTAGATTTATGACTACAAAAATATTTTTGTTCAAGTTTGCACCTACAAATTTGATCCATGGTGATAAATAGTAAATCTAAGAATCAAAATCTATCTTAAAAAATAAATGATAATAAAAATAAATTGTTGTTAAAAGCAAGTTCTTGACATCATTGAGATGAAATTAGGATCATACCTAGACAACCTTAACATAATGAATATCCCTCAATTCTTAACTCTTAATCGAATAAATTTTAATTTAAGACTCATACTCCCATATAAAATATCTTAACAATCATATAAATTTGATAAAATAAAAAAACTAAAATATAATAATATCATGAAACACATTCATGCAAAAATATACTACACATGCAATTTTCACCATTAGACACCCTAACGAGGGGGGAAAAAGAGAGCACATATCAAAAGTGAAGTGATAGGCGCTAGTGCCATTTCGTATGGGAAATAACGATACATAGCATCCAACGCTCTTCTCTATTGTGAACAACAGGTCCTTTATTGTAAAATGTTCAAATCCAACCATGTATAGACGCTGGATTACTACTAAATAGCAAACAACTACAAATTTCCACTTCATTTTTTTTAAACTAAAAAATGGACTTGCTTCCGTGGGTTGGGTTTCCTCAGATGCGCAGAGGGAAGACCAAAAACCAATTCAAATAGATCGTAAGCATCTGTATTATGATCGTTTTTTGTTTGTTGGATTTTTGAGTGGGAGAAAAGAAGTGTTTATAGGTAGTTCCAGTGATGGCTGAGGACCCATTTCTGGAGAGGCACCCACAACATCACATTTACTTTGAGATTGACAGAGTGGAAGCGGAAATTCGAAGTGTGCACGATGAGAACGAGAAAATTAACAGGGAGATTAAGGCGGAGGAGGCCAAGATTGATGCACTGAGCAGAGATATCAAAGAATACGAGGACCAGTTGAAGGTTTTCGAGCTCAGGTTGAAAGAGGGAAGAAATATCGAAGAGAGCATCGAAATTGGGAGACAGAAAAGCTTGGTGGAGCAAAGGTTGCACAATCTCATTACCTATGAATCCACACTCATTATCAAAACGTCTTCCAGAGCAGAGGTCTTGCGCGCCCTTGATAAAGATCTGGTTCAGCTTTATGGCCAGAGAAAGGAGCTTCGACAGGCAGGTAATTTTAAATTTTATTCATCTTTTTCAAATTTCTTTTCGATGCTGTGGGTTTCTATGGAGCAAGTGGTGTTAATGTCGAGAACATTTTGTGGCAACTTTTAATTTCTTTTAAAATTTAATTTTTCTTGGCTCTTTGAGACATGGGTTCGAACAATTGAAACGGATGAAAGGCAATTATGTTGCGTGTCAAAGCATTCAAGTTCAAAAATACGATCTACATTGTGGGGTTTGTTCATGGTAATATTGGTTTTAGTTCACAAGTACAATTTTTAATGCTTTTGCTCGGTAAATCTTGTGTCGGGTTATGGGCCACCTTTTAATAAGATTACAAGATTTTAAATTTGAATGCACTTGAATGCATCCCATGAAATCTAGGCCATGTTCGCTGAGGTTATGGGGTGCCTTGTTGTAGTGAGAGGGATTTGAACCTAGATCACACTCTTTAGTGGTTGCAGTTACACTACAACCTCACGGACAAGTAAATTATTATTATTATTAACTATAGTACATGTCTGAGTCTGTGACTATCTACCAGGAGTCCAGTAATAGTCTATACGGTTAAGAGTACACAGAATCTTCTAGAATTTACCACAGAGATCTTATATTATCGTATCAGTATACAGGAAACCCTTTCCAAAATCACAACTATTTATAACAAAGCATTTACATATTATAATTTATTTACTATGTTCCATGGTGTTTCTGGGACGGGGATGGCAGGGGATGCATTTCGGGGACAGCAGTCCAGAGGCCATTTCTTGGGGACGGCAGTGTATATATATAAGTTTAACTAATATTGAGTAACATGACATCAAAATTGAGACAGTGACAGCAGTCTAGCAGTAACAAAATATATCATGACAGCAGTATAACAGCAATCAAATTAATCAAGACAGCAGCGACAGTAGTATAACAGCAATAAATATATCATGATTCAGATTCATAGATAATGATATAAGTTATATATTAACAGTTGACACTATTTTTTTAATGTCAAGAAGGAATTTTAAACCAGTGTTTTTTTGATGTCATGATGGTTTTTTTTTTCAAACAGTATAAAAAGTTGCTTTGCCATCAAAGGGTGTTTGGCCATCCCTGGGATGGTCAAGGGATGTCCCTGGCTGCCTCAGGGGTTCCCAAACGTTCCTGCAGTGTTTCCTGTTCCTGCAACGTGTTTCCGAAATGTTTTGGAATTTTGAAGATTTTTGGGGATGGCCAGGGGATGTCCCTGCCATCCCACCATACCCAAAACATGGATGGGGATGGGGATGGGGGTTTCGGGGCCCGGTATGCATCCCTGTTGAACACAGTTTATTTACTGAAAGACCCTGAACATATATTTCAAAATGTCTTCTCACAGGATTAAGCTCGCAAACATTTTAA
The DNA here is from genome assembly GCA_007115665.2 of Sequoiadendron giganteum. Classification (NCBI taxonomy): domain Eukaryota; kingdom Viridiplantae; phylum Streptophyta; class Pinopsida; order Cupressales; family Cupressaceae; genus Sequoiadendron; species Sequoiadendron giganteum. The sequence continues at coordinate 462,940,622 of CM021106.1, forward strand.
ATCACCATTCTGCTTTGAACAGTAATGGCAGGAAAAAAATAGGTGAGAATTGTTTCCAAAATTTACCATATTTTTAACTTGTTGGATGACAGCATTGGAGTATTAGTTGCACGCAGTGGTAAGGAAGAATGTTGCATTTGATGAAGTGCGTGTCAAAGGACCATCAACAGTTGAATACCTGACAAACAAGTTTCCAAGGGCTTGGTATAGAACGAAAAAGCATAATTTTGCCAGGCTCACATGATAGTAGAATGGTTAGTAGTGATGTTTCCAACCCTATAGGTCAAACCTATTTCATAGAGGATCCATTATTGCATTTATAAAGTGCTACTGAGAAATCATTTATTTGTACAATGTTATCCAGTGTGGCTCATTTTGTTTTGTTTGGAAAACAAGTAGAATGTTGCCCATGGTTTTGTAAATTTCTTCTTTTGTCCGAGCTTAACAGTTTAAGTATAAATATTTTGCTTAATATGTTATCTCCAAAAAATGGGAGATGGGTACTTGGAGAGGATAATGTTTTTAAATATTTAAATTTAGAAAAAATACACACAATGGCTATACAAATCCAAAATATGTGATGCTTTAAAATTAAAAAAACCTTCAATGACGCCTACAGGTTGGAAATGCTGGTTGCTTGGGAGAATTTGAAGCTTGTCCTGCGAAGACATGATGTTGCACTGGATCACGCAGTGGGTGGTGTCCCGGCTTCAGTCCCGAAGAAAATGCGCTCGCAGCGCAAGAGTGGGGTCTGTCGGGCGTCGGCTGGGCGTTAGTGTGGCTGGGATGGTGGTGGCGTTTTTTGAATTTTTGGCCTGTGTGTGGACGACTTGTGTGCGGCTGTATCCGGGGATTGTGCTCATCTTTGGTTTTTGGTGTGAGCCGGTCTTTCATGTGTTGATGGCTACTCCTTTTTTGCCTGGGCGATTGGTCTTGGTTTGGCCTGGTTGGGTGTTGGGAGGATTGATGGATGGGGTGCTTTGTTTAGCCCACGTTTGCTCTGTGGCCTCGGCCCTGGGCTTGGTAGCTTGGGTTTGAACCTTGGGGACCTTTAATTGGTCTATCTTTTGTATGGGTTTTGGGTGGTTGGGGCTGTTCTGCTGTTTTTTGTTCTACAGCCTGGTTGTTGGGTTAGGCTGGTCTCTTTAATTGTAAATCGTTTAATCTCTTATTAATAAAATTACTTTGTTACCGATCAAAAAAATAAAAATAAAAAAAACCTTACATTTTAAAGTAAAAAGAATTGTCAACAAAAGCAAAGATTAACTATATTAATATTTGATAATTATCATCATGACATAAACAATTAGTGTTAAACCATAATCACCTAGAGGCAACAGATTGTAATGTCCCCATTTTCCGAGTGATCACCTCACAGAGTTGGTTAGCCTATCCTTTTCCCGTAGGCTAAGCCGGAGGGGTAAGGGAATGACCTAATTGATTAAATATTATATTTAATCAATTTATTAGGGCAAATTGATGATGAGAGATGACTTTGTATATTTTTGAGAGCTTATTGATCAATTCAAAATGAATAAAATAATTTGCCCTATAGATGAGCGTCCAAGGAGAGAGAAAAAGGAAATAAAGAAAGGAAAATAAATGGAAGAAATATCAAGGGTGGTTGGCCAAATTGAAGGAGAAAAATAAGATAAATCCAAATAAAATTCCCTTGAGGTGGACGATCTAGTGAGAGGTCAAGAAATGAAATATTTAATGCCACAAGTGGTTTGCCCCACTTGCAGAAAGGAATGAAAAATAAAATAAAATATTTTATTTGTGTGTGCCTAGAATGCCTTTTTGAGGTCGGTCCTAAGGAGGAGGGAAAAAACAAATAAAATAAGAATATATTGCTTAAGGAGGTCAGCCTTGATAAGGTTATTTTGGAGGGCTATAAAAGAAAGTAAAGTGCAAGTCATTTGAGCATCGATTCACATCTTATTTCATTTTGGAGATTCTTCTCTTTGACTGCAACTTTGGTTGGGCTTCATTCCAAGGACGAGAACCCTTATGAATGTGGTGAGTTGGATGAAACCTTAGCTCATCTTGTGGATAACTCATGACGGAGTTCTAATTGCACTTCATTGGAGACATTTGGAGGTTTGGAGCATCATTACATAATCAGATTTGAAGATCAGAATTGGAGCAGCTTTGTTGTGGCATTTTGTTAGCATATTGCAGTAGGGTTTTGCCCTAATTTGGAGTGCCACTTTGGAGCAGACTTGAGCACCCATCTTTGGAGGGTGATTTTGCATATTTGGAGCAGCAAACCCTAAGCACCTGCCAAGGAGGAATTCGCCCATCTAGGGTTTGATATTTGAAGACTATTTTGCATATATTTGGTACGCACAATCATAGTTTTAGGTCTGATTTGTAGAGCATAAATCTGGGCATATTTGTGGCATGTTTGAGCCCATGAATTCATTGCAAAATTAGATTAGAATATTCAGTTTTGTAGCAGCAGACTTCTTTAATCAGAAATCAGATTTATTGGACCTATTTTTGGCACTTGGATGGTTGATTTTCATGGTCGTTATCATAGTTCTAAGTTGATGATATCTGTATGTTTGGCATAGTTTTATGGATGTTTGGCATATGTTTATTGGATACCTATGAGTATTTAATGTTTATCATTCTGAAAATAAAAATCAGAATTCAGTCCTAGGGTTTGAGCAGAAAACTAAATCAGTTAAGTAAAAATAAATCAGAAATCTAGGGTAGAAATCAGAAATTTTAGGGCAGATCCCATTGGGGATATTACACAGATGGGAACCAAAACAAGAATGCCATTATATAGAAAACAGTCGGGGGATAATCAGAGATGACTGACTATATATTCAGTCAATTGGTTAAACTTTAGTGCACATAGGCATCTTAATCCTTTCTCTTGTTTCTCTTCTTACACTATCTCTTTGGGCTTTGATAAGAAAAAGTTCTGCTAGAAAAAAACTTGTATATTTTGTAATATTCTTGCACAATCTGAGAGGAAAACTAATACTGCTAATCCAAATTATCAGAGGAAACAAGTTTCTAGAGATCAATTTGTAACACACAAGCAATATCCAACAGAGATTGAAACAACTGAACTTATATAATTTGACACCACAGTTCACACAATCTGGAAATCCATTTAGGATCGATTTTACTGAAATACAGAGGTGATTACTAATTGGATTGCAGCGATTATCCTTCTTAACAACCTCTGCCTGTAACAGTGGCGTTGGTTGCTTTAGATGCCGAATGTATAGGTGTGCGATCACTGGTGAATCATGGGTCCGTGTGGATTATATTGTGTGTGATCAATGGAAAGGATGGTGCTAATGCCCATGGTAGTCCTGTGTCAGATGAGTGCGGAATGATACAAGTGTGAGCAAACAATTGCGTGTGATGCTTGATGATTGGCTCCCTCCCAGATTCAAATGAGTGATTGGTGTTCTGACTTGGGCGCTTGGCCAGATCGCTCTTGGATTGCTCTTCTTCGGACGCTTGGGCCTGGACGAGCTCTAACAATTGGATCGCTGTCCCAGATAACAACTAACTTTTGCCTGCAGATCGAAGGATTGGAAACTTGTAATTGATCAAGCCAATGAAGGAAGATGAATACACGAATTTCCTCAGGAGTGGAGCTACACTCACCTTGAGTGCCAACACCAGTTGAACTACGTCCCCCTGCGATACTTGGCAGAACAATGCGTCCAAAATTTGTGATGATCTGAAATGAGAAGCTACCTAGTATAAATACTAATCAAAACACCAACCCGGAAAGGTCGGCCAGATAAAACATAATTTCAATTTCAAATATTGGCGCCTCAAATGAGGTCGGCCCTCAATAAATCTAATTATTAATTATTTTATTTATTTAGTGTTAAAAAACACTATTATGCCTTGGCTGAGTCGGCCTAGCCTAAGTGGGGACATTACAGTCCCCGCTTCCAGATTGTTGCTTGTCCTCAAGCAACCTCAGATTTGGATGCTCAAAAATCTCCACTCCTTCCCATGTGGCATTTTCATTGGGTAAATTCTTCCATTTAACCAAGTATTCTGGAATGGTCTTATTCCTCAATTGTTTCTCTCTCACATCCAATACTGTCTCAAGCTCAAGTATTAGTTTGCCTTCATCATCCGGGGGTGGTAACTCAACTGATGGTGTGATCTGCTGTCCCAAGGCCTTCTTCAGGCATGATACATGAAAGATGCTGTGAATTCTGCTTCCCAGAGGCAACTCCAGCTCATATGCGACCTCCCCAATCCTCCTTATGATCTTAAATGGGCCATAAAATCTGGGTTTTAACTTGTCCGCTCCATTTCCCTTGAGTGATGACTTGCGGTAGGGCTGTAATCTCAAATACACCATGTCGTTAACCTCAAAAACCCTCTCAATCCTTCTCTGATTTGCATATTGCTTTTGCTGGTTTTGTGCACACTGCAGATTTTCTTTCAAGGAGTTCATGATGTCTACATTTTGTTGTACCATGTTTCTAGCACTCGAAACTCTACTGTCTGTAAGAATCAGATTCATGAAGGAGGTAGCCTCATAACCATAGAGTGTTTTGAAAGGGGACATCCTAATGGACATGTGATGTGTGGTGTTGTAGCAATACTTGCATAGATGTAGCCATTTCACCCAAGCTGATTGCTGCCCTGTCACATAGTTTCTCAAGTATCCTTCAATCCATTTATTCATGATCTCCGTTTGTCCATCCGTTTGGGGGTGATAGCTAGTACTGGGAGTTAACTCTGTGTGAGCCAAACGAAAGAGTTCTTGCCAAAACAATCTAATAAACCTGCTATCCTTGTCACTCACAATGTTTCTTGGCAACCCATGGAGTCTAAAAACTTCTCTGAAAAACAGATCTGCAACTTGAGGAGCCTTAAATTCTGAAGTAATGGCATAGAAATGAGCATATTTAGTGAGCCTATCCACCACAATAGAAATACAATCTTTACCTTGTACCTTCGGAAGTCCTGTGATGAAATCCATCGATATGCTTTCCCATTTTTGATTTGGGATGGGCAAGGGCTGCAACAAACCAGCTAGTAACACATGTTCTGTTTTATTTTGTTGGCACACCAAACATTCCCTCACATGTTGCAATATATCATTTTTCAGCCCCTTCCATGCAAAACGTTCCCTTACTTGCTTGTATGTTTTGTAGAATCCGGGATGACCGACAAGAGGAGCATCATGGCAAGCTTTAACAATCCTATTTTTAATCTTGGAGTGAGGCACAAGATAGATCCAATCTTTGTAGAGGATGAGATCCTCAACCACCTTGTACCTGTCATCAATTACTTTCCCTTCCAAGATGTCGTTAGCAAATGAGTCTTTAGCATACTCAGCTATAATGCCTACCCTCCAATTAGCAGATATATTAGTCATAGCACAAAGATGTGGCTTCCTAGAAAGTGCATCCGCTACCACATTGTTTTTGCCCTTCACATATTCAATATCAAAATTATAGGCTTGGAGTTTGCTTACCCATTTCTGCTGTCTATCATTCAAATCACGCTGATTGAGGAAGTACTTCAAGCTGTTGCGATCCATTTTCACCACAAATTTCCCACAGACCAAGTACTGTCTGAACTTTGCAAGGGCATGCATGATTGCCAACATCTCCTTATCATAGATGGAGAAAGCCTTTTCTGCTTTCATATGCTATGGGGTGCTTATTTTACATCAACACCGCTCCAATACCTTCTCCTGCTCAAGTACAAAAGGAGATGAAAAATATGGAATAGCTAAAACAGGACACGAGCTCATTACCTCCTTAAGTTTATCAAATGCTTGTTGTGTTGTGGGACTCCAAGAGAAAGCTCCCTTCTTAGTCAGATTGGTTAATGGTGCCGCAAGCTAGGAGAAGCCCTTCACAAATTTTCTGTAGTAGCTGCAAAGGCCAACAAATCCCCTCAACTGTGTCAATTCTTGGGTCTAGCCCATTCTCGAATAGCCTTGATCTTCTCATCAACACTAACCCCTTGAGTGCTAATCTTGTGGCCCAAGTACAGAATCTCGGTCATTCCAAACTCACATTTTGATATCTTAGCATAGAATGAATGCTTCTCAAGAATGTCAAGCAGCTCCTCTATATGCTTCAAATGATCCTCCCATGTCTTACTGTAGATCAAAATGTCATCAAAGAAAACCAACACAAATTTCCTCAACTGAAGAATGAATACCTGATTCATACAAGACTGGAATGTAGCGGGGACATTGGTCAACCCAAATGGCATCACCAAGAACTCATAATGCCCATAATGAGATATGAAAGCCGTCTTATGCACATCCTCATTCCTTTCTCTAATCTGATGATACCCTGAGCGTAAGTCAATCTTGGAGAAGTAAATTGCACCATGTAGCTCATCTATCAACTCATCGATCCTGGGAATGGGATAGTGGTTCTTGATTGTCTTCTTGTTGAGCGCTCTATAGTCGATGCACATCTTGAGTATCCCATCCTTCTTTTTGACCAGCACTACCGAAGAGGCAAAAGGACTTGAGCTTGGATGAATATGTCCCATTTCCAATAGCTCTTTAATAGCCTTCTCAATTTCTTCCTTGTATGCTCTGGGATGTCGATATGGAGTAGTGATAATTGATTTTGCTCCTTCTTCAAGCTCTATCACATGCTGAAATCCCCTATCAGGCGGCAACCTCGACGAAATCTCTTGAAACACCTTGCACTTCTTGTTCAAAATAGCCTAAATGTCAATGGGGTAGGTTCTTCCGTCTTTCAGTGGACTATTATTTGTGATCAAACATTTTGCTGCCCATGCTACCTCATCTCTACGAAACGATCGCTCCATCCTTTTAGCTGAAACCACCATAGGACCATTTCTGGAGAGGCCTTTGAGGACAACCTCCTTCCATCTTGTTTGAATTTCAGCTCCATAGTTTGGTAATCGGTGGTGTACTCTCCCAATGAATGAAGCCACTATACACCTAAGACTATGTCCGTGTCACCGATGTCAACCACATAGAAGTTGTCTCTCATCTTGTGTCCTCCTAGGGTTAGCTCCATTTGCTGAATCTGACTAGTGCAAGAAAGGATATTTCCTCTTGCGGCAACAACATCAAACCCTTCAAAGTCCTCTACCCCCAAGCGTAACTTGGCTACTATTTTCTTGTCGATGAAGTTGTGAGTGGCTCCACTATCAATCAACATTGTCACTCTTTGTCCTTGGAGAACTCCTCGAACACGGAGGGAATGGTATCGCGGTGCTCTCGAAAGTGCTGCAAGAGTACTTCCCATGGGCCCTCCTTCTATGGTGACCTTTTGTCCTTCCTCATTAGTGGCCTCCTCATTATCACCTACTTCTGTTTCTGCTGTGTCATTGGAAATCACTTCAATGTAGTAAACTTGATCTCTTCCTTACATCTGTGATGCTCATTCCATTTTTCTTTGCAATGGTAGCACAGGCCCTTTCTACGAAGTTTGTTCCTTGACATGTCTGAACCATTAGGTCCTGGAGGGAGACCCTTAGGTGGAGGATTTGCTTTAGTGAAAGGCTTCCTTGGCTGCCCCACTGGTGTGCTTTTGACAATGGGTTTACTCTTCTTGGTGGAATCTTCAAGACTCAAAGCCCTCCGAATAGCCTCCTCTAATGTCACTGGCTCCAAAGCCCTTACCAAGCCACGAAAAGAATCTGATAAGCCTTCAATGAAGAAGAACATGAGCCTCTTATCTGAAACATTGGTTACCATCACAACAAACCTCTGAAATTCTAAAACATATTCATCCATAGTGCCCGTTTGCTTTAGTCTTGTCAACTCCTGGAAGTATACTTCGGGATCTTGCCTATGAAACCTCTCCATTAGCTTTTGCGTGAAGTCATCATATGTAGTCACAAGTCCAAACCCTTGAGTTACAATACCATGGTGCCAACACTTGTGAGCCAACCCTTCCAAATGCAAGATGGCAAATTTGATAGCTTCCTCTTTGGTCATGGGGCTAAGGGAGAAATATGTGTCCAATTTTTGCACCCATGCGTGTGCAGTCACCTTTCCTGAACCATCAAAAGTAGGGAGTGAAATCTTGCTGACTTTGTGTTGGAAATCTTTATTTGTTCGTTGTAGACAGGGTCTCCCATCACTTCCCAATCCCTTTCTAGCAATGTGGAACTGATCAAAGGGAATTGCTGCTTGGGCTTCAACATCCAATTTCATGTAGTCCTGTACAAGGCTGTTGAAACTAAGTTGATCTTCTTCTTCATGAGATGCCTCTGTCCTAGGCAAGAACTTGGGCTGAGAGGGTCTGAGAGTGGATCCCTTTGAGGTCTTGCTCTATTCTCCTCCTCCCGAGCGTTCCAGATGGCTTTCTTCATCATTGTTGGGTCCTGATTTGTTGTTGTTCATTGCAGCAATAAGGGATTGTAACAATTGCAACGACGTTTGATTTGTCTGATCTTGTTTCTCCATAAAAGCTTCGAGCTTATTATTCTGATCCTCCATCTTTTCCTTACCTCTGCCTCCTATTCCCTTGTTGCTGTCCTAATTAGACGCTTCGAGCTTTCTCCTTTCTCTCTCAATGGCTCTCAGATCTTGTTGACTCAGTTGCATCAATCAACGGTTACCGATAGGCTGGCAGAATCCAGCGCTCTAATACCACTGTAATATTCTTGCACAATCTGAGAGGAAAACTAATACTGCTAATCCAAATTATCAGACGAAACAAGTTTCTAGAGACCAATTTGTAACACACAAGCAATATCCACAGAGATCGAAACAATTGAAATTATATAATTTGACACCACAATTCACACAATTTGGAAATCCTTTTAGGATTGATTTTATTGAAATACAAAGGTGATTACTAACTGGATTGCAGTGATTATCCTTCTTAGCAACCTCCGCTCGTAACAGTGGTGTCGGTTGCTTCAAATGCCAAATGTATAGGTGTGCGATCGTTGGTGAATCACGGGTCCACGTGGATTATACTGCGTGATCAACGGAAAGGATGGTGCTAATGCTCATGGTACTCCTGTGTTGGATGTGTGCGAAATGATACAAGTGTGAGCGAACAACTGCGTGTGATGCCTGATGATCGGCTCCCTCCCAGATTTGAATGAGTGATTGGTGTTCTGGCTTGGGCGCTCGGCCAGAGCCTGTAGGATCACTCAAATCACTCTTGGATTGCTCTTCTTCAGACACCTAGGCCTGGACGGGCTCTAACAATTGGATCACTGTCCTAGATAACAATTAACTTCTGCTTGCAGATCGAAGGATTGGAAACCTATAAGTGATCAAGCCAATGAAGGAAGACGAATACACGAATTTCCTTAGGAGTGGAGCTATGCTCACCCTGAGTGCCAACGCCAGTTGAACTACGTCCCCTTGCGATGCTTGGCAGAACAATGCATCCAAAATTCTTGATGATCTGAAATGAGAAGCTACCTAGTATAAATACTAATCAAAACACCAACCCGGAAAGAAGGTCGGCCAGATAGAACATAATTTCAATTTCAAATATTGGCGCCTCAAATGAGGTTGGCCCTCAATAAATCTAATTATTAATTATTTTATTTATTTAGTGTTAAAAAACACTATTATGCCCTGGCTGAGTCGGCCCAGCCTAAGTGGGAACATTACATAATTTCTTGTAAAAAACTGAATTATTAGTCATAGTGTATTTCTTTAATTCTTTCAGCACTTGTCAACCGATTATCAGCTCTTAAGGAAAATAACCAATGTAGTTCACTTGACATACCTCTGAAATTTCTATAGGCAGTTTCGAGGAAACTCAAAGAGACATGAAGAAACTTCTTTTTAAGTCTCCTAAAATTTGGAGATGTACTGATATTGGTCTTCGAGATGGGGATTGTTGGAATTATAATTACATCTATCATATATAGGTTAGATAAAATAATAATAAATAAATGTTAGATTTTAAATAATTAAGTTAGAATGTTGGTTTTGGGAAGTTACATTCCTGTAGGTTAGTTTAGCTGGTTTGATACGGGAAAATAGTGGCTTTATAAGCCAATGTAATGTGATGTAAAATTAGATTGTGTGAATGTAATCCCAATTCAATCGAATTATTCTATATTTGGATATGTGCAATAATGGTATAATTTGTATATGCAACCTGCTCAACATTTCAGCATGGTATTAGAGCATTTATCATTCCTATACCTATGTGTAGTGCTGCCAATTCCTGCCTTGGAGCCTTCATAAGGGAGGAGTGATATTTTAATATGGTACATTGGAATTGTAGAATATATTAAAAGATGCCAGAATTGGATTCCCGGACATGTAAGACTTAGATTCATTTCAGAGATCCCTAAGTGCATTACTCGTTATCATTGAGCACCAAGTATGTTGTTTTGATGTTCAAATTTTAAATGACATTTTCTATATAACAGTCTGACTAAAACTGCAATATTTTTCTCATCTCATAATGAAATTTAAAAAATTTAAGATGTTTTAGAAAGCTAATGAAGAGGAGAACAAAATCGAGAAATCTTTTGACGGTGCTATTAGTATATAATGAGCAGTTTGATGCAGAATAGAGAGCAACACAATTGTGGTGTGATTATTATTGCTGGATGTTGAAATTTCGTTGTTGGTCGTTAAGATTCATTGTTAGGTGATTTTACTATTGTGGAGTATTTAAAAATCATATCTGGAAGTAAAAAATTATTGTTAGAAGTAAAATATCAATGCTGGAAGTGATTTTTTGCCTTCAAAATGCAAATAAAACACTGATTTCATTGTTGGGTGTGAATATCTGTTGCTAGGCATTCAAACTTGAAGATTTCTGCAAAAGATTTTTTGAGTCTTTGAGATATTGAAAATTGGAGTTAACAAGATTAATAATTATTTTGGAAACAAACACAATTTTTTGTAATCATATAGACTTACAAAGATTTATTTGTGTTTACACTATTTTGTAAAAGGTGCATTTTTGGTGGAAATTGACACCTAATGTCTACATATTAATGCAAATGAAAACTAACCTCTAGTCTGTCACAAACAAACTTAATTACCAATCCCACAATTCTCGCAGCCAATTCAAAATTAAATTGGCAATTGCATTTGTCAATTATAATCAATCCAATTTACACTAGAATGATGGAAATAAATTCAAATTTATTTCCCAATTTACCACAGGCATAAAATAACTCCTCAATTTAACATACCAATGTTCACCCTTTCTTTTAGACGATACAATAATCAGATTTCAATTTGATTTCTCACGGTTGGTGTAATGTCCCTCTCCTAATTTGCCCTACAATTTGCCTACTGAACACCAATTGCAGCAACTAGGGTTAGGATTCGTCTTACTAAATGAATATCTCTTTAATAATGCAATCCTGGGTTTGAATCCTACAATCACTACATGAACAATATATGCAAATATATATATAATTAATAGAGTTAGGTAATTACATCACATCATAGATTATAATTAATGCAAGCAAGCTAGGGTTTGGGAGAAGGGACATGATGGGTCCGCCCAAAGCCTTTTCTACACCAAGCCTAAGAGGGTGTATACCACAGCCCTCTCCCTTGGCGGCTTGTACTTGCTTTCCTCATCAGTGTCCCAACCCTCTAAAGACACTTGCCACCTTGTGGAGTTGGGCGGGGGCCATAAGTGGGTAACTTGGCTCTCTGTGTAAGTGCCCTCTGGTTGGCTACCTACTAGCCTCGTTTACCCTTTTGCTTACACCCCAGGCCCTTCCCACAAGGTGGGTTCCAAACAGTCAAACATATCTTCTATTCTATCATAAGAAATCATACATTAAATATTCTTTCATTATACATGGCAATATTTATAGAGATGTAAGATAATTAATGGCAAAAAATACCCCCGAGTATCTATATATATATATATGTTTAATAATTGTCAACATGCTATGGCGGACTGGACGGGTCCCTTGTGATCGCTGGTCTGATTCCTCTTTTGTTCAGCCGATGTGTATCTTGTTCTCTTCTCTAAATCGATGATCTGTTCTCAATATTCAGAAGATATTGCTTAAAGAGAAACAAACAGATTAGTGTCAATGGCATAATGCTTAATAAGGATTAATAATTGCTGCAAGCAACATTATTACCCATTCGTATATAACATATATAGATATTCTATATATATATATATTCTATATATATATATATTTATAATTACTTCTAATTACTATTGCATGATCATTTATATAATTTATATATTAAACTTACTTCCCTGGTTATTGATTTATCATCTGCCTCCATATATTCTCCAGTGAACCATCTTCTTCTTGGATATCAATCCCTTATTATTCTTAAGGGTTGCTGCCTTTCTGAGTGCAGGCTACTTATTCATTCTGATTGCTTTGATCTGCCTTGATGCTCAGGAAATATACATTCCGGATTCCTTATTTTGTCTTTCCATTCCATGATAATTTGCCCTTCTCCTTATATCCTTGGCTTATCAACTATATATACTAAATGCATTCCAATCTCTGATTATATTAATTGCTGCTGCTATCTGAAAGCAGACTTATTTCTCATTTCTCCATCATAAACGTATTTATATCTACATAGACTGTTCTCTTAATTCCCTGTTTATCTATTCTATATTCATATGTATCTCCCCTCCCAACTTCATATTTCACAATCATATTTTATACTTCCTTGAGCGGCAGTGATTCATGAATGATTGCATCTATTGGCAAAGTATGAACTCTTAAATAAATACATACCTTTTCATTACTACTCTTAAATGATGTTTCAGTGCTGCCTTAACCAATATAATCACTTCTTATATTGTCCTTTAATGTATGAAATCACTGCCTTAAATCAGTCCTTCAGTATATGTTAATATATATATTGTTATGTTATACAACATTATATAATATTAAGTTGTTAACATTAATATTTATATTTTTATATTATGTATATATTTAATATTTATAATATTATATTATAATAATTATAATAATATTAAATTGTTAACTTTTATATTTATATTATATTGTTATTTATTTATTTGCATTTTAACATTTGTAATTTCAGGGCATGACAGTTGGCTGTCATACTTCTATGGCATGACTCCTCCATATTCTCTACTCTTTAGAAACAATATTCTTATTTTATTTTAATCCATCACTTCTCCATTCCCTGGCTGCGCCATCCCCTCTCTGGCTGCTCACGCCTGTCCTTCATGCAGCCACTTCTCCCTTTGTCATGCTACCCCTGTCAAATATGCTTCCTTTGCAAACTCGCTTCCCATAGAGCGCAGCTTCTGCACACAGCAAAATTTCATTTTAAAGTTTTTCTTTCTCCCTGAATGGGTGTGGCCTGTCCATGTTTTCCCTGTTTGCATTTTGTATCTTTCATCTGGAATTCTCCTCCAATCTCCTATGCGCCCCTCCTCTATCTTCCACACTGCCCTCTCTACTTTATTCCTATCAGTCCTCTCTCTGTTTTCTTTTATGCAACTTTTTTGCCAGTTATTCTAAGATACCATCTTAAGATGGCGCGCGCCCCTCATTCACAAATCTGCCCTATTTTTTCTTTTTTCTTTTTTCTTTTTGATAGGCTGCATTTTTTTTTACTCCATGGTGTTAGCTCTCCCTCAGCTATCACACCCCTTTGCATTCCTTTCTTCCACGATTTCACCGCTACGTCTTCCTCTCTTCATTTGCACCTTTTCAATTTCCTTTTCACACTGGGCAGCTTTGCTATTATTTCTTGTATATATTTCATTTCGCAATCTTTTAATTTATTTTTCCATCAAAAAGTAGATACCTCCACGACTTTGAGGAAATGTTAAATGTGAATTGATATCTACCCTTACTCATGCAAGGAGTTCTCACAATCTTCCATTGGAAGATCCATTAAACGCTCGATGTCACTTCAGGCCAAATAATTATGAATCTTCAGCCACTTAACTCAAATTTGCATCAAACATATGAACGCAAATTTCACTTAGTCTGCAGAAAATCAATGATGTTTGAATTGATCACATCAACAATCTCCAAAGGAATCAAATGTAATTTAATCCATCAGACATTGCTATAGAAAAAATGCCTACTCAGTGTAATGTCCCCATTTTAGGGTTCTCTTGCTTTGTTGTTGGAGAAGGGTTTTTGGGTTTGTGTTTGTTTGATCAGAAGGATAATATGATGATACCAATGAGCTCAGATGATTTAGAGGAGTTATTTGATGCTCTCAGATGTTATTTCTGGCTTTCGGTTTGGGCTCCAAGATTCTTGGAGGGAGCATCTATTTATAGGAAGTCATCTGGTCAGCTCCATTCATCTTTATTTTTCATTGGGATCACTTTGGTGTAGTTAGTTTCCGATTCTGATGCATCTTGGCAATTTTGCAAAAATGAGTGTATTAATAGTTATATTTTAATTAAATTACTAAGGTTGCTTAAAATTAATCAAAATATTTAAAAGGGCCTTTAGTATTATAGCTCGTTAGAACTAGGATGAGATGCTTTAAATCATGGATGCATTAAACAGGGACCTTGCGTGTCAAAATATCATTATATTGTTCAATTGGTTAAAGCATCATGTTGTAGGCAAGAGGTCATGAGGTCTAGTCTCCCCACCCTCCCGTGGTACCTGAGGGCTAGAATTATAAATAAATTAGAAACAAATATGTATAATTGAAGGATTGATTTGCTGCATTAAAAAAAAAAAATATCATTATTTTAATGAAAATGTCATTTTCAGAGTAAAAAGGGTGTTCAAATTAAAAAGTGCATTTTTAAAAAAAGAAGCTTCTAGAGAGTTTGGAGAAAAAGTATAAAAATAGGTTTTTGGAGCTCATTTGGTTATGTTTGATTGTTATTTCTCACTTTTAATTTGGAGAGCTTTTCGAAAGCTTCTTTGGTTTGTGGGTTTGGAACCCTAGGGCACTAGTTTTGGTAGTGAAACTATTTACCCTAGCTGGATTGGTGGAGGAAGTCATTCAGGCTTTCTATAGGAGTGTTTAATGCAAATTTAATAGTTTCTTTCAAAGATCAAATTTGAGGAAATCGATTTGCTACAAGGCTGAGTTCATGCAAAGGTTTGAGATTAAAGATAAAGCTTCACTTCTAATTTTCGTGGGTATCCTTCACTGAGTCTGCAGCTGCATCGGAAGTTTGTGTTTTTGAGTTTACATCAGTCTACAAGAGGGTGTGACATTCTGGTATACACTAGGTGCTGTTATTTCCCTGATTCTGGCCAAGACGTGAAATTCATATGGAATCTTTGAGGTAGATATGTTGGGCTTTGTGAGAACGTGGCACTCTCTTTGAAGGGCGTGTTAATATCTAAGCTAGGTGCTTCAGTTTTGAGATTTCTGTGCAGTCATTGGGGTTTGGAGACACGGTTAAGGAGGTCGTTTTGCTATCTTAGACCAGTTCGGGCATTATTGGAGCCAAAACGTGGGGTTTCAGTCATTGTCTTCATCGTCTTAAGTCTGATATTGGATTCTATGGGTGGTGTGAGCATTTGTGTGCATAAAAGGAACATCTGGGAGCGGTTAGAGTCCATTGTTGCATTGCTAGAGCAGTCTGGAGGTTGTTGTCCCAATCTGGGTGGAGTTTCCCTTCATACCCAGTGACATTTTGTGCCAGTGACTTACTCCCAGGTCCGAGAGCTATTATTCATTGCATCCAATAATACTGTGTACACTCAGAATATTGTAATCAGTTCTGTGTTAGCTTCAGTTTGAATGATATGTTTGTAAAACTCTCTGCTGTTTATATAAGCACCTTCCCCTCTCAATACCGGTGTATTTCTGGGTATGATAACACTGAAATCTGAAGTGTATAGTGTTGCTGTTTGCCTTTAAGAGTCTGATTAATATTACTATGTTCTTGGAAGTCATAGAAGGCCA
Source organism: Sequoiadendron giganteum (assembly GCA_007115665.2). Classification (NCBI taxonomy): domain Eukaryota; kingdom Viridiplantae; phylum Streptophyta; class Pinopsida; order Cupressales; family Cupressaceae; genus Sequoiadendron; species Sequoiadendron giganteum. The sequence goes on from CM021106.1 coordinate 462,956,433, forward strand.
TTGAAATCAGTTTAGAAGGTGTTTTCTGAGTTGTCACAGTTCTGATTTAAAATTCGGGGCAGTCTATATTGTGTAATCAGTCAATTCTTATACTCAGAAACCATGCAATTAACTATTGTTCATGGAAATACAAAATCAGTATGGTGTCTTCTTGTTGAATATGTTGTATGATTGAAATCAGATGAACTTACCACGACTTTGCTTAGAAATCATTACTTTGCAAACTCAGTTTATATTTACAGTTTTACTTAATCGACAAATGAAATATGTCATATTAAGTGTTTGGAAAATTTATCATTCAAGCTAGCAAGGGACATTACACTCAGAATTTTAAAATCGATATATGACATTTTGACAATCAATGTCAACAATGTCAATTAATCTCCGTCAACAACCATCGAGACCAAATTGTACTCAGAAGACGAAAATCAAATCAAACCAAACTAAAATATTCTTTTTGCGTGATGTCGATTGTGAACTTACTTGGATGCTGTTGCATCACATATAGTTTCTATTTTGCTTTGCGTGTCATTCTCAAAGAAACAAGGCCTTCAAATTTTGACTAACTTGTGGCACATGGTGTGCTTGATTACATTCTATTTGATAGTTATCGCACATGACATGAAAAGCGAAAGCTTAAAATTGGATATGAAGTAGACATCAAAGACATGGAGAAGGCAAAAAGTGGAGAATTTATTTGGCTTAAGGACTAAGCACAACCTTCACATTGGAGGTTGTAGGAATTAGAGGTTGAAGGATTCTCATCATCTCATGCTAACTTCTTGCCTAGAGATGATACTTTGCATGAGAAGCGCCAATTTCAATTTGTTTTCCTTCATGGAGCAAGGGGAGGCTTGGCATTTTGTGGTAGTACTTGTGGATAGTGTAATCTCTGAAATAGGGTCGAATTATTGTATCTACATTGATTCAATTTCTTTTGTACATTAGAGGAGGGATTATGTTCGCATAGCATTGGAGGAGGGATATTGACACTTTTGGAGGAAGGTGTACTCTTGTAGGAGAGTTGTTCTCTCATAGGTAGGCACTGCAAGAGGGATTTTGACACACTTAGGAGTGATGGACTCTCGAAGGAGAGTAGTTGTCTCTTTATGCATGGAGGATGGGATAATGTTCTTTGATGTGGTATCGAATGTTTGTAGGTTTGACAGTTAGGACATTCATTGATGGGTTCAATTTGGTGTGTCTTGGGTGAGAGAGGAGATTTGGTGGAGGTGCTTTATCAAGTTTCAAGATGGGCTGCTGTGTTCAGTTCATGCAGTGTTCCGTCCTTTGTTTGGATTGATGTAATAAAGGGGGGAATGTTGGAATTATTAATACATCTCTAGCATATAGGCTGGATTAAATAATAAAAAATAAATCTTAGTTTATAAATAAGTAAGTTAGAATGTTAGTTTTGGGAAGTTGCATTTTGATAGGTTAACTTGATGTAGGAAAATAGTGGGCTTTTCTAAGCCAATGTAATGCAATGTAAGATTAGATTGTGTGAATGTAATTTCACTTCAATCAAATAATATTACATATTATTTTATGATTTTGCTATGTGCAATAATGGTATTATTTGTATATGCAATCTACTCACCATTTCAATAGGGATGTGTTTCCAATACGAAAGATGCATATGAGGTGTTAGGGCATGCATGTTTGGGTAACAATCATGTTGATTTTGTGAGCCACAAACTTGCCCCATGTTACATCCCAAATTGTGAGGTTACTATTTACTAGTACTATATAGGGTAAATATGAATGTAATTTGAAATCTGGAGATGCTTGTACCTTGTTATCAATATGTATGTTATCTCATTTGACGTTGTTTCATTTGATGTTATCTCAATTGATGTTATTCATGATGAAATACTACATATATGAATAGATGGTTATTGAAGTATTGTTATTCTAACTTTAAAGATGTTTGTATATATGATGCTTACTGTTGTGAATAAAGGACTGCTAAGGTATGTGCTAGTGGTTGTAGGAAAACATTCAATCTCCAGGGGGAGGGGAAGTATCGCTCGGGAGAGGAGTTTGGTCGGTTAACCGATAAAGTAAACTATCTGAGTATACACACACATCACTTTAGATTGAGTGAGTTGAGTTAGTTATGTTAGTTTTTGATAAGTCATCTATAGCATGTATGTTGCATTAAGAGTCTTGTCTTCTTCTATACACTTTATGAGTGATGTTTATTTGTCTCGTTGTATTACGATCATTACGATGGTAACGTATATGAATGTAAGTGAATAGGGAGTGAACATATATACATGTATATAGTAGATACACGTATCCATATGTATATACATATCGATACAAGTGTATGATTAGCAAACGGATATGCTCATACGGTTGCATCGATATGGTATACCTACATATACGTGCACATTGAGGTATATACGGATGTATATACATGTATACATGCACACAACCTATTGTATGTGGATATTAATAATATTATATTATTATTGCTTGACAATTTATATATACATGTATATGTATATATATATATATATATATATATATATATATATATATATATTTACACATATCGGATATGTTGACTGGCTTACGATATGTTTGCAGAATTATATATATATATATATGTGTGTGTGTGTGTGTGTGTACATGTAAATATATATGTATTAATATTATATATAAATATATATATATTATGGTAATAATATACATAAATATATATATATTACATATACAAAATATCATCTCACCATTTGAAAGATCGAATTATTTTTCAAATGATGTCTTCAACATAGGAAATCGACTAGATTCCTATTTAATCGAAATATGCAAATAAACTTGGAAATCTCATGGAATTTACCAGCCGACTAAATAAAAATGAGAATCGTATTTAACCTTTGGCTTTGGAAGAAAACACACCAAACTCTGGGAAATATTTGTGTTTGAACTATAGTTCGAACTTTTGAAAGAAATAGAAAATGCGAAGCGCTGGAAACAACACGCACGCTTGCGTGGGATTGTGACCAAGTCACAGAGGTAGCAACTCATCAATTTTAAATGTCAATTGAAAGCCTGAAACATAGGCTATGAATTTACAATACAAACAAAATGCGGACTTTTTCCTTTGATTATACCCGCCAGATTTCACTGTTGGCGCCATTTTTGGGAAGATGCCTGTAGGTGTCAATTTCTCCCAATTCATCATAGGCTAGTTGAAATATTCTCCTTTTGCTGTCAATTAACATAGTCGACTCATCTCTGGAAATAATGAGTAAGGGATGGTAGACCCGCCACTTGCTTAATTGACTTGTTCAATTTGCAGTTCTGTCATTCAACATGCCATTAGAAGTGGAATTCGATGTGCAGGGGAGGTCTATAAATAGCCGCCATATTTCTGGATTATTATGGATTATTCATCTTCATTTCTTCACTTATGAATTCATTTCTATCCTTATGAATTCATTTCTATCTCTGCCGCCATTACTTTGTTTTCCGAGTTTAGCATTATGAAAGCCATTTCTGAGTTGAGTTTAATATTTTGAGAGCACTTTCTGAGTTAATTACCTGAGATTGAGAGTTATTTCCTGTATTTGAATACTGAGATTCATTGAGCAATTCAATTGCTGTATTCTTCATATTTGAGAGGATAGGTTCTACCCAAGGAATCTGTCATTTACTTGAGAGAATGTCTGAGAGGAAAGTGGGGAAATCAACATTCATTGAAGAGCTGGAATAAGGTCTGGAATAGCAGCTCTGTCATCTTGTTTGGGAAAAGCGTAATCAGGCATGAGATATTCTTCTGCTATTTGTTCTAGTTATTCATTTAACACTTCCTGATTGATATTATCTGTCTATGAATAGGAAAAGAGTTATTTCCTGAATGTTTTCTGCTGTCTGTGCATAGATAGGGAATTGCCTTATGAATTGTACTTTTGTTGTGTATAGAAAGTGAGTTGTTCTATGAATTGTATATCTGTTTGCACCTAGGAAGATAAATGTTTAAGGGATTAAAGATGCATACTTGTGTTTGCATTAATTGTATGATCGCAATATAAGGAGAGTATTGTTTGTAACAGTAACTATATACTAGGACCGAGATGAGGATAGGCGTCAAGTAAATTCTACCAGCTTAAGTTATTAGGTTAACTGAGATAAGCATGAGTTACTCCTAGGATAAAGATTTCCAGTATAGGTGGGATTATGTGAATTACTTGATTATGCTGATTCATTTCTAGTAGATTAGTATGTTGTAGGAAGTCTGGGATACAGATTATCTAGTGAAGGACAAAACCTACGCATAGTGTAAGATAGCCCTAAGTCAAATTGGCCCTGAGTAGTGTATATGATAGATGACTTCATTCAAAGTACTGAATGAGAACTCTTTGATCAAAGTAGTGAAATGCATGACATCCACTTAGACTGTGTGATGCTTGAAACCATAGTTCAAAAACTCTTCAGGACTCGCCGCGGACTCGACGGACTCGGGAGTCCATGGCTGAGCCGAGTCGACTCGCCACGGACTCGGGAGTCGAGTCCAGAAGAGTCCCGGGTCGGGACTCCCGAGTCCCGACCCAGGACTCTCGTCCGCGGTTGGGGCATCTAAATGGGTTAAAACCCATACTTTTTTTAAATTTTTTGTTCATTTTAGCTCGAGCATTGGTGTTTTTTAGGTCTGCAAATTGGTTTTAGCTTGAAAGAAGGCAGGAGGAGGAGCTAAAAAGATCAAAATAGAGCCAGGTAAGTGATCTAACATTTCTTTTTTTTTGTTTTCTTGCTTTCAAAATTTAAAAAAATCAAGAAAAATAAAGGGATATGCTGCCAAATTTTTTTTCTATTTTCCTTAATAGCCATTATAGCCTAATTCCTATTATTTCTAGCTTGGTTTTGCATTCTTTTTTTTTGCAAATAAATGAAACTTTGAATCACATTTTTTTGCTGATTTTTGTGCAAACCCTTGCTGATTTTTTTTTTTCCACGTTGAACTTGAAACAACAATGTCGTCTTCAAATCCAAAGGGAATGAGAAAAGACCCTGCATGGAAGTATGGAATACCAGGAATCAAAAAAGGTGAAGTGACATGTACTGAATGTCAGAAATGGATGACAGGAGGAATAAACAGGTTAAAATACCACCTTGCAAGGATACCTAGGCAAAATGTGGAGGGATGCCTTAAAACTACTCCTGAGATTATTAGAGAGATAAAGGCCCTTCTTGCTGACTATGAGCTAAAAAAAGATGAAAGACAAAAAACAAAGAATGCCCTAGCATCAATGATGAGTGGATCCCCTTCTACACCAACTATGCCTCATGGTGCTACTGCTGCAAGTCCAAGTGTTCGTGCTCCACATTCATCTTTTGGTGAGAGTCCTGAGGGTTCCTATTCTACTGCTAGTGCTGGCCACGGTCCTTCATCAGGACCAAATTATTTTATTCCACGTAATGTTCCAGGAGCACAACCTTCACTTGAAGGTACCGGTTGGAATAAGGAAAAGCATCATGAAGCTAGGATGGCTGCTGCAAACTTTTGGTACTACAATAATCTACCTTTCAATGTTGCAAGCAGCCCATATTGGGAAGGTCTAGTGAACGCCCTTACAGTTGCAGGAAAGGGGTTTAAGACCCCATCAGCTAAAGATTTGAGTGGGCCATTGCTAGAGGAATCCGTAAAGAATACACGGCTTGTAGTTGATGAGCAAAAGAAATTTTGGCGAAGAAAAGGTTGCAGCATTTTATCTGATGGGTGGACAGATGGACGGAATAGAACTCTCCTGAACTTTTTAGTGGCCTCAAATGGTGGATTGGTGTTCCTAAAATCAATAGATGCCTCCCATGAAGTTAAAAATGCTGAGACTTTATGCAGTCTATTGGATGGGGTGGTCCAGGAGGTTGGAGTTGATAATGTTGTCCAAATTATCACGGACAACGCAGCTGCATATGTAGCTGCAGGTAGGCTACTTATGGAGAGGTATCCCACAATTGCATGGTCTCCATGTGCTGCACATTGCTTGGACCTATTGTTAGAGGATATTGGGAAGATTTCATGGGTCAAAAGAGTGGTTGAAGATGCAAAAAGTGTTACAAAATTTATCTACAACCATACTTGGGTGCTTTCTTTGATGAGGAAATTCACAAATGGCAAGGACCTTGTGCGACCTGGAGTGACACGATTTGCTAGCCACTTCCTCACATTGCAAAGCATTCTTGGTGCCATTGGTCATCTCAAGCAAATGTTTGTGTCCGATGCTTGGAAGGAGTCCTCATTTTCCAGTAGAGCTGAAGGGGAGAGGATTGTTACCATAGTTTTTGATGAGACATTCATCAAAAATGGAGAGGAGCTGATGGGGGTAAGTAGCAATCACACAAAAAAAATTATACATGATAATCTATTTGCTGTTTTTTATTTTTTGAGGGGTTAATTTTGTTATAATTTAACATTTGTTTTCATTTTTTTAGGTGACAGAGCCTTTGGTGAGGGTTCTTCGTATGGTGGATGGAGATGGCATGCCAATGGGTTTCATCTATGAGGCCATGGATAGGGCCAAAGAGGCCATATCACGTTACTATGGCGGCAACAAAAAGAAATATGAAATCATATGGCGCATCATTGATCGGAGATGGACAAACCAACTCCACCAGCCGATTCATGCCTTTGCCTACTTCTTGAATCCGAAGTTCTACTTCTCGGACTCATTTAAGGCGGATGAGGAGGTCATGGACGGTGTTGTCACTTGCATTGATAGGATGGTGCCTGATAGTGAGCTGAGAAATAAGGTGCTTGATGAGTTGGAGGTGAGATTTGTTACATCTTATTTATGAATTTGCAATGTTGAGCCTTGACTATCTATGAATTTTCTATATTTGATTTACTTTTTCTTTTATCTATTCAAGGTCTACAAGGGTGCAGAGGGGAGACTCTTTTCCTCCCAACAAGCAATTGAAAGGAGAGGAAAACAACAACCAGGTAAAAATTGAAATTAGAAACTTGATTCTTACATATAGATTTTTACTTTATTCTTATTTCTTAATACTTATATTTTTTAAACATGTTTTTGTAGATCTATGGTGGGAGAACTATGGTGCTAGCACACCAAATCTTCAAAAGCTAGCCATACGTGTCTTGTCGCAGCCATGCAGTGCTTCTGGGTGTGAACGCAATTGGAGTTTATTTGAAAACATTCACACAAAGAAAAGAAACAGGTTGACTCAGCAGCGCCTAAATGATTTAGTTTTTGTTCGGTACAACCTTCGCCTTCGAACTAGGAAGGTGGAGGGTGTTTCACACGAGTCCATCGACTTGGATGACATTGATCCATATGGTGAATGGACTATTAATGAACAAAATGATGAGGCTGATGTCTTACTTACTGATGAGGATATTGCTGAATTAGAGAGAGCAGCAGCAGAAGAAGAAGAATGTAGCAAGATTGGATGCCATGGAGGACAATGAAGACACATTTGAATATCATTTTTCCCCTGCTCGATCTCCTAGTCCTCGTTTGCATACTACAACACGGGCACCTTCTAGTTCTAGGCCTCCAAAATTGAGTACCGTTGGGAGGGGAAAGAGGAAGATGTAGATTATATGTGGTGGTTAATGTTTTCCTCTTTTTGACATGATTATATGTAAACATTTATAAACTTATGATGTTGTTATACATTGAAAGTGAAACTATGAGTATTTGATGACTATGAATGATTAAATTTCAATTATTGAGTGTTTGATGATCATATGACATGTGTAATCTTTGAATTATGAGTGTTTGATAATCAAATTAAGCTCTTATATTCTCTAAATGCATTAATTTGTTCTTGTTTTTTTTGTAAAACTACGGTTTTTTTTTTTGCCGAGTCCTTGCCGAGTCTTTTCCCGAGTCCGTCCCGAGTCCCGAGTCCGAGTCATATTTTTGGGCTACCAAGTCCGTGGCGAGTCCGAGTTTTCGAACTATGCTTGAGACTACACTGTCAGTTCATCGTGATCCTTATACTTGTTTGAGATTCTGAAATAGCAAGGTTCTAGTTGTGTAGGACACAACATTATGCTCAGTTGGTTTATAGTATCAGTTACCCAACCAATCTCTTCGTCGAAGGGAGGGCCATCTACTGAATAATAGATGTGCGGGGAACCGCATTATAAGTCCATGGTTGGCGGAAAAGCGCCCGAGTGATGCTTCTCCTCCTCATCAGGCTATTGGCACACCAAGATTTGAAAGGACGGATTCCTGGACCTTCTTACTACTATTTGTCTAAGTTACCGGGTTCGCACCCAGAGGCTTCGAACCTGGTCCGGGTACGAACCCGGTACGGGTTCGCCTATGCGTACGCCTTGGGTATGCACAGGGTGCGTGCCCAACCCTGTGCGTACCCAGGGCGAACCCAGCCAAATGGTTCGTGGACCTGGGAGTACCAGCCATGTACCCAGGCGTACTTGGAAGAACCCATGGCCCAACACTTAAAAAGTGGGCCCAAACTTAAATAAAATACAATTTTTTTATTATTATTTTTTCTTCGAACCCTAAAACGGCCCAATATGAGGCCTTCAAACACATACGTTTCATTTTTACCTCATATTTTTTGCGGTTTGTGTGGTTTTGAAGATCTTAAATTGGGCTTTGTCAGCATTTTTTTTGCCACTCAAAAAATCATGAAAATGAGGTGTGCCATGGAGTTTTGTATGGTTTTAGAAGCTTTAAATTGGTGCTAGCGGCGGGGGTGCTGCCCCTCGACCCTGCCTTGTACCACGAAGGGGCATTGCCCCCGGACCCCGCGAGGGGCGTTGCCCCTCGACCCCACTGGGGGTGCTGCCCCCTAACCCCTGTGAGGGGCGCTGCCCCTCGACCCCGCTGGGGGCGTTGCCCCCAGACCCCCACGAGGGGCGTTGCCCCTCAACCCCATTGGGAGCATTGCCCCCAGACCTCCATGAGGGGTGTTGCCCCTCGACCCCGCTTGGAGACATTACCCTCAAACTCCCATTGAATTTAATTGATTTTCTAGGTACTCTCCAAGTCCAAGTTTCCATAGTTTTTCTACAAGTCTTCATCTATAATATCGCATTTAAGGCTTCCGAAACCATACAAAACTCCATGGCGCACCTCATTTTGATGGGAAAGAGGAAGATGTAAATTTGTAAAATATATTAATGTAGTATTTACTTTCATTTTTACAAAAACAATTTTCTATTTTCATTTTGTTTAAGAATATTGTTGATGAATGGTAGCTTCGGTCAAATATAAATGATGATTGTTGAAAGCATTATCATCATTTATATATGATCGAAATTACTCATCATTTATATTTCTGAAAAATGAGAAACTCAAATTAATGGAATTTGACATATATAAATGAACTATGCTTTATACATATCGCTGGGTACTAAACATTGTTTTGTTTACCACCGATTAGTAATAATCGGCTATGAGAAACCCGCGCCCTTCAAGGGACACGTCCCATGAAAGCACGTGTCTCCACTTTCATGGGGTGCGTCTCTCCTTGGAGGTGCGTACCTTTGTGGAGATGTGTCTCCCCTCTCTAGTATAAAGCATGATGGAAAATATTGACTGTAGACATCGAAATCATTAATGTTCTGCAATTAGCACATTCAACATAAAGAGAAGAAATCTGGAAATTGTTTTTGACTTAGAATTCTCACACAGAATTTCTGACCTTAGTGTTTCCTTAGATTTATTAGGATCCTATTTGATAAAGATTTGATTACATTTACATGGTATTAGAGCCAAGTTGTGTGAATCAAAATCAAATCTAAATATCAGATTGCTCTAGAAAATTCGTATTTTCTAAAATTGAATTCACATCACATTCTTCATAATGTCAAGTGTGATCAGATTTGAAGATCGTCTTGTAGGAGCAGACAACTTCACATCATGGAAATTTAGAATCATGATGATCCTTAAAGAGAATAAACTAGACTCACTTGTGAGAGAAAATAAAAAGGAACCAGAGGCTGATCCTGAGAAAACTCAATGGATTGAAAACAATGAAAAAGCCATGAAAATCCTAGTAGATGCAGTTAGGGATCATATAGTGCCCATCTTAGCAAAACATGAAACTGCATATCATATGTTCAAATCTCTTGAGAGAACCTATGAGATCAACAACACCAGTAGGAATCTTGCATTAAAGAGGCAAATCAACAATGCTCAAATAAGCAAAGGAGAGTCCATTAATGCATACTTCATGAGGATCATTGAACTAAGGGATCAATTATCCACAATTGGATATCAGATTGATAGCAAAGAGTTAACTCTAATTGCACTAGGAGGCCTACCAAACTCATGGGAGTCATTTGTTCAAGGAATAAGTGCGAGATCTAAACTCCTTAAGTTTGATAGGCTAAGAACTGACTGCCTTCAAGAAGAAACAAGAATCTCCACAAAAGAAAATAAACAGAAGAACATAGATGAAGACATTCATGTTCTCAACACAACGTCTAATAAAAGGAATAAGAAAAACTCCTACAATAGAGGATCTTTTAAAAGAAAGAGAAATTCCAATGGAAAGGGATCTTCTAAGAAGAAAGACATCTCTCAAGTGCAATGCTTTAGATGTGATCAATATGGCCACTATGCAATGAAGTGCTTTGACAGATCAAAGCAACAAGCATCTTTTGCCAAAGTAGGAAAGACAAATTCAGATCATGAATCTGAGAACTTTGTGTTCTATACAGCCTTATCTAGTCAAGTATCTAACAACACCGACAACTGGGTAATTGATAGTGGTTCCTCTAGACATATCACAGGATTCAGAGAACACCTAGACACTATGACTGAAAAGTCTGATGAAGAAGTAACCATTGGGGATGATTCTGCACACCCTGTAAAAGGGGTTGGAACTTGCTCCATCAAACTGAAATCTGGTCTTTCTCTTCAACTCACTGGAGTCTTATTTGTACTTGGAATAAAGAGGAATCTAATATCCATCTCTGCCCTTGAAGACAATGGATATAGAGTTACCTTTATGGATGGGAAAGTTCTAGCATGGCCTAAGAACTCAACTATCAAGAAAGCCCAAACCATAGGTGTAAGACAAGGGTACCTTTACAAACTATGCACTGAAGTTAAACAAGCCCTTACCCTTGACACCTTTGATTCAAATGAGATTTGGCATAGAAGATTAGGACACCTTCATTTCCGTGCCCTACCTTCTGTGGAAAAACTTGTAACAGGCTTACCTAAGTTAAAACCATCTCATGAAGGAACTTGTAAAGGTTGTGCCTTAGGAAAGAATACAAAGGGATCCTTTCCCAATAGTTTGAGCAAAACCCTAAATGTGTTAGAACTGGTTGACTCAAACTGATGTGGACCCATGTCTGTACCCTCTAAAGCAGGATTTCTATACTATGTCATATTTGTAGATGACTTCTCTAGGAAAACCTGGATCTATTTCCTTAAGTGTAAAGAATCAATAGAAATCCTCAAAAGGTTCAAAGAGTTCAAAGCCCTTATTGAAAACTTCTCCGAAAAGAAAATAAAAACCTTAAAGACAGACAATGGGAAAGAATACACCTCTGAAATTTTTAAGGAATTCTGCATGAGTGCTGGAATTAAGAGGGAGTTCACAGTTGCCTACAACCCTCAACAGAATGGGGTTGCTGAAAGAAAAAATAGAACCATTGTAGAAGCTACTAAGACAATGTTGCTTGACCAAAACATTGAAACTTCTTTTTGGGCAGAAGCCTCTAAGACTGCTGTCTATATCCAAAATAGATGTCCTCATTCATCTTGATAACAAAACTCCTGAAGAAGCCTTTACCGACATAAAATCTGACATTAGTCATTTTAGGATTTTTGGCTATCCTGTCTATATTCATGTGCCCAAAGAGAAGAGATTCAAACTAGAACCTTTTGGAAAGAAGGGAGTATTTGTGGGTTATAGTGAAACCTCCAAAGCCTACAGGATATTCATACCCGGGTAGAATCAAATTGAATTGAGCAGAGATGTCATCTTTGAAGAAGACATTGCATTCAAGAGGGCAAGAAGTTCTAGTGAGATAGAAACCTATTCCCCTAGAGTACCTGAAATGGAACCTGCTCCTGAGATTCAGAGGGAGTATCTTGAGGAAATGCCACATGAACTTCCTTCTACTTCAGATGAGAATACAAATGACAATGGCAGAAAGAGACCACTTTGGGCCAAAAAGATGATCAAAGAAGCCGAGGATCATGCAACACCCAAAGGAACGTTCAGGGAGAGTAAAAGACCGAAACGGTTCTCTAGCTATGTTGCTCTAATAAACAACATTATAAACTCAGAACCTGTCAGTGTTATAGAAGCTTTCCGACATGAAGCATGGAAGGATGCAATGACGGAGGAATATCAGTTCATTCTAAAGAATGATGTATGGGATATAGTGCCTAGACCGAAAGAGAAATCTGTTGTCTCTTCCAAATGGCTTTTCAAAATCAAGCATGCTGCTGATGGCAGTATAGAAAAACATAAAGCATGTTTTGTGGCAAGAGGTTTTTCTCAAAAGGAAGGCATTGATTATGAAGAAACATTTGCACCTGTTGCCCGCTACACATCGGTAAGAGCAGTACTAGCCATTGCTGCAGCTAAAGGCTGGAAGATCCATCAAATGGATGTGAAAACTGCCTTCCTGAATGGAACCATGGAAGAGAAAGTTTATCTGGAACAGCCTGAAGGTTTTGTGATACATAAACCTGACTCACATGTGTGCAGACTGAAGAAAGCCCTCTATGGACTTAAACAGGCTCCCAGGGTCTGGTATGAAAGAATTGACAGCTATCTCTTGGGACTAGGATTTTCAAGAATGATGCTGACTCCAATCTCTACTTCAAGGTAATCAAAGGTGATATCCTAATAATTATTTTATATGTTGATGACCTGCTGATAACAAGAGAAGATCACCTCATTGCTCAAGGAAAGCAGGATCTAATTTTTGAATTTGACATGAAAGACTTGGGCATTTTACACTACTTCCTAGGTTTGGAAGTATGGCAGAAATCAAAGGGCATTATACTAAACCAAGGGAAGTATACTATTGATATTTTGAAGAGATTTGGAATGTTGGACTGTAGACCAATGTCTACACCTATAGAAACCAACCTTCACAAACTGAAAGAAGCGACAGCAGAATCCAAGTGTGCAGATCCAACCCTTTATAGACAGATGATTGGATCCTTGATGTACCTGGTTAACACCAGACCTGATATTTGCTATGTAGTGAATGTTCTCAGCCAGTTCATGTGTGAGCCAAAGGAAATTCATCTAATGGCTGTGAAACATATTCTGAGATATCTTCAAGGCACTATTGGATATGGTCTTCTTTACAGAAATAACCAACTAGATCTACATGGGTACTCTGATTCAGATTGGGCTGGAAGTGTAACTGATCGGAAAAGCACATCAAGATGTTGCTTCAGTTTAGGATCGGCTATGATCTCCTGGATTTGCAGAAAATAGTCTTCAGTTGCACAAAGCTCAACAAAAGCTGAATACATTGCAGCCTCTATGGGAGCAAGAGAAGCAGTTTGGCTTCGTAAATTGCTTGTGGGACTCTTTGGTGGGCCCTTGAATCCTACAATTATTCATTGTGATAATCAGAGTTGCTAAAACTCTCTGTAAATCCTGTCTTCCATGATAGATCTAAGCACATTGAGATCCCCTATCATTATGTAAGAGATATGGTGGAAAAGAAAGTGATCCAGTTGGAGTATGTTAGTACAAATGATCAAACTGCAGACATTCTCACCAAGCCTCTCTCCCGAATAAAGGTAGAGCACTTCAGGAAGAAACTTGGTATGGTTGAAATGTAATTTGATATTTATGTTTGAAATACAAATTGTTTATAAATTGTACTAATATATAAAGATGTTTAATGTGTAAACTCTTTTGTCATGTGTGTGACTCCATGACCTTATGGGCCTACTCCCCCTGTGTACATTATTGAAAGGTGACGATCTTTCTAATAATGAACACTTGTATTTGACATTGTAAAGTGACGACTCTACAATGATAAACTATCATGATAGATATCATGTGACTTGATATTTGTGGACATGTCATGATAGTATCTCTTGGACACTTTGATGGATATCATGGGACTTGATGTCATCTGAAGATCATTGTGATCCTTAAGAGATAATCATGGTGGATATTTATATCCATGGATATGCCATGAATTATGGTAGACATCATGTGACTTGATGTCAGTGCACATACCATAATGAAGATGTGTTATGAAGAATGTCATGTGACTTGACAATATTGAGTAAAAGATATCATATCTTCGATATCACGTGTGAAGGTGATATCTCTACTTATTTGATTTGAAATATCTTCCCTAGCTAAGAGGGAGTGTTGATGAATGGTAGCTTCGGTCAGATATAAATGATGATTGCTAAAAGCATCATCATCATTTATATATGATTGAAATTACTCATCATTTATATTTCTAAAAAATGAGAAATTCGAATTAGTGGAATTCGACATATATAAATGAACTATGCTTTATACATATCGCTGGGTACTAAACATTGTTTTGTTTACCACCGATTAGTAATAATCGGCTATGAGAAACCAGCGCCCTTCAAGGGACACGTCCCATGAAAGCACGTGTCTCCACAAAGTGGAGACACGTCCTTTCATGGGGCACGTCTCTCCTTGGAGGCGCGTACCTTTGTGGAGATGTGTCTCCCCTCTCTAGTATAAAGCATGATGGAAAACATTGAGTGTAGACATCGAAATCATTAATGTTCTGCAATCAGCACATTCAGCATAAATAGAAGAAATCTGGAAATTGTTTTTGACTTAGAATTCTCACACAAAATTTTTGACCTTAGTGTTTCCTTAGATTTATTAGGATCCTATTTGATAAAGATTTGATTACATTTACAAATATCAACATCAGCGCATTCCACATGAGGATGCCATTTTGTACCCAATTTGCTTTCAAATCAATCAAATACAATTATCAATTGGCATTTAAAACTTATCTTTGGCATTTGGCATTGATCAATGATCAAGTATCATACTATGAAATGATTTAGTTTTACAATTCTATATATTTCTCTTTTTTTTTGTATATATAATACATATATATATATATTTATATATATATCTATATATATATACACACGTACCCATACGTACCCAAACCCCTAAATTTTTTTTTTCATGTACCCACGTATCGGGTTCTCGTACCCGCACCCGTCCCCGAACCCGAACCGGTAACTTAGCTATTTGTTCTAAAGCTCATTGGAGCTATGTTAGCTAAGGTATGTTTTCTCATTTCTTGTACTTGTGAAGTTATTTTAATGAAATAGAATCTTTATTGTAATTTAAATATGATATGCTATTCATATATTTTCAATAAAGGAAAGAAAAATTATATTGCAATAACTTGTTAGCACGTTTATTTACTCCTTGATGTAAATTTGGAAAATTTTATTTTACCGAAGGGTCGGGTCGTTACAGCCCAATTATACTAAATTCATTTCAAGGTTTCTTGAATGTATTTTAAACACCAAAATCTCATTTAATAGTTTCTCTCTATGAAGAATAGTCTGGCCAATGCAAATTTCAGAATTTCTAAAAACACCTTATTATTGTGTCCACATCAACTCTTTTTTGTTTTATGAGTGACACAAGATATTGATTGTAGCTATCCATTGGTAACCCAAAGACCATATTAACAGTTCTGCTTCTGCCATAAGTCTAAATTCTTTCCTTAGATACAAAATTTTTGTTAGATATTCACCTCTTTGTTAACCAGTCAAATATTTAGTAGCTCACGACCTCCTTTTGCACAAGCGAGCTGTTCTGAATTTTCCTTTGTTTTACTTTTTGCAAACTCATGAATGAATTATGCGTGTTTTCACTTTCATTTTGTTTACTTTGTCTATTTAACTCAATTCTTTGATGAACTCCATCCTTGAACATCATTTGTTTAACATTTGGAATCATGCATAGATGCATGTGCTTTTGTGGTTGAGCCATCCTCTCCATTCTTTTGTTATTGAAATGGGTGAAATCAATCTAAACAAAAGTGGACAAATCTGATATAATGTAATGGAACATGAGAAGATTGATGAGTTGGAGAAGCCCTTAGTAAATAGAAACTTTTTCCTTTTGCATATATCTAGTTGTCCAGGTCTTACCTATTTTTGTGTCTACATCTTTCTAGTTTTAGTTGTAGTTACATTATTTTCTGTTTTCAGAATCCCTTTTAGGACTCCTGATTAGCAATTGTATCTTGCTGACTTTTAAGTTTTAAGTCCTGTCGACCTACTTTTGTCATTTTTAGTTGTTACTACACTTCTTTTTTAATTTTTTTGTTTCTTTCCCTACTGTTGGCATCTCCATTTAGTGTTGGGGATTTTGATATTTTGGAGAATTTTGTTTCACCATCATTTGATTTTAAAGAAAAATGTTGATGTGTAACTATCTCTTTACTCCATGTATGGTAGTATTCCAATCTCAGAACACTAGCTTAGCAGAAATTTAATATAATCCTTTTTGGACATTTGCTTAGAAAAACTTAAACTCCTTTGTGAAACGTTGCAGAATGCTAGCAATCTCGTCTTCTTGCAAGCATATATTTAACACTCAGTAGATATCAGGGAAATCAAATTTCCTTCAAAAGTTTGCAATATGTTATGGGAATAATAATGTAAACAGTGGTCGAGAACTGCATCACTGTTTTAAAGTTTATTGCTTTCTAGTTGGTTAACTCTACACATAAGTTTTTCTAGTTTTATATTTAGGTCTCTCAGCAGTTGTGATATTGGCAGGGTGTCACAAGGACATGGTTTCTCAAGATCTCAGCCTTGTAGATAGAGTTGAGCAAAGACGAGCATCCAGTGCTGAAGCAAAATCTCGCTCACGAAATTCAGGTAGAAGTTTTAGAATAGAGGAAATTAATTTGTTGCAATTTCAGTTTATCTTTGATAAACCGCATGTTACATTGTCATAGAAATTTATTTGAGATTAATATGTAACAGGGAAGTTTGTAATTGAGGGGATGACAAATGTATCTATAAGTTCTGGAATATCAAGTGGAGATGACGACAACCGCGAGTTCATGCACAACACTAATAAAAGAGACAATGGAAAAGTGCAAGAGGAAGAGGATGATGAATTAGAGGAAGGGGTAGAAGAGGAACATCCATTGCGGAAGTTAAAGGTGCGTCGGTTGGATATGCCAGAAGATGTCTTTTTGACCCCACAACATAATGGTGGGTTTGCTGGATTTCAATACAAGGAGAATGCTATGGAGGATGTTGCCATGAGCAGAATATCATCCGAACCCAGCAAAGATATCATTCTGGATCATGATTGTGCCAGGGAAAGCTGTGAAACATCATTCTTGGAAGCCCAATGTAAATATATAACTCTTCAATGATTTGTGCATTGTTTGATTCATAAGACATGAATTTTATTATTATATTATGGATCTTGCTTTCCAGAGGTTTTGGTCAACTATAGTAATTTTTGTGTGCTTATCATCTTTTCTGAAGATTTTGATACAGACAAATGGAAGAAAGCAACAAGAAGAACAAGCCGAATTACTTGTCGACATTTAGCAAGAAAGTTGACAGTAGATTTTGATGAAAAGGGAAATCCAGTTGGTCCCAATGCTGGAGGGTTTAAGAGATCCATTAATAGTTATGTTTGCCATTTTATGCCAATTAATTTCAAACAGATTGGAGATGTTCCAGTTGAAGACTACAAAGCAGTATTAAATGTGCTGACAGTAAGTACCACTTTTTGGAATTATATTGTGATAAAGCACATTTTACCCATCCATATTGTAATGTTATGAGATTGATTCCATCATATTGTGGATAATGGCCAACTTCAAAACTTATGAATTTCTACATGTTTTGTTTGCAGGAGAGGTTTAATTTTGACCTTAACAAGAAATATACTAGGAAAAAAATTTCATCCTGTTATCGACAGCACAAATACAAGCTAATGTTACAAATTAAGAAAGACATTGAGAGGGGTGTAGAAACCGAGAAACCATCATATGTGAAACAAGAAGATTGGGATGCATTTGTTGCAAAAACAAAAGATGAAGAGTTTGCAGTAGGTTTCTAGAGATCTGATGAATTGTTTGTCATGCTTTATTTGTTCTTTCTTTGTCATTAGTTTCACTAGTAATTAATTTTCCATTGTGAATATACATTATTTATAATTTTTCATGTTGTGCTCTTTCCAGAAAATCAGTAATAAAAATAAAGCCAACAGGAGTCAGCAAAGTGGAGTGCATCGGACAGGAAGATTAGGTCGGTCAGGCCGCAAAAGAAAAATGGTGAGTACACATTAATATTATTTATATATTCAAAAATGTCAATGCATGAAATCTTGTAGCTTTAAGATGTTCGGTTGTGCACTTATTGTTTCCTAATGTATCACCGAATGATTCTTGTTTTGCATTTCAGAAGGAAGATTCAGGAGGAGAACCGTTGGATGATGCATGGAGTAAAGCGCTTGCATTTAAACAAGGCATGATATCTCCTACTTGCCATCAAAACTTGGTAAATATACATGAATACAACTTTTATGTTCTTTATTATGTTAAACGAGAAAGTAGTAATTTGTGACAGGGACTTTAAAACACAATGGCAAGTAGTTGTGTGAGAGATTTTCGTGCTCACATGCTTGTTTATGATAAATTTTGTTGCAAACAGTAGATTTTTCTCATTTCTCCAGCATTTACATGCTTTTGTTTATTGAATTATGAAAAGGACTTATTGTTCAACAAATAGCGTTTTGACTTGTCATGTACAGATGTTTCTTGAAATTCAACAATTTAATCCTGACTGAATATTTTGGATTGTCTCCACTTTTTAATTTTCCTCCTTATTTTAAAGTAAACTGCAATGTCACAAACTAATTGCTATATGATTAATAGTTTTCAAGTATTTTCATGTGCTACGAAAGTGAGCATATGTGTGAACTCAGGAATTCAAAGAAAAGTTTTGACCAAGTTCACAATGTGATTTCTTTTCACTTACCTTGTATATTTTTCAAATTTTGTTCATCTGGGTTTCAACCTCATGATCAAGCTCAGGAATAAATGGCATGGCTTGAGTGTTTTGTAACCAAATAATTAGTGACACATGTATTCAACTTCAACAAATGCAGTTTAATTTCAACAACAAGAAATAATGTTAAATTAAATTAGAAAGATACAAAGAATACCACCTTAACCTTCAGGACTGCAGATGTAACCACCAAAGAAACTGCATTTTTGAGGTGTGTGGACCAGAAGAGGAATCATAAAGCCATTATTTTTGGAAATGAAGAAAGCTGATTGACATGTTAAAGGTATGGTATCAGTTTCAATGCAGTTTATGAGGGCTTCTTGGCTGAACTAGATGACATGTATCAGTTACAGCCTTGAATTAGTGAATAGGATGTCAACAATGAATGTTGAATGACACCTATGGAGGATTGCCACAATCAGTTTGGTCATTATACTTCTGTTCTCACTTGGAGGATACAGGATAAAAACTTATCCATTATTTACCTTTGTAGTGACTTAAAAGATATATTTCTTCTTCAGTTGATTTTCTTTTGCCCTTGGTCTTTGGGTCAGGGAGATTCATCTGTATTCACTGTAGTGTCCCACCCCAGTTTGGAACAAAATTTGACGATTTCCCAATTTATGATTTCCCAATGTACAATGCACGCATATTGTCAAACAGTTGCCATTATACTGATCGGAGTTTATTTTCAGTTGACTCACAGATCATAAGCATTAAGTACGCAAAGTGTTTTATATTTTAAACTCCTTCCAATATTTCATATCAGATTATTGACATAACAGCAAGGATAATGAATGAACTTTATACATAAATATTATTTGCAGCAATCAGAAAACACAACAGCAGTATTGCATTTTATCATCAATCTGAAATAACCTGATATAAATTTCTGAGCACTTCAGCTGGTCTGATATGAGTATGACAGTACAGAAGGTAATGTGCACCGGCACGGCCTCCCAAAGACGTATACAAGTACGGGTTCACCTCCAAATTGCATAGGATGGATTCCCAAACCGTAGATGCTTCTCACCAAAACCAAAATCACTCAAAAAAGGCAGCGCTTAGGACAGGGAAGTGTCACACCCAGCTACAGGTGAAAGTGTACGGCCTGGTACAGCAAGTGGATTCTCCTTGGAATTAGTGCCAACCTCCTAACTCTTCAAGATCACCACAAACAGGGTCGGCCAAGCATGAGGGACTCCACAAATGCAATTCCCTTAATTTTTGACTCCATTTCAATCACAAAAGTCAGCAGGATAGAATGGTACGGCCCATCTAGGGCAACACTGAAATCTGAGAATTTCGCCCAGCTAAGATAATATAGCAGGCAGCAAATCTGGATGAAATATACCAATTATTCTACAATTGCAATCTGATGAAAACATCTAAGACATATTTGTGATATCTCAAAAACTCTATTCAAACACTGGCATCCATGTCTTTCTTGGCAAAATTCATTCAAGTGTAACAACTCTGAAATTCTTCATAAACCTCTGTAAATGCCTTTACCTGGAATTATGATCAAAACATCTTCAAGTTCTTGATAAAACCTTCAAACCCTAAATTGAAGCTTCTCTGAAATCATTAACGTGCAATGCATAACCCTTGAATGGAGCTATCAACATTCAACCTTGGGAGATCTTTCACTCCTGCAGTTGAAGTTCCTCATGAGGGTTTTCGTCCTCAAGAAGCCAAAGACTTTTTTTTTCCAGCCAGCAAACTATTCTCCAAATTTTCTCCAAACATGAATGAGCAAAAAGCTCACAAAATGCTTTTATACTCTCTCCAATTTCCCACGCCCAAGTTGGCTTTTTGAATTTATTTTATTTAATTCATTTTCCCTCCTTATAACCCCTTAAAGTTGGGCGACCAACTTAATGTTATAAAATAATCTTTTTAAAACCCTTATAACACCCTTTATCATAAAGTCATTTAAATAAAAAAATAATGCATAAAGTTAAATATTTTAATTTAACTTTAATATTAACGTTATTTAAACTTAAAACTCAGGACCGTGATAACTGCCAAGATAAATCCATGTTAAGAATCTGCCAACATGCCCAACATAGAAATATTGCCAACTGACTAGGTCATTGACCACCTTGTGACTTACTAAAAATAGTGTGGACAAAGTGCCTGAAGAATGCTTTTGAAGGTACATTGCGAAAACCTTGGAATACATTGAGCTGGGAAACACCAATTAAGCACAAATGGTTGATCGACAAGCCACAAACTCCATCAGAGGGGTCTCCTAACCACCATGTTAGTCTATGTGGACCAAGGTGATAGACTAACTACAACTCCTGCTGATTGCCTAGGAAAAGGGACATTATAGCTGTGCCTGTAATGTCCCCCCTTGTCTGCTGTTTTTTTTTTGTGTTTTGTTTTGATTTTTTTGTATTTGCTTGCAGGAAATGCAAATTGAACAAAATCTTAAAACTCACTAGATTACCAAGAAAATGCATAAACCAAATGCAACCCAGATTATTATTTAGCAAGGGCAGTGGGCCTAGCTCGATTGGCTAAAGTATCCTATTGCAGGCAAGAAGTCACAAGGTCTAGTCTCCCCACTATCCCCGTGGTACCAGAGGGCATGTCGTGCCAACGTCACCAGTCACGTGAAAAAAGTTTACTAGGTGCACTATAGTTTATAGGGGGGTGGCTACCTGATTTCAATTCTTACAGTCTAAAAAAAAAGATTATTATTTTGCAAATTAAACTCAAATGAACCATACCCATTTGCTGCTATTGAATTTTGCAGGTCTGATCATATATAACTAGCAAGCTAGTGCTTATAAAATTGCCCACAAATCATCAAACCCTTGCTTCTCCACCACGAATCTGAGATGCAACAATGAAGCAACCCTCGGCGCCACAAGTGGAAGAGAAACCAGCTCCAAAACCTAGGCATTTTGCTTAGGAAGAAACCCACACCCTTTCTGTAGCTGTACGACCCTGCCAGAGGTGTATGGCCAGCATAGGAGTCGCCAATATGATCTTTTTCTGCTCTGAAACGCTGCCAAAATCTTCACAAATATGCTGTCACTTCTTCACCTCAAAAACCTTTCAATAAACACTCGATTACAAGCTGCAAATTGATCAATGGAAGCACAGGCATAACCCCTGAATGGAGCTATCAACAAATCACCCTTGGTATATCTTTCAATCCTGCAGATGATGTTCCTCATGAGGGATTTTGTCCTCACAAAGCCAAATATTCAGTCAACCAGCAAAACCCTTCAAATTCTTCGCATGAAAATGCAAAAAAGCACAAAGAATGCTTTTATACTTCTCCCAATTTCCCACGCCCAAGTTGGCTTTTATGAATTTATTTTATTTAATTCATTTTCCCGCCTTATATCTCCTTTAAGTTGGACGACCAACTTTATATTATAAATTAATCTTTTTAAAGACCCCTTATAACGCCTTTTATCAGTCATTTAAATATATAAATAACGCATAAAGTTAAATATTTTAATTTAACTTTATTATTAACGTTGTTTAAACTTAATACTCAAGACCATGATTAATGCCAAGATGAATTCATGGTAAGAATCCGCCAACATGCCTAATATAGAAATATTGCCAATTGACTAGGTCGGTGACTAGCCTGTGACTTACTAATAATGCTCCGGAAGGTACATGGCGAAATCCTTGGAATAAACTGAGCTGGGAACACCAATTAGCCCCAAATGATCGATTGACAATCCACGAACACCCTCAGAGGGGCCCCCTAACCATCCTGTTAGTCTACGGGGACCAAGTGATAGACTTAACCATAACACCTGCTGACTGCCTAGGAAGGGGACATTACAAATTGCCACAATAAGTCTGGTCATCATACTTCTGTTCTCACTTGGAGGATATAGGATGAAAACTTATCCATTATTTACCTTTGTAGTGACTTAAAAGATATTTTTCTTCTTTAGTTGATTTTCTTTTGCCCTTGGTCTTTGGGTTAGGGAGATTCATCTCTATTAGTGATTTGTAGCATAGAAAAAGGTCCTTTGTTGGATGCCATGGGCAATGATGATGTTGGCATCTGTAATGTTCCCTTTTTGGGAGCACCCTAAATCTTGTCCTCTTAGATCCTTATTCCTTGATTGCCGCCTCAAACTATTTATAATTCATTTAAGTGCTTCCTTTATATATATCCAATTGCTGCTTTTGTCTTCATGATAATTCATTTATATCACTAAGTTACTTATTGACTGTTATACCCACAGATATATTCAGATGCCTTATCCTCTTCTATTCCCTGTGATTACTTACTTCTCTCCAAATCCATTCTGCCCTCCATATTATAACCCCTGCTTGTATAGAGCCATTCCATAAGAGGAAATACAACAATAAAAATGAGTCTGCAATGTTCCCTTGTACAAATCTGCTTATAATCTATTCACGTATCTATTCCAAAGGTGATGCGCTGCATGCTCCAAATTCTGCTCCTAGTCAAGTATATGGTTTGTGACAAGAACTGTAATAAGCCTGCTCTTGATTTGTATTATAACTTACTCCAATATAAGAATCACCTCATTATGCTGATCCAATTTGCCTTGATATTATGGTCCAAAGAGTACTTATGAAGTCTGCACCAAAATGGCTATTGAGTCTGCTCAAATGTCTTCACCAGGTCTGCCCAAAAATGCCTATAAGTCTTCCACACTGTGCTCATAAATTATAATGCATTATTTATTTAAACCCCTTTAAGTCAGCATATCCCTCTCTGTTAATATCTGTATTCTATTCTTCTCCCTCCCTTGACTTATTCCTTTTATTTCTTTTCATATAGCCTTCAACATGAGAGGAGGCGTCTTTTCATTAGTAATTTCCTCTAATCGCACCTCCTCATGTAACCGCTGCCTTAATACAATTTTTCACTAATCGCTGTAATGTTAAATAGTATGGATCGTTGTATGCTATTACTCTAATTGCTATCTTAACTCGATTAAGATATCTGCTCTTATAATTAAATCAACCTCCCCAAGTACTTTGGTAATCAACTGTTGCTGGAAAATATATTTATTCTTCGTTATACGTGGGTCAAGGCCAATATATTTATTGATCCTTGACAAGAGTATTTGGCCCCTTAATAGATGGGGGCGCCTTCCATATCTCCTGATCCTTGTTGATACTTCTAATAGCCCCTCTTATTCCCTTCGAATTCCCTTATCGTATTTAATCTATTTTATCGGCAATTATAATCTTCTAATACCGTCGGCTCCATACTTACATTCATGAAATGTGCCTACAGGGTCTCGTTATGGTTTTAGAATGCATCCTCTTTGATCCGCGATTAAGATACAAAGCAGTTAATTGAAGTACTTTGATCTTTCAAGGCTTGGCGATAGTTCTTATAAGAATATTGGCTAAAATGACCATCTTTATTTCGTCGCATAAGTCAATTGACCTGTGAATATCTCCTTCCAATATCTATCGCCGCTAGGATCTGATCCCATACGAAGGGCGGCTTCTATACCACATAGTATATACCCTTCTAATTCTGAATTGGCTTATCGATTTCTTCCCCTACGAATTCTTTGATCTTGAGGAGATAATACATACTAATGGTGGCAGCTGTAGTTTTCAGAACCAAAGCCTGATATTATTTGAATGCAACCCCTACTCCATATGGCCCGATAATATGTTGAAGTGTATTGACGCTGGAAATATTTCATATTAAACCATGCAATTACATCGCTCCTTTTAAAGGTATTCGTTAGTCATATAATGAGGCTTGATTCATGTTGTATATTAATTTTATATATTTTTAATATTTTTTATATCACAATGATTATAATATTTAGATTATTTATATATATATATTAATATTTATAATTATAATTTTAATATTGTCTTTGACAATTATAATTATATTGAATGGCTATGTTCTTAGTATGTATTTTGGTATCTTTAATGTCACAATTTCGGGGACATGACAGCATCTCTAGAAGTGCAGTCTCTCAAACTTTTGGCTATCGAGACAAATGAAGTTGGAGGAAGAATTATCACATATAATGCAATCCATGCAAAAGTACAAACTGAAGTATCCTCCCATCTACAGCAAAACAAAAATCCCACTTTTGAGCAAGACCAAACATGATCAATTTCTATGGACACAAAAACAAATTGTAACCTGCTACATGACTGGTAAGTAGAAGAGACAAGAAGGTGCCTTTATTAAATTATGACTGAAGTACGGAAACGAAACTTCAAAGTTTGAAGGACTTTAGAGGAAATCTACTGGAACTGATTAAAAACAACATTGCATTTTAAAAAGATAGCCAAGGATTTATGTGACAAAGTAGAAACATTTTTAGAAGCAAAAACATAGAGGCCTTTCAGTGCTCAAAAAGATCTCATTACATTTCAATTTGTGACATACTGATTTGTACCCCAAAGCAATAAAGGATTTTTTTTTCTGTTAACAGAAAACCCTCAAACAAATAAGGAAATCCAAGAATATTAAACTGAAAACTTAAGTTACTAGGTTAGCCAACACATCCATGGAATACACAATGCTTTAATTCATAGATGGCCTAAAGCTATATTATTACAGCCTTAGAGAGAAGTAGCTGCTTCAAACTTATGGGTTGAAGTGTCTAATGATCATTAAGAAAAGGAATTATGCTAAACACAAAGAATATGAAGAAAACTATCAGCAGGTCCCCATGGTTAACCAGATAAGCCACTGGTACGAGAAACGGAAAGTTTCTTCAACCATGAGGATCAATAGCTAAATCATTGGGATAATGGATAATCATGAATACAAGACACTGGCCAAACTGAGTGACACAAAATCATCTTAAGACTCCTACAATTGGTCTAGGTGAATAGTAGTCACTATGTTGAACATGACACTATGAAGAAGTAGCACAATAGTGTTGACATATTGCCCAGATTGTTCTCATGGTCTGCAGTAATATAGGCAATGCTACCATGATCTAGAGCACCTTCTGGATCATCTATCTGTCTTCTATAGCTGCTGTATGCACTTTAGTAACGTTGCATATGCTCTAGCTATACCACATAACACTTTGCATAGGATGCCGTAATTTCGCTTTAGCCAAACCAGCTGTGGTTGCTACTGTGGCTTTAACAAGGTCCAAGACACCTTCAGGCCATACTGCAAAGCTAAACTCACATTGTACTTATTGCACATTGCCACAAAACCTCAACTCACACTGCATTGCTTGAGCGATCCAATTTTCACTGCTTTGTTTACTGCATACCATCCTTCTGTTCAAGATTGAACTTTTGCTTAGTAGGAACTCTTAGTATGTGAATAGCACACCAAAGTTCCAGCATTATCAACATGGAAACTAATCAGATGACAATACCATTGGCCACTAACTAGATATTACACAGAATCACACTCTAGCATTGTCCATGAACAGTAAATGACACAGATATGGAAAATTTGTGTACATATGCCATTTGCAAAATGATGAGATAAAGGATTTACATTAAAAATTTCAGTGGTTACTAGATGGTGCATCAGATCAATCTTTAGGATAAGTCACAATGATAAATATCTTTGTATAAAGACAATAGGACATGGGTAGACGTTCCTAGTGATAGAGGATGCATTTCTTGTGTCTCCCAAATTTTGGAGATGAGGGGAAACAATAAAAGCATACATTGGCATTCCTGAAATACTAGGCATCCCTTGCGTACTCTTGTACCTAGTTGGATTATCAAGGATGTCTAGATGTTTGTTGAAAAGGTGGGACACCATCCCTCACAATTATAAAAAAAAGGAACAAAATAGATATCTCTTTTCTCCCTAAATAAAAACTCTAATATTGTGCATTTTTACACATTTTCCTTTTTCTTTCCTTGTAATCCAATTTTAACATATTTTTTGAAAATGAACTTTTTCCCTGCACAAAAAATGAATAGCTTTGATTAGAAGATGTTGGAAATGCTGATTGCAAAATATAAGTTATGCAAATGACACATAAATCTAGAAGAATAAACTCAAAGTAGGCATTATTGAAAGATTATATGAAGCATTTACCATGAGAGGATCTGAGAAAATGATACTAATGTTGCTAGCTTAGAAAGCCAACACAATTGAAGAAATCCACTAGTAATTCTATCTAAAAGAAAATTTGGTGCCCACCTTAGATATTGGGAAATTCCCCTTGCATTCATGGATAGTGTGCTTGCCAAGAAGATGGATTGTGCCATAGCAGATGAATAATGCAGATAAATGAATGAAAATAGAAAAAGTTTAATGCAAGTGAGCTCATTCACTAGTGGAACATCAATGAAGGAGACGATACAATAAACAATGCGAGGCTAGAAATTTGAAAGGAAGTAGAGGTGTGTAATACACTTTCTACACTTATCTATGAGAAGATGTCATGTCCCCGAAATAGAATATTGAAATAACCAAGTGTTGAGATGCAAATAAATAGAATAAATGACAAATTATGTATTTACAAATATTAACAATTTAATATTACTATCATAATATAATATTATAAATATTAACAAAACGAATATTAGCAATTTAAATATTATAATTATCAAATATAACATTATAAATATTAAAATACACACACACATATATATATAAGAGAAATATTAGCAATTTTAATTATAAGTACAGTAAGATGATGTTTTAATTATAATTAACAAAAATAACAATATAATATAATTTAATATTATTATGAAGATATATATATATATATATATAGAAAACTAATAAATATATAAAATACACATTGTTATTGCTATGACCCCAATTTGATGATATTTTATTAAATAAATAATATTACATCAAATAAATAATAACATAAGTGATACCATATTATAAGCTGCAATATTCCCATCTACCCGGTGAAGGAAATGCAAAGGGAAATAAAATAAGATATAAAATAAATATCATTAAGGAGGCAGCGATCATACTCTGCAGAAGAATGACGAATTAATTACCCTTAAATGAGCAGCAAAAGAAGTCAGCGAATAAATTAAAAGCAGCGACTCTTTTTTGTAATGAAGTTAGTTAAATAGCAAACTAAAAGGTGCAATATAAATAATGGAAAGTTGCGATCCAATTGAGGATACATCCATTAAATGAATAGTCACATCCCTCAGCAAAATAGAGGGATATAAATAAAGATTGAAGTGAGAAACAAAAGGGGGAAATAATAGGGATAGATTTGGAGAAAAGAATCGTTTTAATAAGGACATTTTCTGAAATTTGATCATCAAGAAATACAGAATATTGGTCTGGAAAATAAAAGAATAATTTCTGCAGATCGACCAAAGCAGGGTAGAAGTATTTTCTGTTCTTAAATAACAGTTTGGAAATTATGTTAAGGGTGTAAACAATGGTTATGGTAAACATTTATAATTAAGTTAATAAGTAGTTGAATACGTTATGAAATAAGAATTAAAATAATATCTTAAGTTTATGTATTCAAATATGATTGATAAGTATATTTAAAATATTAAGATTGGTAAATATGTTAAACATAGGATGATTGATAATATATTATTGATGGTTGATAAATACATTTTATACATAAGAATATTTTGGAATAATAAGATTATCCATGATTCTTATAGCATTGTTAATATGTTATTTTAAACATCTTATATATATATGTATGTATATATATACGAATTACGATTGTTCAATAATGATGCTTGCAGCAATTATTAAGTCTTATAAATAGTTATGATGATTAATATAATTATGGATAATAGATTCTTATCTGATGAGTTACACTAACGATATCTTTTGAGTGCAAAGAAACAAGAACAATTGCATCTTAGTAAGATACATCATCGCATCAAAGAAAGAAGATGGATCGGGCTCAGGGAAATAAGTCTGGAAGAACTCCAGTTAGTTCAACGATCGGGGGTAAGTACCTTCAACCAACTGATATACCATTGAGGTTTATATAATCAAATTCCAGTGACAATGGGTTACAGTGTAATGCCTAACTCATATCTTATTAGAATCCATATCGGTGAATATTCTAATCTGTGATGATTTGTGAATTCAATAGGATAAGTGAATGCATAGAGTGATTAAATGACACACTGCAATCAATAGATATATGTGTCTATATATGGAGTTCATCTCTATAGTGTAAGTGAATTTCACATATAGAAATAAATGGATGTTATTTGTCTAGCCACAATAATATTGCTTATAGCAATTATTGTGTCTCATTGAGCTTTTATGACTTTACCTTGAAGAATAGACTTCGGGCCAAAATTCCCTTTCGCTAGCACTCAACAAGGATAAGGAGTTTGTGGAGGGAAAGACTGGTAATTCGATCCATTTATGGACGGTCCCAAGACGGGTGAGACACCTTGAGGGATTCCAATTTGAGATTGTTCACGCACCCTTTGCATAGTAAATGTTAGTGTTTCTTAGATCAGATTAATTTAACCAATTGAATAAAAGAAATGCAACACATAAGACAATGAACACAACAAGATACCCTGGGAAAACCCTCCTCTTGAGGGAGAAAAACCCAGCAAATATATCTCTTATATATTGAAGGAATAAGAGCAGAAATCTGCTTGAACTCAGGCCCAACACAATGCCGAATTTGATACAATGAATGATAGCATCTCTCTTAGATGCAAAGATACAAATGAATATGTTTCTCCTTTTAATCGGTCTGCTGCTACAAAATGATGATCTGCTGTTCAAGTATGAACTTCTTCTATGTATGCGAATCCAAGTATGAGCTTCTTCTATGACTGCGAATTCTGCTCTGCCAAAATAGCGAACTTTCTTTTGTGTATATTCGAATATGTGTTACCATCAAAAGGTAACCTTGTATATATACCTTCTTGGCGCCTCTTCATATGGGTCGGCCTTTTTGATAGATATTTTAAATAACAAATAAGGTCGGCCAGAATAAGTACATAATATATCTTAATTATAAGGTCGGCCCATGTACTAGTGAAGACCGACGCTGCATTAACATCAACACTCCCTCTCAGCTAGGGATGAACTTCCATCTGCACAAGACACATTATGTTAGAATGAAAACAAAATAAAATATCACCTCAACGTGATATTAACCATTATGGCTACTCCCATAGATGGTAAAAACTCATCACGGATTCTCTCACGTGATGTTGTCATGGAGTCACACACATGACATCCACCATAGCTTCTCCCAGAGGGTGGAAACAAGGGCTTTCACCTCAACTCTCTCTCATCAGAGAATTGCATTATCAAGGACTTACACCTCAACTCTCTCTCAGCAGAGAATTGTATTAACAAGGGCTTGCACCTCAACTCTCACTCAGCAGAGAGTTGCATTCTCAACAAGGATCACTGATTACTGAGACTCTTTCTCAGTCAAGGCTGCATTCTCCACCATACCAAGTTTCTCTCGGAAGTATACAAACTTCATCCTGGCGAGAGGCTTGGTGAGAATGTCTGCCGTTTGCTCTTCAGTGCTGATATACCTCAACTGTATAGCTTTCCTTTGCACCATATCTCTAATATAGTGGTACTTGATCTCAACATGTTTTGTTCTGTCATGAAACACAGGATTGACAGAAAGCTTCACACAGCTTTGATTATCACAGTGTATGATAGTAGGCTCCATTGATT
Organism: Sequoiadendron giganteum; assembly: GCA_007115665.2. NCBI lineage: Eukaryota > Viridiplantae > Streptophyta > Pinopsida > Cupressales > Cupressaceae > Sequoiadendron > Sequoiadendron giganteum. The sequence goes on from CM021106.1 coordinate 462,987,048, forward strand.
GACCAAACAATCCTGCAAGGAGCTTACGAAGCCACACTGCCTCACGAGCTGCCACACAAGCTGCAATATACTCTGCTTCAGTTGTACTCAAGGCCACTGAAGACTGTTTCCTGCTACACCAGGAGATCATAGCAGTCCCCAAACTGAAGCAACAACCAGAAGTACTCTTCCGATCTGAGACACATCCTGCCCAATCAGAATCAGTAAAACCATGCAGCTCCAAATCCACATTTGAAGAATATCTCAACCCATATCCAATTGTGCCACATAAATATCTCAGGATATGTTTAGCTGCTACAAGATGTATTTGCTTTGGTTCACACATAAACTGGCTAAGTGCACTCACTGCATAGCAGATATCAGGTCTAGTGTTAACTAGATACATCAATGAACCAATCAACTGTCTATACATCGTAGAATCCACTGGTTCTGAACTAGCTGCAGCTTCTTTCAACTTATCTAAATTAGACTCCATGGGTGTAGACATAGGTTTGCAGTCAAGCATACCAAACCTTTTGAGAATGTCAACAGTATACTTGCCTTGACTTAGAATCATCTCATTTGGCTTTTGCCAAACTTCTAAGCCAAGAAAGTAATGCATAAGACCTAGATTCTTCATCTCAAACTCTGAAGCTAATTCCTTCTTGCATTTTAGTATTAGATGTTCTTCACCAGTAATGATCAAGTCATCAACATATAAAACTAAAATCAATGCTTCACCATTTACTACCTTGAAGTAGAGATTAGAATCTGCATCATTCTTTGAGAAACCCAAACTTGAAAGGTACTGATCAATTCTTTCATACCAAGCACGAGGAGCTTGTTTAAGACCATACAAGGCCTTCTTCAACTTGCAGACATGAGATTCTTTCTCATGTACCTCAAATCCTTCTGGTTGCTCAATGTAAACCTCTTCTTCTATTATGCCATTCAGAAAAGCTGTCTTTACATCCATTTGGTGAATCTTCCATCCTCTAGATGCGGCAATAGCAATGATGGTTCTAACAGACGTGTAACGAGCCACAGGAGCAAAGGTTTCTTCATAGTCAACTCCCTCTTTTTGTGAGAACCCTCTAGCCACAAATCTAGCCTTGTGTTTCTCAATGCTCCCATCAGCTGCATGCTTGATCTTGAAGAGCCACTTAGAAGACACCACAGATTTGTCTTTGGGTCTAGGAACTATATCCCAAACATCGTTCTTAAGTATAGACTGATACTCCTCAATCATGGCATCTTTCCATACTTGTTGACTAGAAGCTTCTTCAACATTTGAAGGCTCTGACTCAATAATCTGACTCATCAAGGCAACATAGCTAGAGAACTTGTGAGGTCTCTTGCTTTCTCTGAAGGTTCCTCTTGGAGCTACAAACCTTTCTGCTTCCTGCATTGTCCTGCGAGCCCAAAGGGGTCTTTTCTTTCCAATCACAATGTCTAGAGGCCCATCAGTAGGATCCAAAGGCTCAGCTGGATCAATATCTTCTTTAGGTTCTGTATCCTCCTCCAGATTCTCTGGGATATGGTCAACTTCCATATCTTGAGGAGGTTCTTCTTCATCGACCTCCATCGGAGTGCCTTTGGACTTTCTATAAGCAACATCTTCCTCAAATGTGACGCCTCTACTAATCTCAATAGACTTCTGTCCTGGAATGTAGATCCTGTAAGCTTTTGATGTCTCACTGTAGCCTACAAGAATTCCTTTCTTCCCAGAAGGTTCTAGCTTTGTTCTCTTTTCCTTTGGAATATGAACATAGACTGGACAGCCAAAGATCCTCAAATGACTAACTTCAGGCTTCATGCCTGAGAATGCTTCTTCAGGAGTTTTATTCTCTAAGATCCTGTGGGGACTCCTGTTTTGAACATAGACGGTTGTTCTTGATGCTTCAGCCCAAAAAGAGATTTGTAAGTCTTGATCATGAATCATAGCTTTCACTGCTTCCACAATAGACCTATTCTTCCTTTCGGCAATACCATTTTGTTGTGGATTATAGGGAACACTGAACTCCCTCTTAATCCCTGCTTCAATACAAAAATCTCGAAAAGGTGCCAGAAGTGTATTCTCCACCATTATCAGATCTTAATACTTTGATCTTCTTCCCAGACAGATTTTCAATCTGCGCTTTGAATTCTCTGAATCTTACTAATACTTCTTCTGATTCTTTCGATCTCAAGAAATAAATCCAAGTCTTTCTAGAGTAATCATCAATGAAAATAATATAATACAAGAAACCACTAGATGATGCAATAGACATTGGACCACACAAATCAGAATGAATGAGATCAAGAATACATTTAGATCTACTTTCACTGGAATGGAACATACCTTTTGTGTTCTTGCCTAGGGCACATCCCTTGCATGTACCTTCATGTTCTTGATCGAATTTCGGAAGACCGGTGACCATCTTCTCCATGATAGGTAGAGCACGAAAGTGAATGTGAGCCAATCTTCGATGCCAAAGTTCACACATGCTGGTACTGTTATGCACAAGTGCTTGAAGAGGACGAGTGCACAGCATGTAGAGACATTCATGTCTAACTCCAATCACTTGAGCAGATTTGAAGCTGGAGTTCTTTGCCCATATAAGAACTTTCCCTTTAGAGAAGGCAACTTGATAACCTTTGTCTTCTAATGCTGAAATTGAAACAAGGTTCCTCTTTATCCCTGGTACGAACAGTACATCATTCAATTCCAAAGAAATTCCAGAATCCAAGTGAAGAGTGGAATTTCCAAACCCTTTTACAGAATATCTAGCATCATCTCCAATAACAACTTGATCACTAGAGTTGCTTTCCATTAAGTTTGAAAGGTGACTTCTGAATCCGGTGATGTGTCTAGAAGCACCACTGTCAATCAACCAAGTGTAAGAGTCCGTAGAAACATTGCTAGACAAGGCTGAATAAAATAGATAATCACTGGAGTCCTTTTGTGGAGTGACTTCTTCAACATCTGCAGTGGCAACTTGAAGCTTAGGTCGCTGAGGGCACACCCTCGCAAAGTGACCATACTTATCACAACGAAAACATTGAATCTTGGACATGTCTCGTTTTCTTTTGAAGGTAGGAGCATCATCATTTCCATCTTCTCGATTCCTTTTGAAGAATCCTTTCTTAAAGTCCTTTTCCTTTGTTTGATGAATGAGAGGTAAGAACTTGTAATTCTTCATTCTTTGAGCTTTGACCAATCCCCCTTGCTGTTAGTCTTGACTCTTCTTGAATGCAATCAATCCTCAATCGATCAAACTTAGGGAGTTCGATCTTGCACTGATTCCTTGGATGAATGCCTCCCATGAAAGCGGAAGACCATTGAGAGCAAGCATAGTCAGTTCTTTATCATCAATCATGTGTCCAATAGTGGAGAGCTGATCTTTTATCTCTGAAATCCTCATGAAGTATGTAATAACAGATTCTCCTTTCTCCATTTTCACATGATGAAGTTGTTGCTTCAGAGCAAGGGCACGACTGGTGTTGTTGATTTCGTACATCTCTTCCAAGGTTGTAAACATCTCTCTTGCTGTATCTAACTTGAAGATAATTGGTACAATATGATCTTTGACGGAATCAACCAATGCTTTCTTTGCCCTAGTGTCTTTCTTCCTCCACTGTAGCTTCTCTTCTTCCCCCTCAGGTTCGGGAACTTTTGTTTTCACAAACTCAGCCAAATCATTTTCTTCCAAGGTTAGCATGAACCTGAATCTCCATGATATGTAATTCGAGATCCCTTCGAGTCTATCCTCGATTTTCAGACCGTTCACCATCTTGAGAAATTTGGAAGATAGACTGAAAAAGAATAAGTGTTGCGAACTAATCTGATCACGATCTTTTTCACACCCGCTCTGATACCATGTTAGTGTTTCTTAGATCAGATTAATTTAACCAATTGAATAAAAGAAATGCAACACATAAGACAATGAACACAACAAGATACCCTGGGAAAACCCTCCTCTTGAGGGAGAAAAACCCAGCAAATATATCTCTTATATATTGAAGGAATAAGAGCAGAAATCTGCTTGAACTCAGGCCCAACACAATGCCGAATTTGATACAATGAATGATAGCATCTCTCTTAGATGCAAAGATACAAATGAATATGTTTCTCCTTTTAATCGGTCTGCTGCTACAAAATGATGATCTGCTGTTCAAGTATGAACTTCTTCTATGTATGCGAATCCAAGTATGAGCTTCTTCTATGACTGCGAATTCTGCTCTGCCAAAATAGCGAACTTTCTTTTGTGTATATTCGAATATGTGTTACCATCAAAAGGTAACCTTGTATATATACCTTCTTGGCGCCTCTTCATATGGGTCGGCCTTTTTGATAGATATTTTAAATAACAAATAAGGTCGGCCAGAATAAGTACATAATATATCTTAATTATAAGGTCGGCCCATGTACTAGTGAAGACCGACGCTGCATTAACATCAACAAAATCTACCATCCAAAAAGGTTAGGAAAGATGAAACAGGGCGAAGATCTATTCTGATCAAGAGTAATAAGTCATATCAGATTATGTTAGTTATGCACTAGTTGATAATAATGCATTTCATTTATCTTATTCCATCAATCTTTCATTGCTCTTTATCAAACAATCTTTAAAATCAAAATTTTAATTTGTACATTTTATGTCTCTAATATGGGGACATTACAATTTAGGTATGTGCAAAATATTAAATTGATCATTCAATTACAAAGAAATAAACACAAAAGTAATATACCATAACATAATGATTTATGTGGGGAAAACCCTTTTAAGGAGAAAAACCCCACACTTCAAAGTAACTCAATGTATTATTTAGTAATCAATGGTTACACTATTCTTGCAGAGTCTAAGCTTTTACAAGAGCATCACCAAAAAGAGTTTTGGAGTAGTTTTGGCAGCATAGTAGTACAGACAACCATAAAACTTTCATCTCAAGCACTCAAAAAATAGGAGATCGAGAAACAATAGTAAACCATCAAATGGTAATTAGGAAACCATGATTAAAACCACCCAAAGTGTGGCATTTGAATCCCTAATCAAGATCCATCACTCAAATCCCAAGATGAGTCCATAGGTTAAAAATAATCTATTCCTTCCACTTGGCACAAGCTTGTCATAATCTGCTCACCAACTCGGGTACTCCATTATCTCTATTCAAAGATGCTTTATGACGGGTCATAACATGCATCATAAGATGGTCAATAAGTGTAACTCCCTCTTACAGCCCTTTTTTGCATCATAGATGCTCTTATATTTTCAATGTGGGAGGCCCAACTTCCAAATGCCATAAATTTTTATTTGGGAAGCAAAGTAAACGTATATTTTGAAAATCTTGAAGAGGTCCATGTAATTATAATTAGTTTGCTTGGGTTAATGTTTGTTTTGACATTTTTTGAGGTCAAGATTGACCTCTAGAGCCTTGAAAATTGTTTTTGACATCAGAATGCAAGGTTGGCACACCTTCCCAACATTCTCCCACTTGTTGAACACCTTGCAAGAGCAAAGGGAATACCAACTATTGTAGGGGCATTTGAGCTTACCTTTGCTGAAATTTTGGGCTTTGCTTTTAATTTTTGTGTTTGTTGTAGGTCTATTTTGTTGTTCTAGTGTGTGTGTGTGTGTTTCCACCTTCTAATTTGGTCTCACCTTTTCCTAGCTTTACTTTGTTGTTGGGTGTTGTAGTTTGTTTTCTTGGGACCGCAAGACAAACTTGGACCTTGGATAGTATTTTTTGCTTCAATTATTTCCTTGGTTGATTCTTAAAACATGAAAACTTTGGTGTTTCAAATTCAACTTGTCTTTGGGCCCACGTAACTGACAAATTCCTAATGGTGGCATCCTCTCCCTGTGCTGATTGTGGGAAGTAATTGGTGGCAGTTACAACTTTTTGGCATCTTGTGTTGTTGGGTCCCACCAACTTTGTCATTTTTGAGGACTAGGTCGAATTTAAATCCCATGATTCTATTCATTCTGCAATTTTCTCTCTCGTTTGCGACTATTATTTTTTCTTTTCCTTTCTTAGATTGGAAGTTACTTGTACCTATTCCTGGATGGGCTAGTTATTTTGGTGGTGATGGTTACTCTTATTGGGGCTGTGACCCTCTTATTTTGGTCTAGCCATACAAAATAAACAAATAGAGAGGGTCTTATTTTAAAGAAAAACATTTGAGTTTGGTTGACCCATACCAAAGACTATATTTGAAGGTTAGATTGCTGGTGGACTTGGAATAATTTCTAGGTTGATATTTGCATATTTTGAGTTTTGATAAGATTGAAGGCTTTATGCTTGAGTGAGGTGGTTGCATGCAACACACGTTTTGTCATTTTCTAAGTTGCAAGTACTTTGCAAATTTATTTCGAGCAATGAAATCCTTAATTTATGGGTGGTGTTGTTTTCATCTTTAAACTGTTGTTATATAGAGGGTTGGTTGCTTGGGTGAGTTGTCTTTCATTGGACACTTGACCCATGTCCACATTATTTGGTATTAGAGCAAGGTTAAACTCAGTGGGATTGTTGAAGGAGTCAATCTTGAAGGCCCTGAAAAGTTTTGAGGCAGGTGTGTGGATCCTATAACTAAAAATGGTTGAGATGAAAAGATAGCTCATGCTAATGCTAAAATGACAAAGATGTTGAGGGTGATGGCAACAAGGTTAGAAGCATTGGAAATAACACAAAGGAAAGTTGTATTTGTTGAAAATGTAAGTGAAGATCAAGAAGAAGATGCAAAACCAACTGAACAAGGAGGAAAATATATGAACGAGCCTTTCATGAGGGCTATGTCTCTTATTAGAAGTTGACCACAGTTAGAGATATTGTGCTACTTTTTTGGAAGTTTGAATGCTAAAGAGCTTGTGGATTGGTATGCGGAGATGGAGAAGTACTTCGAATTTGAGTCCGTAGAAGACTTGGAGAGAGTGAAGCTTGCTAGTACCAGGTTCATGCATTCCTTCGGTAGGATCATGTACAGTTAGATTGACAAAGGAGCAGAAAGGAGAAGATTTAATCATGGGATCAAATGGTGGCAAAGTTAAAGTCAATTTTCTTACTTATAGATCACCACCTAAATATGTTGAAGCAATTATAGAACCTAAAGTAGAGAGTTGAGTGTTAAAGCTTATGCCAAAGAGTTTTACTGGCTTAACATTCGAGCTAGCCCTGTTGGGGATGATGAGGAAAAAGTTGCAAGGTATATCAATGGACTCTACTTGGCTGTTCAAGATGAGTTTAGTATGACCTGGATTAGATTGGTAGAAAAAGCCTCCCAATGTACCTTGAGAGTAGGAGAAGCTAGCTAGAAAGCAACTAAAGAATTCCAATGGAAGAGGATTATCCTCTAGAGGAAGAGGATGAGAATGATTTGGTGAAGATCAAAGACAATATAATAGCGAAGGGGAGTCTAGCACTTCTTGCAATGACAATTACAGTCAAGACACAAGAGGAAGAGGAAATTCCTCAAGAGGAAGGGAAAGCTACTAAGAGGAAGAGGTAGAGGGTTCACTTGCTACCAATGTGTATAAGCTGGCCATAAGGCCTTTGAGTGTCCAAAAGCACAAGAAGTTTGTAGAAGAAATCATATTGCTGAAGCTATTAGAGAATATGTAGCACCACCTCAACATGTAGATGAACCTAAGCAAGGGGAGGCCCTCATGATGAAGAGAGTATTGCTGAAATTGGAGAAGGAAGAACATGGACCAGCTCAAAGAAATAATATTTTTTAGGGCTTTATCCAAGTCCAAGGGTAAGTGTTGCAAAGTTGTGACTGATCGTAGGAACATGGCTAACTTGTATTCAGTGAAATGGTGGAGAAATTGAAGTTGAAAATGATCCCACATCTTAGACCATACAAGGTATTTTGGCTACGAAAAAAATACCAACTTTTGATAAAAGAACAATTCCTAGTTGAATTTCATAGAGGAGCATATATGAAATATTATGTTTATGGATTCTTATCATTTTTTGTTGGGTATACCATGACAATATAATTGGAAGGCTATCCATGATGGCAAGAAGAACACTTACATCAACATCAAGGATGGAAAAGAATACATGTTAAATCCATTGCAGTGTAGAGGAGAAGTGGACAGCAATCCAAAGGTATATTTAGTTTCTAGGAAACAATTTTTAAGTGATGTAAAAGAAGGAACGTGTTTTGTCGTTATTCCTAAACTTTGACAAATAAAAATAGGAAGCATGGATGAAGAGTTTACATATGAAGTTCAGAAATTGCTTGAAGATTATGCGGATATTTTGTCACAAGAGTTGCTGGATGGGTTACACCCATAAGAAGCACCAGTGATCACATGGACTTGATCCCTAGAGCAAGCCTATCAGACAAGGCTGCATATAGAATGACATAGGTGGAGAATGAAGAAATAGAAAGATAAGTCCAAGAGTTGTTGGATAAGGGTTTGATTAGAGAAAGCTTGAGTCCTTGTGCTATATGAAAACATTACTAAGACCTAAGAAAGATGGAGAATTCCATAGGTGTAACGATACTTGAGCCATTGATAATAGTAAAATATTGGTTCCACTACCTTGAATGGATGATTTGGTGGATTGCTTGAGTGCAGCCTAGTTCAATAGTTTTTGAATTGAAGAGTGGATACCACTAGATTCCGATTAGAGGAGATGAATGAAAAATCACTTTCAAAACCAAGGATGGGTTGTATGAGTGGCTGGTCATGCCATTTGGATTGATAAATGCACCTAGTATTTTCATGATGTTGATGAATGAGGTCCTAAAGCCTTATCTTGGTAAGTTTGTAATTGTTTATTTAGATGATATTTTGATTTTCAGCAAGACAAAAGAAGATCATTTTGGAACATTTAAGGATAGTTTTGCAAAGATTGAAAGAAGAAAAATATGGAAAATTGTAGTTTTGTGAAGGATGAATTTGTGTATCTAGGATTTGTTACTTCACAAGAAGGGCTAAAGATGGTCCTAGAAAAGGTAAAATCCATTGTAAATTGGCCATCATTGAAGAGCACATTTGAGACAAGGAGTTTTCATGACCTAGAAAGCATCTATATGAAGTTTATCAGAAATTTCAGTGGTATACATGCACCAATCACAGAGACCATGAAGAAATTTTTGGTGGACTATAGGAGCAAAAAGGAGCTTTCAACTTTTGATGGAAAAGGTAACATCACAAGTTGTCTTTTCATTGCTTGATTTAACAAAGTCTTTTAGGTGGACTGTGATGCAAGTGGAACAACAATTGGAGGAGTTTTGAGCCAAGAAGGTAAACCCATAGCCTACTTTAGTGAAAAATTCCATAAAGCTAAAATAAGCTACTTTGTTTATGATTAAGAGTTTTATGCCATCATTCATGCACTCAGGAAGTGGAGACACTACTTGCTACTAGAGGAGTTTGTCTTATACACGAATTATCAAACACCAAGGAACATAAACAACTAAGGTAAACTTAATCAAAGGCATAATTAAATGGGTTGAATTTTTGCAAAGTTATTCATTTGTTTTGAAGCATATAAGTGGTAAATATAATTGAGTGGCAGATGCATTAAGTAGGAGATATTTCTTATTGAGTGACATGAGATTAGAAGTCATTGGTTTTGATTCCATGAAAACCACAAGGGTCCATGAGGGAAAATTTAATGAGGGAAAAGCATAGTGGAGGCTTAGTTGGTCACTTTAGAGTGGATAAGACATTAGCATAGTTGAATGAGAAGTGAGAACTATTATTGGCCTAATATGGGAAAGGACGTGAAGCACACGTTGCAGCATCGTAGAATTTGTCAACATGCCAAAAGGAGAAGTCAAAACACTGGATTATATCAGCCTTTACCTATTCTAAAAAGACTATGGGAGGAGGTATGGATTTTATTCTTAGGTTGCCAAGAACACAGAAGTAATGACTCTATTTATGTGGTTGTAAATAGATTTTCTAATTCCATGTGAGAAATCAAATGATGTTACTCATGTTGCCAATTTGTTCTTTAAGGAAATAGTAAGGGTTTGTGGATTACCAAAGAGCATAGTCTTGGATAGAGACACAAAATTTGTGGGCCACTTTGGACATATTTTGTGGAGGAAATTAGACACCAAATTGACAGTTTTGTCTATCATTCTCAAACAAATGAGAAAATAGAAGTTGTTAATAGGAGTTTGGTTGATCTACTAAGATGTTTAGTGAAGCCCACTCAATGAGATTTAGTTCTAGTACAAGCTAAATTTGCTTATAACAATTCTATAAAAAGAAGTACAACCAAAACCTGATTCCAGATTGTATATGGATACAACTAAAGACGGGTAGACACTTTGAGGGACACTACTGATTTAGGCAAAAAAAAGATGTTGTTGTAAAAGATTTTGTTGATTATATACATGAGTTGCACGAGGAAGTCAAGAAAAAATTGGAGAAAGTGCAATGCTGTATAAGGAACATGCTGATCTCAAGAGAAGGGAGCAGGAATTTCAGATTGGGGATCTTGTGTTAACTCATTTCAGAAAAGAAATAACCCAAGGAATATATGTAAAGTCTTAAGAAAATTCGCAAGTAATGCTTTTGAGATAGAGATTCTTGAAGGTGTAGACATTTCACCTATTTTCAATGTTGTTAATTTGTACTATTATTATGAAGGGTAGAATTGTGAAGAAGAAGGTATAGGCCTTGATGAATGGAGGGAAGAATGGGTACAACATTTTCCATAGAAAGAAAGAGAAGAAATTGAAGCTATCATTGACTCCCACGTAGCCAAAATGACAAGAGGCAAGGAGTACAAGTAATATTTAGTCAAATGGAGAAATAAGACAATAGATGAAGCAACTTCGATGAATGCATTTAAGGTTGCTAAGTGTGGAATTTCAATTCTAGATCCTTTGAAATGTTCATGGGTTCTCAAACTCATGAAACACTTCACCTACCTAGCATGCCTGATGTAGGGGCATCTGGGCTTACTTTTACCCTACTGAAAATTTGGGCTTCTCCTTTGATTTTTGTGTTTGTTGCAAGTCTATTTTGCTGTTTAGGTGTGCATGTGTGTGTTTCCACCTTCTGACTTGGTCCAACCTATTGCTAGCTTCAATCTGTTGTTGGGCGTTGTACTTTACCTTGCTAGGACCACAAGACAAACTTGGATCTTGGATAATATATTTTGTTTTAGTTATTCCCTTGGTTGGCGCTTTAAACCTAGAAACATTGGCATTTCAAAAAGAACTTGTCGTAGGGCCCACATAACCAAATGGATTCCTTATGGTAGTATCCTCTCTTTGTGGTGATTGTGGGAAGTAATCGGTAGCAATTACAACTTTCTGGCGTCTTCCTCTATTGGGTCCCACCAACTTTTTTCTTTTTGAGGACTAGGTGGAATTCAAATCCCATTATTCTATCCATTTTTTGATTTTCTCTCTCATTTGCTGCTGTTTGTTTTTTCCTCTTCTTTGACTGGAAATTGCATGTACCTATTCTTGGATGGGTCAATTATTTTGGTGGTGATGGTTCCTCATGTTGGGTTTGCAATCATCTTATTTTAGTCCATCCATATTCACAAAAAATAGAGAGGATCCATTTTTAAAAGAATGTTTGAGTTTGGTCAACCTGTACCCAAGATTGTCTTTGAAGGACAAACTACCAATGGACTTGGAATAATTTCCAAGATGATATTTGCATAATTAGAGTTTTGGATAACATTGAAGGCTTCATGCTTGAGTGAGGTGGGTGTATGTAACACATGATCTGTTATTTTTTGAGTCACAAGTACTAAGCAATTTTCTTTTCAAGCCATAAAATACCTTAATTTGTGGGTTTGTGTTGTTTTTGTCTTTAGGCTACCATTATTAAGAGGGTTGGTTGCTCGGGTTACTTGTCTTTCATTGGACACTTGACCCATGGCCACATTACTAACACTATCAACTATCTGTTATGGGTCGAGAGGCCCATTGACATACTACACCATGTGAAATTTTGTGTGCTTCTTGACTTTATCAATGCATTTGCAGCTTTTTGCAAAGTGTCAACTTTCTCTACCATCACCCTCCCATCCGCTACCATGTCATGAAAACAATGTTATTGGCATCTCTGTGCTTTGTCCTTGCATGAAGGTTGAGTTCTTTGCTTAACATATGGCACTTTGAGTGGCACAAAGAACTTTGATAGCTCCCTAACTCAGCCCCACATCTAAACACAATCTCTCAAGTGCGATGGCCTCCTTATATGCATGAGTAGCTACCATGTACTCAACTTCTATAGTGGACAAAACAACCACAACCTATCATTTATCATTCAACTAATAGCACTACCAAATAAATTGAACATATCCATTGTTTGATCTTTTGTTGTTGACATCTCCTACCTAATATGAATCCATGAATATTCACTAAGTATTGGCCCCTTGAAAAATCACCATGATAACAAACATAGTACTTGGAGGTACATTGCAAATATTTGAAGACCCTCTTAACCACACCCCAATGATCTTGTCCAGGATTAGACATAAACCAGCCCAAGACTCCCATTGTTTGGACAATGTTCGGTCTATTATAGACCATAACATGCATCAAACTCCCAATTGCGTTGGCCTAAGGAACACGAGCCATTTCCTACATCTCTGTGGGTGTTGTAGGACATTGCTCAACTAATAGCTTAGTTCCCGTAGAAATAGGAACACTCAATAGTCTGCTATTAGCTATGTTGAAACGTTGTAGTACAAAGTTCACATACTTACTTTGGCCTAACCAAAGCTTTCTGTTCACTCTATTTTTCAATATCCATACACAAGATATACCTAGCAGCCCCCAAGTCTATGTCAAATTGTGTTGAAAATTGAGACTTTAAATCACAAATCACATCCATATTGTTACTAGAAAACATATCATGTATGTACAATGTGATGACAAGGAATCTATCACTATCCATTTTATACTAAACACAATGATCCGATTTTATTTTCTCAAAAATCCCAAGCCCAACACAAATGAATCAAATTTTCGGTACCACATTCTAGGAGATTGTTTGAGACTAGACAAAGATTTTTTCAAATTGTGAACCAAATTTTCCTTTCTTTTAACTACATAGTGCTCTAGTTGTGTTATGTAGATCTTTTGCCAAGTCACCATGCAAGAATGTTATCTTCATATCAATTTGTTCTATCTCTAAATCAAAAGCTATTGTTATAGATAACGAGAATTTGGTAGATGTTAGCTTTAGCAATTGGGGAAAAAAATCTCAGCAAAGTCTGTCTCCTCAACTTGGGAATATCCTTTCACAACCAATTTTGCCTTGTACTTTTCAACATCATTATCTAAATTGATCTTTTCCTTGAACACCCATTTACATCCAATAGGCTTTTTTCCTTGTGGCAATGGTACCAAGTCCCATGTGTCATTCTTCTTCAACTCAACCATCTCATCCATAGCCACTCTCTAGGACTCAAAATCACCTATATTCATTGGCTTTTTCATAGTTTGAGGCTCATTAGTATTAGTAATCAAAGCAAATATACATCTCTAATCAGGAGTATACCTATTTGGTTGTTGCCTTTGTCAAGTGGACCTCTTTAAGAGCTGAGGAGGAGGTTATACCCCCTCTTTTGATCTATTGGAACTGTTTGAGCCGTGTCTCCTATTTTGGTCCTTCATGAGCTTTTGATTTCATCCTTCTTGATCTTTGGGGTTAGTTTAACCACATCTTTCTTCAAATCCTCATCTGGGTGTAACACTATGGAAGAAAGCTTAATCTTTTTGCAAATAACACTTTTGTTGTTCAAAATTCTCAACCATAGGATCCCAAAGCTTGTACCCTTTCACATTGGCACCATAGTTGATGAAGACACATTTCACTGCTGTATTCTCCAACTTTGTCTGTTTCTCCCTATTCACGTGTATATGCCTCGCAACAAAAAAATAGTAAGATGATGCAATGAGGCATTTTTGCATGTGCGTGTCTCCATAGGGGGGTCTTGTCAATAATAACTGATGTAGGAGAACTATTAGTCAAGTAACAAGTTGTAGCAATCACTTTTGCCTAGCCCTTTTGATCAATGTTTTATTCATTCTTTTTGTAACTCCATTTTGCTGATGGCTATATGGAGTTGTCTTATGTCTCTCAACTTGTGCTCTTTATAGAATTTGTCAAAATTTGTGGAACAAAACTTACCGCCATTGTTAGTTCTCATAACCTTAATCTTCCTACTAGTGTCATTTTCCAAAAGAGCTTTAAACTACTTAAACTTACTAAAGACTTCAAATTCACTCCCAAGAAAATACACCTATGCCCTAGAATAATCATCTATGAGGATACTAGTTGAAAGACAAAATCAAAGGAACATTAACAAGGCCAAATGCATTTGAATGAATTCAATCCAACACTTGAGAAGATTTGTGAAAATTAGAATAAAATTGAATGTGGTTCTATTTTCCATATACACACTGATCACATAAATCAAATTCAAGAGTATAATCATTCATCCCACCAACAAGATTTTTACTTTTAGTGTCCTTAGACGCGTCTCACCTATATGGCCCCTTCTTTGTTGCCATAGCATTGTTTTCTTTGCAAGTAAGTTTCTCTCTGAAGTAAGATATCGCTTAGGTATCCAAAATGCATGGCCATTGGAAGTAGACACAAGGTTTCTCTTTACTATTGATTTCGATGGTGAAGGTGTAGATTCTAGAGATCTTGTCACCATAGGAATAGAAGAACAATCGCATTAGATAGTGCATGCATCTAGTTAAAATAAAGTGCCCGCACAAACACTCTTAGCGTGCACCATAACTCCGTACACCATCTTACTCCCTCCACTAGCAAAAACAACTTGTACACCCACATCATTGAGTTTGCTAACTAATAATTGTTTCCATGCCAAACTAGGGATGTGCAACATACCATTGATCCCCTTCACTCGTCCATCAGGGAATCACCTTTGGACTCTACTACAACCAATTATTCTTAAGTGAGAATAATCATTGAGGTATACCTTCCCACCATCATATTCTTTATACTTTTAAAACCACCCTCAATGGGAGGGCATTTGGAAGACGGGCTACAAAGTCTATCAATCACACACCTTTTGATGCATGAGCTGCCAAGGCTATGACAAAGGCATCTAGATTATCTTGAGAGGACTTTTTGGACTCATCACCTAAAGAATTTTTGATTTTGTTTTTCTCTTCTTTGTAGTCTCTATGGAAGTGCTCAGTCTTGCCATAGTCCTAAGTCCATCGCAGCAAAAATCTTTTGGGAAAAAATCGGCAAACCAAAAGTATAAGATTTTTTGAAAAAATCGGGAAAAAATCGGATTAAAAAAAAAAAAACGTTAAAAATTTTAGAACAAGAGATAAAAACTGTTTTTAAAAAAATTTGAAAGGCATTTCCATAGCATAGAGATATAGAGAGCAAATAAAATAAAGAGTTTAACTAATGAATTGTAGAAAATAAATTTTTGTAATTTATAATTTTATATTCATATTGCTGATTACATTCATTGCATTGCACATCTTTCAAACTCAAAGCATTACTTCACATTGCGTAACTAATAACTAGATGCTGATAGATGACAAAATTTCAATTACAATATAGTTTTTACAAAGTCAACCTAAGCAATTATCCAATTACTTCACATTGCATAACTAATAACTAGGAGCAGCTGCCAATTGCATTAGCTTGTCAAGGCATTCCATGAGACCACATTTCTTTGAGGCATTTTTTCAAACAGTTCACTACCTTGTCTATGCTACGAATTTTTTCATACATGTCTACCAAAGAATTTTATCAAACAGTTCACTGCCTTGCTGCTATGGCTAAAAGCCTAAAACAAGTGCTTTCAAACAAGCTATGGATGCTTGGAAAAAATCTATCAAAGCATAATATTTAGCAATAGCATAGACAAGGCAGTGAACTGTTTGAAAAAATGCCTCAAAGAAATGTGGTCTCATGGTGATGGAATGCCATGACAAGCCATAGACAAGGCAGTGAACTGTTTGAAAAAATGCCTCAAAGAAATGTGGTCTCATGGTGATGGAAGGCCATGACAAGACATAGACAAGGCAGTGAACTGTTTGAAAAAATGCCTCTAAGAAATGCCGTCTCATGGTGATCATTTCTTAGAGGCATTTTTTCAAACAGTTCACTGCCTTGTCTATGCTACCACATTTTCCATACATGTCTACCAAAACATTTTATCAAACAGTTCACTGCCTTGCTGCTGTGGCTAAAAGCCTAAAACAGGTGATTTTGAACAAGCTATTTGTTGTTGTTTATAGATCAGACATGAAAGCAAACAGAAAAATGCAACACATGAGACAATGAACACAATCAGATACCCTGGGAAAACCCTCCTCCTAAGGGAGAAAAACCCAGCAAATAATTCTCTTATATATTGTAGGAACAAGAGCAGAAATCTGCTTTACAACACAGGCCCAGCAATGGCCGAATTTTATATAATGAATAATAGCACCTCTCCTAGATGCAGTGATACAAACGAATATGTTTCTCCTTGAATTCGGTCTGTTGTTGCAGCATGATCTGCTGCTACACAATAATGATCTGCTACTCAAGATGTTGATCTGCTGCACAAGTGCGACCTTCTTCTAGGAATGCGAATATTATGAATGAACTTGATGATGAACAAATGAGCAAAGCGACCTTGTATTTATACAAAGTGAGGTGACTCTTCAAATAGGTCGGCTCTCTTAGAGAGAATTAATAAATACAATAAATGCCAAAGGTCGGCCCAAATAAGATGGATTAGGAACAATAATTAAATCAAAGCCTAATGGGGCCTTTCGCCTTTTTGACCAATAGATCCCGAATGACTTGAGACATTGCATTGGGTTTGGATCCAAATACAACAGCCCATAGATCTCTTTCTAAAACATATCCTCTATCATGAGCTTCCACAACTCAAAGTGCTAGTGAACCTTTTCATCTCTATCCTTGATGTGCTTGTCATTTTCTTGCAATAAGATCTTTTGTGCAAGCTCCCACTCAAACCAAGATTACAACAAGAAACCTTGCCCGTAACAACTAGGACCTGAGGTGATCAAGCTCTGATATCAAATGAAAGGAAGTAGAGGTGCGAAATATGCTTCCTACCTTGATCTACGAGAGGTGTGCAAAAAATTAAATTGATCATACATTTACAAGGAATTAAATGTAAAAGAAAAATACCATAACACAATGATTTATGTGCAGAATACCCTTTTCGAGAGAAAAACCATACTCCAAAGCAGCTTAATGTGTTATTTAGTAATCAACGGTTATGATACATATATAGAGGCTAAGCCTTTACAAGAATATCACCAACAAGAGATTTGGGGCAATTCTGACAACATAACAATACCTACGGAATTCACTATTAAACCTCCATCTCAAGAACTCAAAAAATAGGAGAAGCAATACATGAAACCATGAGCTAAAACCATCCAAAGTGTGGCTCCCAAATCTCTAGTCAAAATCCATTGCCCAGGTCCCAAGATGAGTCCGTTGGCTAAAAATTGTTTATTCCTTCCACCTATCATGATCTGTTTACCAACTTGGCACTCTATTTTGTCTCCATTATCTCTGATCAAAGATGCTTGATGATGTGTCAAAACATGTGTCATAAGTTGCTCAATAAATGTGACTCCCTTTTACAATCCTTTTATGCATCATAGATGCTTTTACATTTTTGATGTGGGAGGCCCAATTTCCAGAGGCCATCTAGGAAGTCGATTGAGCCCCTTTTTATTAAACTGAAGATCTTGAAGAGGTCAATGTAGTCATAACCAGCTTGCTCTGGTTAAGGCCTGTTTTGACATTTTTTTGGGGCCAATATTGACCTCGAGGACCTTGGAAAATGCATTTTTGTGTTATATAACCTGAAAATTGTATTTTTTTCTTTTCTTAACATTATGACGCAAGGTTGAGACATCTTTCCCAGCAGAAATTGCTAAAATAGAACCTTAGGCAGTGCATTTAAAAGAAATATAAGTTTTGTGAGTGAGTGCAATGAGAAGCTGGGCCAAAGAAATTTAAAAATATATAAGTGTCATCTGTCAGTAAGGCAGATGTTGGGGGAGCAAGTGTCTACAACATGGAGGCTTTGAGAGCCACATCAGTTAGTGTGGGTAGATATTGGGGATACACTTGACATGGCTAAAATTGATTTAAAGTGGCCTTGATGTGTTGGTCAAATATAAACATGGATAAAGAGATGCAATCACAAGAAGATATAAAAGCTGATGACTGCAAGTGTTCAAGAGTACATTAGCAAGTGCAAATAAATATGTTTTAGAAAAACTATCACACTCTAAGAATAAAAGTCTTAGAGGAGCTTTTGTTCACTTGAATAAGATTAAAAAATGGTTCAAGTGATAAAGTTGTAGAAATCATACGGGGGAAGTCTTGAGTACAAATTCGTGGCTGTTAGTTTTGCAAATGTGTTGAAGTTAAAAAGCCATGGCTTTGTTTTCCTCAAGAGCATCCAGGACCAATAGATATTTTTTGTTTTCGTAAGAGTTGTTTTTCACAGCCACAAACATGTCATCATGAATGGAATTAAGAAAGGTGTTTAGGTTAATATTTATTTGATTAAGCATATTGTTGAAATAGTGTCCAATGAAAAGATACAATTGTTGAGGCAAAACATATCATGGCATTTCCAAGCAAAGTGAGTTGGTGTCAAAAGATTTACAAATAGAAAATAAAAATAGTCATTCAAACCGGCTGGAAAAGGACCACAGTTTTACAAAATTTTAAGAAGGCCAGAGATGCAAGATGATCAAAATTTACAATCTACTGAGGCACTTGCAGCAGTAACCATAAGGAGTGCCTACATCAACTCCCAGCCAAAAGAAAATACAAGGGAAGGGTTTAATGAAAGAATAAATCCTGCAAATGAGAGATGTTCCACTAAAGAATTAAATGAACACTATAAACAAAGTGAAGGTTGGACAGATGTTGGAAGGCAGAGACCCTAGGGCCCTCAAAATAAATGGCATCAGCAACACTGTCCACCAAGTGATCATCAAGAATCTGCTTGAGACTGCCATTTGATGATGTATCTTTGACCATTTGGATATTGCATAATTATATCTCTCATGCTTTTCTAATGTTTATGTGGTTTTATATATCATAGCAGCAAAAATCATTTGGGGAAAAAATGGCAAATCAAAAAGTATCAAGTTTTTTTTGAAAAAATCAGGATTTAAATGGGAAAAAATTGCATTTAAGAAAAAATGTATATTATTGTATTATTATTATTATAATTTATTATTATATTATAATAATATAATTATAATACAATAATATAATTATTATATATTATTATTATATTATAATAATAATATATATATTTTTTGGTAAGCTCCACCAGAGGGGGTGGCTCCCATTTTTTATCGATTAAAGCAAAAATTACAATCGTTCCTCCCAGGGCATATAGCCCAAATGTCGTGGAAAAGAATTAACATATTGAAATAATAAAACCAAACAACTTAGCCCCCCACACCACCAACAGCAGCCACATAATCCTTATTGATCACACCAGCAAAGTCCATATACTGTTCGACCTCGGGAGGCTCAAGCAACAAACCCTTGCCGTCTGCACCAGAGTTAGCCAACCAATCGGCAGCCCCATTTGCCTCTCTGTAAACATGCTTAATGGTGAAATCCATCTTCTCCAACCTCATCCACGCCTGAGACATCAACCTTTCCAATTTCCAATTCGCACATTTCTTATTCCGTATCCCATTGATACAAATCATCGAATCACCTTCAATGTCTATGAAGAGCTGGCCTCTTTTAACACACTCCTCCAAACCCCTGATTAAAGCTGAAAAATCGGCTTCATTATTTGTAGCCGATCCAAAAACTTCAGCAATCGCCCAAACCACCTTCCCTTTATTGTCTTTTAGCAGGCACCCAATGCCAGCCTGTCCAGGATTGCCCTTGGCAGCGCCATCAAAGTTCAGTTTCAGTCTCCCGCTTGGGGGAGTCTTTCATCTAGCATGCTTCCTGCTCATATTCTGACTCGCCGCATCCTTCAAACCGAATCCCATGGGGGCCTTTAGCCCTCCCCACTGCTTACTATAATAATAATATAATTATAACAATAATATTATAATTATAATATATTATTATTTTAATATGTTATTGTTAGAGTAATAGGTTAATTACTTAATTTTTACTTAAGCTGAACTTAGGCACTTTAATAATTATTCAATCCTAGGGTTCACTTTAGGGTTTCGATCTCCTTTCTTAAGGATTGATCTCTTTGTAATTATCTAATTTTGGTTAATGCATTTTTGCTTCATGTTTGCAGAGCAACATTCTTGTGTCTCTTGATCTCCTTTGGTGATAGGTTATTTGCTTGCAAGTGTTCATTGGGATCTATGAGGTTGGATTATCAACTTCTACATGGTATTAGAGCTCCAGATCTGTAAGCTTCTTGTTCCTTTTTTTGTGAGATCTTCTTTAGAAGTGGTTTTTTAGTGCATCCAGGGTCAAATCAGACCTCTCCATTGAATCCAGAGCTATCGGAATAGTCAAGCTTGACCTTTGTTTTGTCAAATTTGGCGTTTGTTTGTCAAATCTATGAGGGTTTGAAGAAAGGGCTTTTTTGCTAGATCTAGGGGGTGCCTAACTTTTCGGGGCATTTTGAGCCTGAACGAACCTCATCATTGCGTCCAGAGCGGCCAAAAACCTTAAGATCGACTGTAAAATCATCGAAATTTGAGCAATTGACCTTTGAGGCAATTTTTTTTTGGTCTGTACAACTGTTTGCACGTAGATCAAGAAAATTTTTCTTCCATGGCTTGGTAATTTTTAAAATATTTTTTGGCTTTAATTTTTTTTCAGAAAATTAACAAAAAATGAAAAATCTTGTAAAGTTTTTGTTTTTAAAAATAAATAAAAAGTAAAAAAAAAGCCTTTTTAAAGGCTTACGGTGGGGCCTAGGTATTGGGTACCCGCAGGTACCTGCGTAAGTTGGCTTGTGGCCCCTGTATTGCCAGCACCTTGCGTCAATGCCGGTGTACGGTGATCGGCCGACGGCGGGTCAGTCGTCCAGCGGCCTTAAATTTTTTTCTTTCAATTTTTTAATTTTTATAAAAAGCAATTTTTTTAAAAATAAGCCCAATTGGGCAAATACGGTGACGGCCATTTGGTCGTCAATTTTAACCTCATATTTTTGCTGCGACAACCGTTTGAACGTCAAATTTAATGCAACAGTCTGTGTAGTTGCTCTTTAAGGGCGGTTTTTTTTTGGAGGCCATAACTTTTGCCCACGGTGTCGAAATCAGGCAAACGAGATATTGTTAGAAAGGACTTAGAGTACTTTCCAGTAGTGCACGTATTTTTTGGAGATTTTTTCTTAGGTCCTTGTTATTTCTAGTCAAAGTCAGATCTTCTTTTCTAGAGTTGCTTTCAGTGTTTTCGACAAAGCTTTTGCATACGATGTTGAAAATGGGCAAACGAGATATCGTTGGAAATCTAGTTCCGAGCTCTTCGCAATGGTGCAAGTGGTTTTCATATTTGAATTTTGGTTTTTTCCAGAAATCCTTCTTCTCAGATGTAGTCCTTTTTGGACCTTATGGGCTCACATTGCATGTATTTATCATCTGTAAACACACTAAAATAAAGTGCCTCAACTTTGTATGTGTAGTATTGGGATTCTTGCACATCATATTGTGCCTTATTGTACTTGCACTATGATATAAAGTGCCTTGGGGGTTGATGTCTGCCTTTGTTTTTCCTTCATACCTTTCTCATGCGTGTGTGCCTTGGTTTGCACACCATTTATATCTGCTTGTACTTTCATGTCTGCACATTCAGATGTTCTTGGTTCTTTATCATGCACTACATTCAGGCATTCATTTCAGTGTACCTGTCATACCTCTCCCTTGTCAGCATTATGGGGGGGTTTCTACTGTTGGTGCTAATGCTTCCTTGGTTTCGTGTCAGAGTGAGCTATGTATACAGTATTTGTTCCTATGTACTAGGCGGATGCAGTAGTTGGTTATTGTTGTGACCTATTTCACACATCGCCCCATTGCAAATGGGGACCCCCCCAAGTTTTGGTTTCGCCCTTTGCGTTGCCAGTTTAGAGTTCAAAATTTGGGTAAGTTTTTGAGAGTCAGTCTGGCCAAGTTAAGAGTTTGAACCCGTATGAGTGCCTAAACGTCATGGAAGGGCTTGGAAGGTCCGAAAGACGAGGATCGCCTGTGCTCTTGGTCATTTCTGACACTTCCTATTTTTTAGGGATTCTGCTTTTTTGCTTTTTGGCATTTTGAGGCCATTCTGGGGTTCCTATTTTTTAGGGATGATTTTTGCTTTTTCTATTTTTAGAAAGTTTCTATTTTTGGAAGGTTTCTATTTTTGGATCCCACTGAGCATGAAGTCAATACGCCTCCAGAAGTCATCATGAAAATCAAAGTGAATGATGAAAAGTTTGCAAAAATGGCTATCTGGCAAAGTGCGCCCATGAGAAAGAATGGCAGGCCAAGCATGAAGTCCGCCCTTGCCTTTGGCATGCCAAAGACAGGCAATGGCGAGCCAAGGCTGGAGTCCACCATGGCACAAGAGACCTCCAAGTCCGCCCATGGCTTGAGGAAGCATGAAGTCCGCCCTGGAAGAAAGTGGCAAGACAAAGGGTCAAGTCCGCCCTAGGAAGGAAGAAATGGATGGCGAGAGAGGAGGCCAAGTCCGCCCATGGCTTGAGGAAGGGTGAAGTCCGCCCTAGGCACAAGGAAGGATGGACGGCGAGAGAAGAGGCCAAGTCCGCCCCTGGCAAAGCAAGGTCAAAGTCCGCCCCAAAAGTCAATGGAAGCAAGCCTCCAAAGTCCGCCCAAGCCAAGTGAATGGCAAGACAAGGGGTGAAGTCCGCCCTAGGAAGAAGAAGAGGTAAAGTACGCCATGGCAAGGAGACTCTCCAAGTCTGCCCTTGGACAAGGCAAGACCAAATGCGCCCATGGCAAGGAAGAAGTCCAAGTCCGCCATAAACAAGGCAAGGATAAAATACGCCATTGACAAAGAAGTGTGAAGAAATTCGCCCAACTTAGGAAAATAAAATTTTTCTCAGGCATGAAAAATGGAGAAATGCCTAGAGAGAGAAGAGGTTAAGCGAGCACGAAAATCACTCCTCGGCGTAACGGAATGAAATTCCTTGGCAAGGAAGGAAGAGTGTAAGGCAAGGCAAACACAAGGACCATCCCTCTCAGCTTGAATAAATTCCTAAGGCATGATAAAAAAATGGCAAAATGATAGAGAAATCTCCAAGTCCGCCCAACCTAGAAGGAGAGAGAAAATGAATTGTTGGGTTAAGTATGAACGTCCAAAGAGGCCAGAAGTTTGCCTGGAGAGTTGAAAATTGGCAGACGAGTTATTAAGCACATTTTGGCTAGGCAGACAATTGGAAAATAAAATATTCGGCCACGAACAAATGAATTTAGCCATGTATCAACTTTAAACGGGTTGGAATTTTAAATATTTTAATAATTTTAATTATTTCCCAACACTTAGGGAATTTTAATTAAAAAATTTGAAATCTGGAGATTACTTGGAAGATTAAATTATTTCGCCTTAGGTAAAATTAAATTTGCCATGATTCGAGGATTAAACATGTTGGGAAATTAATTTGGATAATTAATTTAATATCTTTTGAGATTTTTCCAACACTTAGGCAAATTTTTAAGAAATCTGAAGATTTCAGACAGAGGTGGCGCCATGGGAAAATTAGAAACTTGCCTCAACGACTGCGAGAAAAATTAGAAACTTGCTCATCGGAGAAGAGAAAACGTTTCTAAAATTGAAAGAAACTCAGGAAAAAGAAAGCAATTCCTTGAGAAAATCGCACTTCTCAGCCATAAAATGAGTTTCAGCAACTCATTTTTTCACAATTTCGATTGAGAAGAAGTTATCTCTCTCAAGTCTGCCAAGAATAATTTTTGAAGGAAAGGATAGTGAGAATAACGTTGCTTCGTGAGTGGAAGAAGTAATTTCGTGTCGGAATACGTGATTTGTGGAAAGAAATAAATTACTTCTTTGCTGAAAATCGCATTTTTCAACATATTGGCACACTTTCTCTATCAAATTTTCAGAAATCTTGATTCATTTGCAGCTAGAGGACAATCTCAGAGGTTTGGAAGTTCATTGGCAGCACTTTCCTACTATTTTCTATCTTCTACATTCATTCCGGCACAAGATTTATTCAATGCTTGGTGAATTTATTTACTTTCAGCTTGCTTTTTCACAGAAATTTTACTTTAAACAAGCTGAAAGTGCGATTTTATCAAATAAACACCCCGAAATAACTAGAGTTTTTAAAAGTCTCGTATTAATGTTAAGTATTTTTTACTTGCAGGTGGATGACCAACCAAGGAGAGCCGTCCAGACAAGTGCTCATGAAGTTCGCCAGCAAAGGGTCACAGCCAGAGTCCAAGATAAAGTCAAAATGGAAAAATATTACAAACACCAACCTTGGGCATATCAACCTCAAAGAGTTCAAGCAAAGGATGTACGGGCACGACGGATTCCTACCGACACGAATTGCCAGAAGAATGATGAGGAATGGGATTGTCCAAGCTGTCGGATTCCCGTTTGCATTTGAGTGTGCTGAGCTGATGGTAGAATGCACCCTCCACTATGACGCTGAAGAAAGGCGGATTGTTGCACCTGATGGAAGAATACTGGCTCATCTAGGAGAGTTGGCCATAAATGAAGCTTTTGGCATTCCCACGTATCCCAAGACCGTCTACAAATCCAAGGAAGACGCAAGGAGACTGTATGATGAAAAGTTGGACCTCTGTGCCGCCAACATCAATAAGTCATGGCTGGACAAACCGAGAGTGTTAGCCAAAAAGATGCTGAAGAAGCTGTTGCGCACAGACTTCAAGGAAGATTACGGGGATATTATTATCCTATTGAACAAGATAGCTGGCAACCCTTTGGGAGCACCCTTCGAGACCTGGATGCATTATTTTATTGAGGATATCACAGAAGGGGTCAAAATGTTCAACTGGTCGTGCATGATAAGCAACAGCCTCCATGAGCAGTTGGTTAACCTGGAGAAGACCAAGACTTTTTATATGAGTTCCTATGTCATCTACTTGTTGGCAAGGACGTACAGGTATGTAGGCTTGATCTGCAAAGGCACAGTTGGCAACGACGAGAATGAACTGAAGTCTTACGATTGCTACCCACAGCTGCAGTTGAGCGAGAAATCCCACTTCAGGCGAGCTCACGATGCCTTCCTCATGTACATTACGAGGATACTTTAGGGAGGGACACACCAACGACTGACTCATGAAGCCAAAAGTTTGATAGGCAAATACGGATCATGGTTCATCCAGTATTCGAGGTATACATATATCAGGATCCAGGGATTCACCGAGAATCCATACCAATTGCCTATCTTTCCCACAAACAAAATGGTCTTGCTTGAAGTGCTGCGATAGTTGGAGGAATACCAGAACTTCCAGAGTACGAAGCAGAAGGCGACAGTCACCTTTTCCTTCTTTATAGGGAACATGCTAGAGACATGCTCGTCGGCACAGGCGGCTGAGAGGGCCAGGCTTGAAATGCAGCATTACCCCTTTGCTACTTATCCGTCTAGGGATCACTTTGACCCACATCATCACATTAAGATTGTGGATGGGAGAAGATATAAGCTTAGGGTCGAATTAGAAGACTTCTGGGCAGACGCTGTAGATGAGTTCAAGGTCAGATGGAGGATGTGGTCTAGGTTGCCTGTTAGCCTGATCAGGGCGACTGAGCTTTGTTGAGTGCCGGATCAGTTGGAGGAAGATGGACAGCAAGTACAACCGCACCTTGACAAGAGCTTGCCATTGCCTACGGTCAGATGGTCAGAACCTGAACATGTTGACTTTAACACACTGATGAGACCGGTTGTCAAATTCACCCAATGGTGGGTTGACCAGCAGATCCAGGAACTCAGGCGGATGAAGGTGATGCTGACTTATGATATGCTGAGCGAGATGGAATCATACTCTTCTAATGCGGAGGCATCTCAAGGTGTGGACATGATAGAGGCCACTACTTCCAGGAAAAGGAAGGAGATAGCTGCAGGCAAGGAGCCGGCTCAGAAGCAGACAAGGGTAGAGTCTTCACACTCTGCAGAATCTAGAAACATTGAGGAGATCCTGGCTACCATTGACGCTTCATTGGCCGACATTAGGGATCCTTCTTCGATTCCGGAAGACAATATGGAGCCTCAGCCGGATGATGATGAACCGCCATCTCCCACGGGCATAGAGATATTGGGGTCTGATGATGATAATGTAGGCGCCCAAAATGGTGACTTTCAGGAGGGAATGATTTTAGCCCTTCGAGGAATTTTGGACGCTCCTGACGGAGAAGGTATGTCGGAAGAAGGTGGCGGGGAACAACACACAATCTCGGACTGGCTAAAGGAAAGGATGAAGATACAGGTACCAGTGGAAGAGCCGGAAGAGGATGATACTGCGGACTTCTTGGCTAGACTTACACAAACTTCAGTCAGGAAGCCAGCCAAGAAGTTCTCAACCATACAGAGGGACGAGGATGGCAACCGAACCGTGGAAATTGCGGTACCGACAGTGGACAAGCCACAACAAGACATAACCCCACATGAGTATGTTGTCACCACCATTGACTTGGGTCCAACCACGAAGGGCCAACAAATTGAAGATTTGGACAATTCTGTGTCCACTATCAAGTCAAGGTTGGCGAAAGAGGTAGCAAAGAGGAAAGAGTGCCAACTGGAGATTGAGCGCTTGAAGGAGTATATCCAGCATTTGATCAAGCCGCTTGATCAGGATGACACGACAGCTCCCCTTCTCCCAAACTCTTCACAGGAGGCAACAAAGGATATGGAAGAAGACAGGATCACGGCTAGGGAGGCTAAAGAGTGGATAGCGGTCAAGGGCACAGAAGCTGATACGTTCATGGAAAAATTGACCTTGGTTTATGGTCAGACCACTTCTTTACTCTCTAGACTGGTAGCCTTGGCGGAAATGTGGGATGGCCTTCTGGACGTACAGGAAAGGATAATTCCTTGCCTTAGGATTTTGAAAGGGATTCCAAAGCAAGAATTGATAGATGGAGGCGTCATTGCAGTAGGAGCAGCTTACGATTTCCACACCTGGTATTGCGCCTTGACAGCACGAAGGGAGGTCCTAGAAAGAGTAAAGGCTGATGGGCTTAAGGTAGAAGAGCAGATTAGAGCAGTCCATACCAAGATCCTCAATATGGTGGCCGACATCCTGGACAAAGAAGTTATTCGGGAGAACGACTTGCAACTGGAGGCTTTGAAGAAAAAGGTGCGAGAGGAATTCTTTTCCATCACCGGGCCTATCTTGAAGCAGAATTGGGCCAAAATGGTGAACTTCCTTCACATCCGGGAATCTTTTGTGAAGATTGAGCCAAAATGGGAAGACATCTTTGTCAGATGCGTCGAGAGTATGGATGGATTGGAGTTCAGGATTGGAATGCTTCCGCAGGTCACCATGGAAGAAGTTGCCTTAATCGTGTCTAGATTCATCGAACACATGGCAACGCTGGAGGATAGGGATGGAATCCCTTGAAAATAGCTCCAGGCGCCAACTCACCTTGTCAACTTTGAGTTCACTCATGTTATTTTGGGAAACCCTAATTAGGGTTTATTTGTTTCAATCTTGGCCGTCAGCTCATTTTTAATCTGGGCCATTTATTCATTTTTTGGAACTCTATATAATCTTGCATGCTCTCATTTTCAATTTGTGAAGTGAGTTGTATGAGATTGTTGCGACAAAACTATTTTTGTTTATAAAAGCTCTAATACATGATTTGTTTAGAACCACTTTTGTTTTCAAATAGTGTGCAAGGTCTACATCTTCTCCTTCAACATTTAGAGTAGAGTTAGACTAGTATTTCATTTATATGTTTGTTAGTGAATGATAGATTTGATAGCAGTGGTGGATGAAATTAAGCTCATACTTTTGTTGAATGGATGATTTGTATTCAATGTGTAAAGTTAGCCTGAGCTATTAAGTTGTGGATGCTTAACTTCTGGTTGGATAATTGCTAATTCAAACATGAAAATCATTATCACCTTCGTTGAAGATTGCACCCACTTTGCGTAAGTTGTCCTAAAGGAGGCGAAACAAAGTGCGGTTATTCCAATTTTATCTAGTCATTGTTGTCTCTTGAGTTCTTAGGCATAGCTTAGACCTCAAAACCCTTATCTTTTTGCCCTTATTTTTGGAAAATCTAAAATACCCGATGAAAAGAGTCTTAATGTCAAAACCATCTAAGTCCTAAACTTGCAAATAGATTATAACGTAAGTCCCCTTGTGATTACCAGCAAATCACAACGCCCACTGGCCTTATCCACATTTCATGACTTGACTAAAAGAAACATTGGAGTTATTGCATTATCTTCTTAAGTATTTGCAATCACTTTTCAAGAGAGGATAGAGTGTCCTTGGGCATTTTATTCTGTGTTCGGTGGGTATTCAAAATGCACACCAACAGTTACCCATGCATTTCGGTGAGATGGAGCACTTACCATATGGACACTCTTGCATTCCTATTTTTGGAGGCAACCTTCCATTTTCACTTGATCAATTCTTTAGACTTGTGCCATTCGTATCTTTGAGTTCTTGATGTTTGCCTTGGTGTGCCATTAGATTTGAGTAGTGTCATTGAGGGCACTCATGCAGATTCTTGTCTTCTTGATCTTGATCATCATTTGTTTCAAAGAGGCTTTTTCTTTCAGCATTTCAGCAGTCATTCTATGACAGTGTTTGCAGTTTCTTCATGCTTTAGTGGACCTTTTCCATGTTCATCCTTTGTTCCTATCTTTTGGGACAATTTCTTCTTGATTGGAGGCTTCTCCGTCCTTTACTCTTGTTTGGAGGCTTCTTAGTCCTTCACTTGTATTTCTCTCTTTTGGAGAGGAGTTTTTCCCACGAGGTTTTCTCCTTTTTTCCTGTTGTTAGAGATCTTTTACATTTGTACACGGGTACCTCATCAGGCCTTGTTTACCGGGACCCATCTTTGCTTTCATGCATCTGTCCTTAGTTTTTTAGCTTCTCCCTAAGTTCATCTTAAGGGGGGGTGTTAGAGTAATAGGTTAATTACTTAATTAATTTAATCATATTGATTAACTAATTAAGTCACTTTTTACTTTATTTTCACTTAAGCTAAACTTAGGCACTTTAATAATTATTCAATCCTAGGGTTCACTTTAGGGTTTCAATCTCCTTTCTTAAGGATTGATCTCTTTGTAATTATCTAATTTTGGTTAATGCATTTTTGCTTCATGTTTGTAGAGCAACATTCTTGTGTCTCTTGATTTCCTTTGGTGACAGGTTATTTGCTTGCAGGTGTTCATTGGGATCTATGAGGTTGGATTATCAACTTCTATAGTTATAATTATATGCAATAATATATATTATTATATTAATATACTATAATATATTATATAATATATAATATTAGTATATTAATATTAATTATATATAAGCAAAAATCTATATGTGATTTTCCCTAAAAGACCTGTGGTTTTGAAAGATCTATACACCCTTTTCACAGGTAAATATGGTTTTTAGAAATATATTCTCGCAGTTGGCATGGAACAAGTGATTTTAACTGGTAAAGACCTACACAGCCATGTTGTTTTAACAGATAAATACAGTTTTAAGAGATATGTATGTGGTTTCAACTGGTTTTGAGCAGTTTAAGCAGACATATAAGTGGTTTTAGCAGATAGGCCATGGAGTGCTGAAAAACAGGTAAATCGCGTGGGCTTCACAGGCAAATTTTCCTTGATTTCTCCCCGATTTTCCCCCAATTTTAATGTGTTTACATGCCAAAAGTTCGTTGAAAATCGTGGGTCAACGATTTTGCAAAAAGAACACGATTTAATGGGGGGAAAATTGGCAAACTTGACGATTTCTGTTTTTTCCTATTAAGTGCAATTTTTCCGTGATTTCTGCTTCTATGTTATAGATCACTCATTCAAAACAAACATTTCATAACTCATTGTCCTCATTCTAACTCTGCCAAAATTTAATATAGTATATGAGGTAGAAGTTACTATCTTATCATTTTTTAATTTTCATCCTTGTTTAAAAAGGAGGTCCTTAAGTTTTTTTAATCATCATGGAAGATGGTTAGAACATTGATTTGATGTGTTGGTCAGTCAGAGTAATTACTGTCCTTTTCTTTAAGATGCTGCATTTTGACACAAGCCTGCTATTTAATAGTCATGTTGCCTCTTTTAAAAATATGCTGATTTGCAGATTTTAATTTAGCAAAGACCTGCTGATTATATCAAGGGACCGTGTGATTTGGTAGGATTTCCATTTGTAAATGGAGGAGTTTGGAACTTCATTATTAAACTCCTTTACACACAAATGGGGTTATTATCTGGGTCGTTCGCATGGCAATGCCTTGTCTTAACAACTAGACCACAACCTGATGCAATCATCATTAGGAAATCACCAACAATAATTGGATTATAAGTCTTAGACAGTATCATTGTATTAACTATTAAGTATTCAATCAAAGCAATGAACTCTGCATCTTTCTTTGTAGGGAATCTCAAACTTGTTCTTTATATTTCATGGTGCCATGCATTGTCTTATCTATACTTGTAAGTCTGTAATGCAAAAAAAAGTGGAATATCCAACAATATTTACAACAGGAGTACTTTATTACAATTTACATAAATGGTCAAAGCAATCAATAAATCAAATAAAATGCCTTGATCAATTGATATAATTGTGATATACTTGGTCTCCAATATGCAGGCTTGACTCTCATTAGATATGTCAATAGACTGAACGGTGGAGAATTCAGGATAGCTTAACTAACCATTCATTTGCAACAGGCCAGTTGAGCCAATCTGATTTGAACATATTTTAAAAATATTTTATTCTGTGCAGCTTAGCATGTAAAAGAACAAATTTTGAATATGTTTATTATATTATCTATATATCTATATTTATTATTCTTGAACCATATTTTAAAATTTTCTCTGGAATTTCAGAATTTTAAATATTTTCCCCTTGCTGTAAAAATCCAAATTTCCAAGCTTATTTGACTATGCTTTTTCTAGAGACGTAAACCAAAAACAAGGGGTGACAATGTCTCAGCTGTAGATAAAAAGAGTAACCCCAAGAATCTTTAGTTGTGTGACAACCACTAAAACCAAAAGGGTGACCATTTATTGAACCCATCAATAAGAAGTTTTTGGCCAACATATAGAATAAAATAAGCCAAAGCTGGCATAACATGTTTTGCTATCAATAGCAGTTATTGAGTGTAGGCACTGCTCTTTATTGATTGTAGGCACTGCTCTGTATACATCATAATGACATAAACATAACCATATACGGCCAAATTTTGCTGAAAAGTGAAAAACTAAAACCATTAGTTCAGATTTTAAAGAACTTTGATTTTAGGCATTATGCTTGCGATCCAAGAAAAATGGCCATTAATATATGCTTGCTTCCCAATTCAGGGTACCCAAATTTACTGCTTGCCTTGCCTCTTTTGGGTCAGCAAGAGCCACTGCTTCAGGAAGTTCTGCATTCGTTGCTAGCTTCTCTTCCTGCAATTTAAGTTCCTTCAGCACCTACTCCACTCACATGTCTTTAACAGTTTCAGTCCCTAAGCTGAAGTAGGATTAATTCTGATTTTGCTGCAGATGGCATTGCTCTTTTATCTTGATTTATCATGTGCCACAACATTTTTCATAAGGCATCACACCTTGTCCACTGTGTCCATAATTCCAAAAGCCCATATTATGGATATCCTCATGCACCAGCCAATTTATTTGCTGGAAAAAATTAAAATAGTTTGTATCCCAATAATGTGTGCCACTTTCATGACATTGATCCTGCATCCATTATTGCCTTTAAGAATGCTGTAACCAAGCTTTTGGGATCCTACCTTAAGAACATTTGAGCTTTGGAGAGATAGATTGTCATCCATTTGAGCAGCTTTAGCTCCATAATTCTTCTATCTCTGCTTTCTTCAATGTATCCATCTCTGTATAAGTCAGAAACTTGGCGCTTTCATTTATCATTACACTCTCATCCAACAATTGCTTCAGTTTGATGTCTTCCATTAGTCCATAGTATGCTTAATGGATGTCTTCCAGGGAGTAGAAATTGAGCAGGTATTTTGTCTCACTCTGCACAACCATTTTCATGCAGGGCTACATAAGAAATAATTACATCCCTAGGACATAGGGATGACAAGGAAAGTCCCCTGGTTGTTCCCTACCCCCATGGATTTCAGGGATGTGTCCCTGAAATGCTTTCCTGTTGGTGCCTTATGTCATGGGGACATGCCTCTAAATTTTCTTATTGAAAAAAGTTAAAAAGGGTGTGGGGGACCCACAAGGCCCCACATGCCCCTTATCAAACCCTAAATCTCCTTATAAGTAACAATGTAAACAATGAAATCTTAATTTTCTATTACTGCTATACTTGAATCAATGAACATTGAACATTATCTTGAATTTGATGCATTATGTGAATGTCTACTTTTGAATCTTGATGTCATTTATATCTAAACTTGTTAGAATGTGAATTGTTTTGTGTGTGTGCACATGTGCATCTCTCTATATCTCTCTCTATATGTATGCATATATATGTATCTATATGTATATGTATTTATATATGTGTGTATCTCTAGCTATATATACACATATATGTATAGATACATATATATGCTAAGTCATAGAATTTGCTGGATTTTATCCTAGAAATCCAAAATCCAACGGACATTAAAAGCCTCTAAAATTTGTTTGAAATTGCCATTATATTTGTCTGTATGTGGTTGTACAGTTTGTGACAGGAAAATACTAGGGTTTGCAGCAGGCATTGGGGGTTTTCTAGGCAGCTGTGACATCAAGGGTTTTCCACATCTGTAGGCTGCAGCAGCATAGATGTTGGATCTGCAGGTCATTTGAAAACTGGATGTGCACGACACAGGGACACTGATTATACTCTTGACTGTCTCTTCATCTCATGAGCCTATTTCCAATGAAGGCTTTAGATCATGCTTTGTTTAATGCCAAAACACAGAAAAAACAAACATCCCAGGTCATTCATTTGCTTTCATCCAATGGTATTAAATTGAGTCTTGCTGCCTCCTTAGTAGGAAACTCACTGAGTACTTGCTGGATTTTTGTTGGTCAAGTTTTCATAGGGTTAACTTGTGACTTGCCAAAAATCCTGAAAATTTTCTCCTAAAATGCTGCAAATTCCTGTCTTGTGTGTGCCCTTGCATGCAAATATACCCACATGTGACTGCAATTGCCTTCCGTGTTTTGTTTTTCATTTTTGCAGACTTCCTTTGTTCCCACAATGCCCTTACGACTGTAAATTGTGATTGTTTTTACAGATTTCCATTGATATGTTTCAGTTTTACATACTCTTACAACATTTTATACTCTTGTGACTGTAGATATATTTTACATACTCTTGCAAAATTTCCCTTGATCAAAACCTGATCTATTTTGCATAAAATTTATGTTTTTTAAGGAATTTAAGTACTTTTTAAAGTTGCCAAGTTTTGCTGAATCATTTTTTTTTTTGGGTTTGATGGGTTTATGTTGAGTCCAAGTATGTGAACTATGGTTGGCACATTGGGAAGGAGTGACTGTAGCTTGGAGCTTTTGCAAAGATGCCAAAAAGGTCTGATATTTGATAATTTGCTAAATTTTAGGCTTAGGCTAAGGTTGTTGTGAAGGCTTATTCTAGGTGAGACAAATTTGGTGAAGGTAGAAGTGCTATTTAGCTATGCTCCCCTGAGTTTTGGAGATGGGGACGGCAAGGGACAGCAGGATGTGTTTTTGGTACGGTGGTACTTTTTGGCCATTTTTTAGGGGAAGCTATTAAAAAATAGGATTTTTTTTATAAATATAAAGAAATTTCAAATATTCATAACATTGATAAAGCATTCATCATAGGCATTATGGAAGCTTAATACATAACAATAAACTTGAATTGAGATTTCACATGAGAATTGACAAACAAATTAACAAAATTTAAATGCTTTCACTATCAATGTGCATACATATTAAATAAGAATTACAACAAAATACCCAAAGGCTGCAAGTTTCAACTATAAAATGACAAAAACATAGAAAATATATAGTTGTCCCTAATTAGTAGATGCATCTGGTAGATATGTATCAAAATGTGAGCTTGAGTTTAATTCACTGCTAATATAAGGGGTTGCCTCAGGCAATGGAACCCCAACCAAACCTTCCTATGTCTCCTCCTCATCAATCTATATAGCATCTTTAGGATCAACATCCCAATGCAAGGTTGGAGTCTAATGATACTTAGGGGTTTGTCGATCTTGTAGCCACAAGGCACTATGTATGGCCACCAACTTCTTTGGTCGTCTAGAGGTAAGGTTGTTCCTCTTGACTGATTGGATGAAGCTATATGTGAACTAATTCTTCTCTGCAGTTTAGGAACTGACAACCTATGAAAGAAGACGGATGGCAAGTACCCTCAACTCTAGTGCATTCTTGCCATGCCATGTCCACAATCCAATAGGGTTGGTTTGAGCTAATGTAGCTCTATTTGACCTCGCCTCTGGTTTGCTGAAGGTTGGACCACAACGATTGATAAATGCAAGCCATTGTGTGCAAAGTAAAGCAGATTCTACTTTAGTATACATTTTTTGAAGGGCTTTCATGAGCCCTTCTTTAACCTCTTCATCATGAGATGGAGGTGCTCTTCAAAGCTTAGCTACATACCATTTGGGATTTAGAGCATAGGTTGCCATATGAAGTGGGATGTTCATGGTGTTCCACCTTTGAGTCACAATGGGCCTAAGGTGCTCCCCATAAAATCCTAAAGTAGGGTTCTTGCTATGAATTGTTTGTTTGATTTTCCCAAGCATGCTATCAAAGGTCTCATAAATCTTTCCAAAGCTAGGAGAGTCAACACTAGCATATCTTATTA
Source organism: Sequoiadendron giganteum (assembly GCA_007115665.2). Lineage (NCBI taxonomy): Eukaryota > Viridiplantae > Streptophyta > Pinopsida > Cupressales > Cupressaceae > Sequoiadendron > Sequoiadendron giganteum. The sequence continues at coordinate 463,021,930 of CM021106.1, forward strand.
CTTGCACAATAGACTCAATGGAGAAAAAATATCTACAAATGCAAACAAGTTACAAAAATTGAAATTATTAAAAAAGAAAGAAAATATATTACAAGTTAGTAACATAAATAAATTAACATTTTGAAAATTAAATAATAAAACCAACAATTTTCTTACCTCATTGTAAACTGCCAAGCATTATCAAGGATTTTTGGTTTCACACTTCTTCCTTCAGGTGTGCTTGCCTCTGACCATCTACCTCACTCTAAATTAACCACCATTAATTGTAAAGCCCCATGGACCTCAACCATCCTCTCTAACAAAATGAAGTTGTTGGCATATCTAGTATCCATAGGCTTGAGAAATTCCTTCCTTGAAAAGTCTTGAACAAGGCAAGTGAAGTGTGATGGTTGCAGATGAACATCTCCACATCTCTAGCCTCTAACACCACTGCCTTCACCCAGTTTATATTCCCAATGTTCTTCAAGGTATTGTTCAATGCATGCACACAACATGGAGTCCAAAAAATGTGCTTGTATGCACCATCCATCATCAAGCCAGCTAACTTACACACACAAGATGAATCGGTCACTACTTATACAACATTAGAGGCTCCAACCTCTTCTGTGGCATCTTTCAAAATTTGAAATTGGAATTTTGCATCCTTCCTTTTCCTCGAATGATAAAAAACTCTAAGAAAATAAGAACCGGTTGAACTTGTGACAATAATATTGATGAGTGGATAATGTTTGATAACGGTCCACCCATCCATGATGATGGAGCATCCATTTCTTATCCAAATTTGTCTCATCTCTTCCATCAACATACTCACCTTGGAATATTCTCTATCAAGGAGGGTGTTGCATAGTTTATGTTCTTCAAGTGGGACAAATGAGGGACTAATAGCTATCACATCTTTGAACATTTGTTTAAAATATGGTGAACATGCCACATGAAATGGTATGGCATGAGCATAAAAAAACTTAGCAATAGAAGGATCAACTGCAACTCGTGATTGTATGTTAAACATATCTGCGACACTAGTAGTTCTCTTCTTTTCCCTGGTAGAAGTAGAACCCTCCCCCCCTTGAATTCCAACATCCACATATCCTATAGTCAATGACACACTAGGTTGCAAACTCTCTAACATAATTCCTTTCTTTCTTGCCTCCCCCTCCATATGCAATCTAGTTGTCTCAATCTTCTTAGCTGGAGTTGTTTTTTGACAACCTTTTACCCCTTGACCACATATCCATAAAAGATGACAATAAACTCTCATATAGCTGCCTCTATATCCTTTTTTGCACAAATGGCAATGCCATACTCTACTCCCCCCTGATTTTGTTACACCCCAAGTTGTGAAGTTACTATTTACTATTACTACATAGGGTAAATGTGAATTCTGGAGATGAATTAATGATGCTTGTACCTTGTTATCAATATGAATGTTATCTCATTTGATGTTGTTTCATTTGATGTTATCTCAGTTGATGTTATTCATGGTGAAATACTGCATAAATAAGAATAGATGGTTATTGAATTATTGTTATTCCAACTTTGAAGATGTTTATATATACTGCTTATTGTTGTGAACAATTGACTGCCAAGGCATGTGCTAGTGGTTGCATGTAAATGTCCATTTCTCCAGGGAGAGGGGAAGTTTCACTCGGGAGAAGATCTTGGTCGGGGAACCGGTAAAGTAAACTATCTGAGCATACACACACATCACCCTAGATTGAGTGAACTGAGTCAGTTTGTGTGGGTTATAGGTAAGTCATCCATAGCTTGTATGTTTGCATTAGGAGTCTTGTTTACTTTTGTATGCATTTGTGAGTGATGTTTATCTATTTGGTTTCTGTGATCTGTCTTGTGATATTACAATCATATGGATAGAAGGGACGTAGGTGGAAGTATGTTTATATAAATGCACATGTGTATCAGGAGGATCTAATGACACGTATACACATATGTATAGAGATACCACACTTACACACCTATCAATATGATGGTAACGTTAATGGATGTAAGTAAATAGGAAGTGGACATATATACATATATATACTATATAGTATAGACATGTATCCATAGGGATATGCACATCGATACAAGCATATGTTGGCAAATGGATGAGCTTATATGGATGCATCGATATGGTATACCTACACATACGTGTACATAGAGGTATATACAAGTATATATATGTATATATGCACACATCCTGTATAATGTGGATATTAATAATATTATTATTATTGCCTCACGAATTTACATATATATATATATATATATATATATATATATCGGATGTATGCTGACTGGTTCACGATATATATATAATCAATATATATATGTGACTATATATTAAATATTATATATATATATGTTTAATATATTGAAACTATAGTTATATATATAATAAAATATATAATTCTTATCATTCAACTTTGAAAATTGAATTATGAAATGAATTGAATTAAAGACTTCAATTCACGTATTGGACTTTGGCCTAATTTATGCCGAAATGGCTAAAGAGAAGAATTCAAATTTGAAACAAATACGGCAAAGTGAAATCATGCATCACTTGGTTATGATCACGCAGGGATAAATCCACAAAAGACGTTTAAATCTTTTGACCAAGTCAGAATCTGAAGCAAGAATAAATCCAACGCAGTAATTGAACTCTGTCGACTCAACTTGAAAGATAGTCGATAAAGGCTATGTGTAAAAGAATTACGATTGACTTCTTCTCTGAAATATGAAAAAACCCGCCATCTTGTGAGTTTGGCGCCACCTCTAAAACTATTTTCTGTAGATGTTGATTTATGAAATTCTCCATGTGCTTTTGGAAATAGTCTTCATAATGTTGGCAGATTTGGAGGTCAACTCACCATGTTAATTGCTGAGTATGGATTGGAATTAGCGCCACCTACAGGTTGAACAAATCAAATGGCAGTGGTGTCAATTCACATGCCATGGTTGTAGGGGATGTTGGAGGCTGGACTCACTATAAATGGTCGCCCAACTCTCCTAATTCGTATTCATTCATTCTGATTCATACCCATTCACCATTCACATTATCTTGTTTAGCTTTTGTCATTTGTGATTACCTTATGCTTCATTGCGTATCACCTTATGCATTTATGTATGTTCACTCTTCAATTTATGAGTGAACAATATTTGCAGCTAGTATTCAATTCCTGTGCAGACCAGTAATCAGTTCCTGAGTGAACACTATTGCAGTCAATAATCACATTTCTGAGAGTTCATTATTACATTGGAGAAGGGCGAATTCTACCAAAGGAATTCGTCATTAGCTATTACTTACTTCTAATTGTGAGAAGAGTGGATTTGTGAGAAAGAGTTGTCAGTTTTTGAAGTGTTGGGAATTAGTTTGAGAAGCTGGATTGAGCTATAAGTGACGGCTGCACTGCCAACATTATGTGGGAAAGCGATAACAGGCATGGGGTTTTCTACTTCTTATTGTTGCAAAGAATTATTGTGTTTTCTTTATTGCATGAAATGTATTTTCTGCCTGTACAATAGAACTAATCATGATGTCTTTTGAAAGAGGGTATCAAAGCTTTTAGGCTGCCTTTATAATGCGTTTTCAAGTACTCCATGATAGGAGAGATTGCTTGACACAAGCAGTTGATTATACTAGATATGTTGAAGAGCTTGCTTGCATAGGTATTTAATTATGCTACATGTAGTACAACATAGGTATTTAATTATACTAGATATTTTTGAACATGGGATGCAATGTGTTTATATTTACTCCATAGTAGGATATGGGTGTGTTTCTGAGTTAAGTATATACTAGGCTTGATTGAATGCAAGAGTCACTTGAGGTACACCCAGCTAAGTTATTAGTTTTACTCAGAAAGCTTGTGTTACTCCTAGGATAAGCATGGGAGCGGGCTTGTGTACTTTCTTGCTTAATAGATTAATTATTAGTAGATTGTTTTGAAGATAGGTTATCTGGGATGATGGACTATCCATTGAAGGATATACCTAGCTTGTGAACCTGCTAGTTAAGTAGGCTATTACCAAGTAGATTAGTTTGTTGTAGGTTAGTTTGGGGTGATGGATTTACCCATTGAAGGACAATACCTATGCGTAGCTGAAGATAGCCTTAAGTCGAATTGGCCCTGAATAGTGTATGCGACAAATTACCCTCACTAGAACATACTGTATGAAACACTTTGATCAAAGTAGTGCAATGTACGACATCCACTTAGAGTGTGATGTTTGAGACTACACTATTAATTCACCATGATCCCGTATTACATGCTAGTTCGAGAGTTGCCGGGTTGCACAGGTTCTAGTTATGTAGGACACAACACTATGCTTAGTTGGTTGTCGTCATCGGTTACTCTACCAATCTCTTTGTCGAAGGGAAGGGCCATTTATCGAATGATAGATGTGTGGGGGACTGCATTATGAGTCCAAAAAGCGCTCGAGTGATGCTTCTCCTCCACAACAGGCGACTGAAGAACCAAGATTTGAAAGGATGGATTCCTAGACCGTCTTACAGCTATTTGTTCTAAAGCTCATTGGAGCTATGTTTGTAAAGGTATGAATTTTTGTTACGTGTACTTGTGAAGTTATTGTAATGAAGTGGAATCTTTATTGTAATATGATATGGCATCTTGTTCATATATTTTCAATAAAAGAAAGAATTTTTTTATTGCAATGACTTGTTAGCACGTTTATTTACTCGTATGATGTAAATTAGAAACTTTTACTGTACTAAAGGGTTGGCACGTTACAGATTTTTTTTCTTATCCTTATCAACTTGTGATGCAAATTGTAAGAGAGGTTTTTTGGGGTTAAATGGGCCTTTTGCACAGGTTTTGAGGAGTTTGGAAGGACATTCAAATGGGTTTGTACTTGCTGGCCCTACTACACTCCCACTCCTTGAAGAACCCCAAGTGGCTGCCATACTTCTAAGAGTTCTAGCTTTACTTCTTTTTTGCATTTGAATTTCAACCTTGTCACTATCACTACTCTCATTGTTGCTGTTGATTTTTTTGGTTAAGAATTTAAAAGAGAGCTGCAAGTTCAAATAAAAGAAAAAATAAACTCACAATGCCCTCCATATGTGTTCAAAAAATTGAAATTTAAAAAGAAAATGCAAAACAAATTGTAAAAACAAATTTAAGATGAAGAACTTACCTCTAATGTAGTGGATTTGTTGCCCTAGACTCTTTCAATTGCTATTCTCTCCTTTCTCAACTGTTGCTCCTCTCTTGCTGCTCTTCAACACAAGTTTGCAAATGTTAAAATGATATAGTTTCTTTATTTTTGGTTGTTTTGATGGATGAATTAGGTTTAGTTGTTGTTTAAAGGGGTGGGGGAGAGGGGGTATCCTTGTGGGCCAGCCCATCCCTTTTTTTTTTTTAATTTAAAAATGTGTGTTTTTTTTTTAAATCTTAACTTTAAACCTGTTGGCCCATAGGGAACGACTAGCCATCCTTGGGATGGTTGGGGGATGCTTGGATGTCCATTGGTCATCTCGGGGATAGCTAGCCATCCCTTGATGTACATTGTGGTTTCTAGGATGTTTTCTAAACGTTTTTGATTATTGGCAATGAAAGGGGATCGGTGGTGGTTGGGGGTAGGGACATTTCCTAGTCGTCCTTGTGTCCCCGAAGAGCATAGCTGTTTAGTGATACAGCAGGTTACATTATGTTTACTACAATGAAAGATGATTTTCTTTTGAGTTCTGACAGACTTTGTATGCTTACAACAAAGAGGTGGGTTGTATTCTTTGATCACAAGAGCATTCGTTGTGTGCAAAGATGGACATTGTAACTTAAATTTTGTAGAATGGATCACCACAAGCCCAACATTAATTGAAATTTTAACATTTTAAAATTTATGTAATTTAATATTTTAAATTTAATATATTATATTTAAATAATTTTTTTTGCAAATGTATATTAATCGAATGAATTTAATCGTATTTTTTTTCTGTTTGAATTTTATTGGTTGACGAAGTTGTTTTGAATCTTTGATTCTTTTTCCTTGCCAAGCTCGAAAACAAATATGAACCTTGTGACAAAACATGTGTATATGTACATAATATGTGTATAATATATACATGTGTGTATAGACATATATATGTATATCTACACACACGCATGCATATATACACTGCCTTCCTTGAAAGTTGAAACACACACACACACACACACATACAAATGTACACTGCCTCCCCTGACACACATCCTGTTGTCCTCATCCTGGAAACAATGCCAAACATAATTTAATTTTTTCAACAACCTGATTTTTAGCAATCCTTCTGCTTCTTCAAGATCGTGAAGATTCCTCTCAAGCTAAGCAGAATTGTCTTTGTCAATGGGGCTGGCTGTGGTCAGATAAACCCTACTACTATCAGAGTGCATTGCCTGGTTCATAGAAATTTCCTTTATTCTTCTTTCATTTAACGAATAAGTAATAAAATGCACAATAAACACAGCTATGGGAGAACAACAAAAGAAACAAAAATCATAACAAATTGCATTGTGTTAATTTCATAGTTCAATTCTGTTCTTTTATAGCTTTCCATCCCAATTCCCTGATGTTTAAAAATTGCAAATGCCAATTTGCTTAGAAATCCCGGGACCTACCTCATAAAGACTGCCAGGGAAATACTCTTACAATATAAGGCTTATCTTTTCCCGATATGAAGGTTATTTTTTAAGTTATTGTCTGCTACATCTTTCACATTCTTTATAAGGAGACGAACCTCTTTGTAATGAACACATCAATATTTCCTAATATAACATATTCAAATTTTGGGCTCCATTATGGTATTAGAGCAATTATCTTTCCTGCACCTGTGAAGAAAGTTGCACAAGAGTGCACTGGAATCATGTTTGGAAGTGCAAATGTCATTGGAATTCAAATGCCCGCTACGGAAATGGATTGCTAACTAATGGAAGCAGTGAGGGAACTTATATAGGGTTTCAATGGTCATGCACCATTTTCATTGGCAAACTAATGGAAGCAGTGAGGGAACTTATATAGGGTTTCAATGGTCATGCACCATTTTCATTGGCAAAGATCATGCATGCCTTGTGGCTTTATTCCTGTGAGTACAGGACTGTTGATACTGATGCTAACAATTATTGATTTATGATCTTAACATTCTGTGAGGAGGAAGATCACGGACAGTGGCCTGTGAGTACTGTGTGATGGAGAATCACTGTCTGTTAACACTATGCTAAAATATGCAATCTCTCTTTGCATTTAGATGATCTGGATGCTGTGCCAAATCATATGCATTTCTCAGTCTCTCTTTGCACCTTAGGCTCTCTGGAAAAGCCACGGCTATATTAGCACTTTAACAAGGTTTGATTTATTTTTGTCATATTATTTTCTTAAAAACAAACTTGTTTTTTGAAAGTGGCATTTACATGATCATTTTGGTTTAGAGGAGATAAATTCAACGGCTGGGGTATTTAATTTGTGCACTTAGTACATAAATTTGAGGGCTGTGGTATTTAATTTATTCATCAAGGACATAGCTTGATGGAGTTCTACTTGGTCCAAGAACTGTTTTCAAAGAAAAGCTTCTGAAGAATATGTGGTTCTACTCTTATTCTCTGTTGGTATGTTTTCTCTTTTAGTATTGTAAGCCTTAAGAGGTGTTAGAATATAGGGCTTATCTTTCGTAATAGTCACTCTGGTGACTTAGTACTTAGTAGTGTGTTAGTGGTGTGTTATAAAGGTTAGTTATTAAGTTATTGTGCGTTACATCTCCCATATTCTTTATAAATTACAAGGAGACAATCCTCTTGTAATGACATGTCAAAATTTCCTAATATAATACATTCATATTTCGGGTTCCAATAAATACTGCCATGCCTATTGTTTATTTCTCTATTGCAGCCTTGCTGCTTCTTTTTTCAATTGAATGGGGCTGAAATGCATGAGTTAAGCTTCAAAGTCTTCACACAGCTCTGATGTGAATTTAATGAGGCGGCATATTTTTACATGCCACTCATAAATCATAATTTTATGTAAAAAAAATATAGGGTGGCTGATAAAATCTCCCTCCAGCCTTCTCCATTCCTGTTGCCTGTCCCCTTTTAAGTTTATTAATCCTAGTCATTTGGTTAATTAAAATACATGACCTACTTCTATAGTATACCTTTTTAGTTCTCATTCAGCAGCCTCAGATGGGGGTAATTTAGCTCATATGACTGGGTTAGTTAACTTATTTTTTCTGCTCTCTGCATAGCATCAACACCATCATTAACAAAAAGGTCAACTGGTTTAGTTCAAGATTGCCTCATGAATGATTCTTGCAATGCCCGTACTCAACTCGAGTCATCAATTGGGGCAAACTTTCTTCACTACTGCTTCAATGATCAGTTTAGTCTCCTTACACTTAACAAAAAATTAGGAATGATTCCTGCGATAGCCATACTTACACACTTTAGTCAGCAACTAGGGCAATCTTTCTTCTTAACTGCATCAGTGATCAGCTTGTAGTCTTCTTCCTCTTCAAGCTCTTTACATCCCCATCGTAAGAGCAATTTTTAGACCTTTCAACACAGTTATGCCCTCTACTAGATTATTGGTGGGTATTCCATAATCTTTCAAACATGGCAATTAAGCTGATACATCATTATCCATTTATACATCTCGTCCTTGCCCATAATTACCTTTAGCTGATTGACAAGAAACAACTTAGAGTTTGTTCCTGAAAGGCAGAACCCATTTAATGATACCTCTTTTGAATAACTTCTATGTTAGCTCCCTTTTTAGGGAATCCTTGTTGATTGTTGTATTTACAAAGATTACAACTTATGTTATATCAAAACTGGACTCTCCAATGGTCAATGATTAGAATTAAGTTTTAACCATGCATGTGGGATAAATTATTCAAAGCTTTATCTTTAGTTTTTGTTAAATATTGTATATTATTGTTTTTGAGGCTTAATCTTGTTGCCTCACGTTGATTAAGGAACTCAATGTGGTTTCAGTTTTATCAGTTATATCATATAGTCTAATGTAAAATGCATGCTATCCTGAAAAAGAAAAGAGGCACTTTTTATTATTTATTCCTGTCCTTATATTTGACACCAGGCTTATTGTTTTCTTGGCCTGGAATCTGATGATCAGATGATGGAAACCATAGGTTTTCAACTTTGCATCTGTGATCATTGCAATCTATTTGCTTACAGTTATTGCATACAATCTTGATGCCTGTAATATTTGTGCTTTGCTTGGAATTGAATTATTTATATATATATATATTTTTTGTTTCCACAGATCCAGGGCATTCACAAAAATGACTGAATGAATGCAAGATTTTTCATGCAAATCCTGGCATTTATTGTTCCCGTTTTAAATTAAAGTTTCGAAAAATTCCATTTCTAAGTCAACCTTTTTGGGCACATGCATGTTTACAATGTGTAACATTGCTGTCATCTGCTCAATGTATGGTTGCATATGTTTTCATTCTTAGTATCCTGTAGCAGAAAATTTGAAGGATGTCATGATTGTTTGGTTTCTCCTCAAGCATGAAGAAAGCAAACTATGATTCTGATAGCGTCTATTTCTATGACAAAGATGTACTTTCTCTCTAAGAAAGCAATTATTCCCTTGCTAGTTAGCTTCCTGAAAAGCTTTTTATTATGAAGTTGTTAATGATACATGGGAAGGCACCAAGGCTCAAACGAATTAATGCTTGTCTATAGACATGATGGCATAGGGGAATTTATGCTCAGAATTTCCATGTTATGGTCTATAAGATGACTTGGTACTTTACTGGTACTATTCTACTAATGTTTATTGATTGTATCGCAAGATAAAGGAAAATGTTTTTCAGTAAAATGAGGGTATTCTCACTTGTTACCCCAAATGTACACAATTTTTTTTTGTTTGTTTGTAAATGTAGACAATGCCTACTGACAACTAATTGTTGAACAATGAAAATTGAAATATCTCATCTTCAAAAAGCTAACTGCTGAAAGGATGGGTTGAATGCATTTGTTTTATGGTCACTGCATGTCTTAGCTTCTATGGAAATGTCCAAACTGTTCTTCGAATATGTTCAATCACATCAAATGATAAGTTGGGTATGAGTTTCAATAATCTGAACTGAATACAATTGATTGAAATACAATGAAGCCTAAGTAACATTTGAGATGTCAAACTGGTAACTGTCTTTGCAATGTTGTCTGCCTGCCCTTTTTTTAGGCTTAAGATAGTTTCTTGAGTGGACTAATTGTTGGCTGTATGTTGAGTGTGCTTTATTAAAATTCCATGATCTTTTTACTCAGCAGCAACTATAATGTTACTAAGGTATTTTCTAATTAAAACAATTGTGGGTCTAAGTTGCTTGAAACAAGTATCTTTTTAGGCCTCACCCTTGTGACAACACGCTTTTGAGCCTATGAGCCCACCTTATGTGAACAAGAGGACTTCTTTATTGTACCATATATATTGTTAGAGTTATAGCCCTTGAATTTTGATCCCATGACTCAAGCTCGGGAGTGTACCCAACTTTGGGAATCTACTTGAACATTTAGCACATGATGTTAGACTGGGGTGAAGGGATTAGAACCACAAACCTACTTATTGGGACCATGGAGTATATAAGGAGCATTACTTTGCACTGGCATTGATTCGACAAATCAAAAGTATATATGGAATTCAATTACTCATGATTTAATCAAGAAAAAAATGAGGAACTATAAATTGAAGTATTCATAAAAAAGTGAAAAAATGTTTTGAGTTATTTCATTCCAAATAAATTGTAGACATAGAAAGTGGAACAAAATAGAATTTGAAGATGTGACAAATGGAATTTGTTCATTATTCTTACCTACTACAATTTATATTTTGTTTTGAATTTTAAGCATAGAATGAATTATAATAATAATATGATATTATAAAGTAAAAAACGAAGCCCATGAGGTTATGGTTTGCTAGGAGACTACATAACATGACATTGAGGCTCTAACATCTTGGGTTACCACTTGTCAGAAAATACCTACCTCAAGATGGCCAATTTTGCATTGTTAAATAATGGTTCCTTGTCGTTCAAAATCCTCTAGGACTTTGGATAAATCTCATCAAAGTCAATATGTTGAAGATCCTAGATGTTTCTTGATGTTAACTTGGCATAAGTTCATAATGCAGTCTAGACCAGGGAATCCAATGAAAAATGACTCAATTTAGTAGCTAAAAATTTATCAACACATTGTATGCAATATGGAAGCGACAAAGACAAATGACAATAATTTTATTAACTATATGTAGCTCAATACAAGTTGCTTACAAAATTATATAATGCTTCAATAATTGTAGAAAACTTCCTATAAGGTGTCTCTTATAATATAATGGATTCTGCAACAAAATACCTTTTTGAAAATAACAGTTGGTCGATCCCTCTTTTCTTTTGTATGTTCTCTTTTCAGTAGCCAATTGACCAAACCTCCCTTGTATTCCTTCAAAAATTACCAAATCAAACAATCGAACTCGAAGTGTAATAACAGATTTGACTAAGAAAGCCCTTCTATCTTTTGTAGCGAAAATAGTCGTGAAACATGTGGTTGAGCAATGAATTCGACTGTCATTTTTGAACCAGGAAAAAGCTAAGAACCAACTCAATCACATGAAAAACCAATAAATGCCCAACTAATAGAAATCGACTTATGCAAATGCAAATTAGCTGCCATAGGAGGAGAAAAATGAAATGAAAGGTCACGCAAGGGCAAGATATTAGCTGTCCAAAATAACACATTTCCCCAATTTGTCACTACTTGCTAAGTCAATAAATCAAAAAGAAAATCAAAGCACATTTTTGATATAGAGAAAAATGGGATTAAACCAAGGTTTGGATCCTTTTATACAATAGTAGCCATATGGCAAGAGTAACTAGTCTCATGATATATGAAACTTAAAACAAAGTACAAAAAACTAGCAAAACAAAAATGAATCAATTGAAAACAATGTAAGAGAACAACTAAACAAAAATGAATCAACAATCAACCATTTGAAGACAAGTGTAAGAGGACAATTAATGTCCATTAGCTAGATTTTGTAGGTCATTGGTTGTCTACCATTCTTTAGATAAGAATTCAATTGTCTTCAAAGGTAACCTATGTGGTATACCTAGTTTGAGTGCTTGTACCTTCATCATTAGTTGTAGTTTTGGCTCTAGTTTTTTTAATTGGGCCCTCGTGTAAGGTAACACCTTTTCTTTTGTGCAATTCACCTTTAACACATAGTGCCTAGTAGCAACATTTTTAATAGTCTCTCTATTCATAGCTAGAAGATTTGAAAGATCTTTTTTTTTTGTTGTTGATATTTTCTTGATTCACATGTATTTTGTGGAATTTGGATTCCAACTTTTCTCAATGATTGAAAGTGCCAACAAATTTCTTGACTTTAGACCAAATTACATCATCAAACTATTTCTTTTAGATTATTTGGCTTGGTTGAGCACAACTTTCTCTAGGTCATATTGTCTTAGATTAAAGTTGTGCAATTGTACTAAAAACCATTTCATTACATTGTTTTGGAGGTTAAGGCTCTCTTGGAGGTCCTTAATTTTGTTCTCCATACTTGAATAGTTTGTGCAATCTGTATTAATTTGACTTGTTATGGGGCTTGGCTATTAAGGGGTGCCATCACTATGGGTCCGAAGACTTGGTTGTTGGGGGGGGGGGAGCCATCACTATAGGTCAGAAGGGGATGCTTGGAGACCTTGGGCAAGTCATGTAGGTAAAGGTTGGGGAGATGGTGAGATTTCTTATGTTTCTCAATCAAGATTTCTTTTTCTTTAACATTGGTAATGTTAGAGGGCACAATGGCTTCAACAACAAGGGTCACAATATTAACAATTGGAGTCCCAATGAGGTTGACTTGCTTGTTACACAGAGTCCTTTGAAGGGCCTTTAGTTTAGGTTGATTTCTTTTGGCAACATGGGATGGATTATGGTCAACTTCGGGGGCGATAAGGGCCAAGTCAGTGATTCTAGTTATAAAGGCAAGCACTAGGGTTTTGTCTAGTTTGAATCTATACACCCGGTAGATGAGACCTTGGTGGAGAGGTAGGGAGGACTTACTTGAAATGACACTACGAATTGATTGCTTTAATGAACTTAGATAAAGAATGGAAAACTCATATTTCTATTGTGCTTGAGGTGGTTCAACAAAGGAAAAAGGTAGGAATACAAGCACTTGTACCTACCTTCGAGGGTGAAGTGTGCATTAGGACCTCACAACATTCTTCTAAGGACTAGGGAAGTCCTTTTTGCGCAATCCATTTTGGTATCTTGACGATCCTCCTTTCTTTAGGAATTCGTCCATGAATTGGTGGTCATTGATTTTTATGCTCTTTGGAATTTTAAGACCTTCCATCTTCAAACTCATAGGCGTAGCATAAGTTCTTCAAATAATGTGAATGATATTCTCTTAACATAGGCAATGTTGCTCTTCTAGTTGATGGCAAACTCATGAGAAAGCTTTATTGTACCCATTGATGGCTTCAAGATATGGGGTGAGCCCACCTTTGTGAAAGATATCCTAAACAATGGTATTTTTGTGAAACTTATCACAAGAAGCTAACTCAATCCTAAGGTCTCCCCACATGGTTGTATTCCTTCTGGTTCTTAGGGTGGTAGGGGCTAAATTTTGATTAACAGTTTTAATTCATCGAGGTTGGTTAACAGGTGGTGGGTTGTAATACCAATCGTACACACATTCAAAATCAAAGCAAGGCCAATTTTGGGTTCCTCCATATGAATGTCCCTTGTTTGCTCATAGCTCCTTCCCAAGGATAGCGTGCCCTTTTTGCTTGAGTCCCTGTGTTTCCCATGTGTTGTCTTGGTCATTTGTGACCCATTATTGATAACTAATCTGAGAAAATTTGAATGGTTCATGTTGTTTTTTGTTGTACCTTTGGTTCTTGTATCACACCCTTCCCCCTTTAATGTCTTAGTCAAATACCCCAATAAAAAAAAAAAACTAGCTACATATGAGAGTTTTCTTCTTAGTTCCTATCAGATCTTGAGCTTCGATAGGAACCTAGAACCTTAGGTTCCATATCTTTGTTCCCTCTTGCATCCAACGCCTCACATTTGGCTTTGTTCTTTTCCTTTAGTTCCCTACCGAGCCTTGAGCCTCAGGCCACAATTGGAATCTAGTTCACACTCCCTTCCGTCGTGCACTTTCCAATTCCTTATTAGGCCCTAAGCCTCGACAAGAACTTGCAACCTAGGTTGCAAGTTCTCATTTTCTCCTAGAGTCTATTCCTTGTTGTGCTCTTATTCCTTCTCCTTTGTTTGGTTGTGGATCTCGGGTCAGACTTGGAATATGTAACCTTGGTTCTAGTTCCAAGTTTCCTCGTCTTCGGTTCTTGCTTACATTTCTTTTTTGACGCATTGGCTTGTGGGTCATAGGTCGGACTTGGAACTTGGAATCTTGGTTTCGGTTCCGTTTCCTCCCGCCTTTTGATCCTCGCTTGCATTCCTTTTCCAACTTGTTAGATTGCGGGTCCCAAGTCAAATTTGGATTATGGAACCTAGGTTCCAGTTCCAAGTTCTCTTCCGCTCATGCAACACCATTGGTTCTAGTTTCCTCTTTGAGCTCGACGCTTATTGGTGACGTTCAACATTCCATGTGCTTGCTCCCAGGTTCCACCTGAAACTCGGGACTCGTAGGGCACCTTGGACCCACCACCTAATTGAAACCTAATGAACATAATTTCTTTTGAAAGTGGGTTTTGTTGCATAATGTCTCTAGGGTATTAGGTGTATATTCAATAAGATTTCTTGTTTGCAACCATGCATTTTTCTTTATCACACTTGCTAGCATGAGTGTAATATTTGGATAGATGAATGTAATAGTTTATGAAAATGTTGCAAGTATCGTAATGATCTCTCTCATTTTACACAAATATATGTAGTTGTTTCTTGGGTTGCTAAGTATGTTTTGTTGCAAAATTTCATGATCTTTGTTGTATGCAAATAGATGGCTTCATGTTCTTTTATTTCAATTTGTTCTTTTCTTAGTCGTTGTGATTCTATTTGTGATTCTATTTCTCAATAGAGAAGCATAAGTCCAAAACCCTAACCAATCTCACATTAGATCAAAAAATTAACCAATAATTTAGAGTTAGTCGTCGCTGCACATCCATGACCCTTCAATACAACTAGGGAATCATTGCCAAGTAAAAAATCAATAGATTTATTTTATGTGGGTCATGTTTGCCTAATCATATTAGCTATGTAGGGATTTTGAGGCAACCCGTTGTTCTTGGTTTAGTGATAGTTTTTGGGGCCAAGATAAGAAGTTGGGTTTGGCTATCATTAATTCATTATTGTTCATTTTATTTGATTTCAATACCTATTAAGGCATACCCTTGGGAATACCCTCCTAGGTCTAAGTTGAGTTCAAAGGGTAGGAGATGAAATTGACTCTCATAGAGTGGGTTTTAAACCCTCCATGATATGTTGGTACACCGATTTTACTTGCATGATGATAACCCTGGCCTTGTGATTGGAATTTAGTTCTAGGAAGTGGAGCAATGTTTTTGGGACCAAACAAAATGACACCATTGTCGGGGAGAACCTTAGGGTGGTATGTTGCTATTGCTTGTGGTAAACAATTGTGCATTTTTTTTGGGTGAGTTTGGTAGCCTATCAACTCATGCCAATAGAATGACACCATTGTGGGGTCTTAGGCAATTAAATATTGCGACTGACGACGTAGTATGGGCCAACTACACTTGATCCATGAGGATTCAAAGTATATTTGAACCACTATACATTAGTCCCAATAAAATCATTTAATGCAAACTAAACAAAGAATCCATTAAAACTAACATATTAAAATACGAAAGCTTCAAAAACACCTATTCTAAATTACCATTGAAACTTATCCTATTGAGGGAGTGGTGTCACATTGATGTGGAATGGAGACCCTTTCCCAATCATGTGGATAAATGAACTTGTTTCGATCGATTCTATTGAAGAGAATCAATGAAACTATTGAGAGATGTGTATGAAAACATGATTTAAAAGCTATTTTAACATGATCTATGCTAAGATGATCGATATGGGTGTATGCAAAACTATTCTAAATGGAGTTTAAGCTAAAAGATTTAAAATCTTAATTACTAAACATGCTAAATGGATGCACCTATGTTACCATGGAAGCCATTAATGGAAGCTAAGCTGATATGATGCAAGAAATTGACCTAAAATGCCTTTTAAAACATGAAATATGAGTGCAAGATGAGAGTGATATTAAGAGAATGAGTTTACTATTAAAAGATGGATCCATTTGTCTCCAAATAGTGACCTATTTATAGGAGGAAAAATGAGAAATGAAGGGCTAAGATTGAAAAAGTTAATCAATGGTCAATATGTAAGGAAAAGGGAGGCATGGATCATGGATTCCTATCAAGGGTTAAGAATGCAAGTTGATATTTAATCAAGGGCTTACATTCATCCAAACAAACACATTTTCAAAATTTGCACAAAAATCTTTGTTGAAAGTTTGTCGCAAAAAAGGAATATTCTCTTTTCAAATAAGTGAAGAAAGAGAATATTCTCAAAGAATATTCTCATGGGTGAGAGAAATTATATATTTAGTTAATTAAAACCAAATTTAATATGCAAAGGGGAAGGAATATTCTATGAGAATATTCCTTTTTGGAGGAATGTGCAAAGGAGGAATATCCCCTTGCAAGTGGGAGGATTAGATTTAATTTGTAATTTGATAATTAAATAAAGTTTCAATTATGCAAATTAGGAGAATTAAATGATATTCATTAAATAAACGATTTAATGAAAAGTGGGAAGTGATATGATATTTAATTAAATAGCTTATTTATCCAATTTTAATAGGATGAAGGGTTAGTGCAAGAGGGGGTGAATTAACCTAATTAGGTCAATTAGATTAATAGATGAAAATGATGCAATTAATTAAATAGCTAGGCTAATTTAATCAATTAAGTGAAAAGAGCATGGGTTTTAGGATGAAATGGTGTTAGTATATCATATTCGAGCGCATGATATCATCTATGACATTTTTAAGTGTCTACAAAGATATTCAAAATACTTTATTGATAGTTTTTGTAGTTTGCATTTTGTTGTGTGTTGAATTTGGTAGCTCACCAACATACTCCAACAAAATAGTACGGAGAATGAAAATGATTGTTGGGTTGAGAAGACATTGAAGACTCTTTTGATGGACACAACCCATAATCAACATTGTGCCTTGGAGGTTTGTATGCTTGAAGAATTCCCTCACTTTTGTGAGATGGTGACTCTGAAGTCAAAGAATAAAAAATTGTTGTTTGTGTTAATGTTTTGTGAATGCAAATCAAAGTGACCACAACGAGATAAAGGTACCCCTTTTCTCTTCCAATTCAAAGAATAATTAATTGTAACCATCCATGGATAGCTGGAATGGATGCATTTACCCTAAGGGCGCTTTAGCAAATGTAACATATAATTCTAACCCTAGAGGATATGATGGGGCATGTGTCCAAGAATATTATGAGGATGAGCCCATACAACCCAACACAACAAAATAAATAAATTTAGAACTACAAGCATCCATACTTGGAAAATAAGTTAAGGATGGATGTGCTCATTGATTTTGAAAGGCAATGTGAAGAAATAATAAGAGAATGTGAAGAAAGAATTAAGGCACTACGATGACAATTACACCATGTTGTATACATGTTTGTTTTTTAATGTAAGAAATATAATTTGTATACATAGTGTCATTTTGTTGGATTGGTGTTGTTTTTAGTATGAGTATAAAGTGGTC
Source organism: Sequoiadendron giganteum (assembly GCA_007115665.2). Lineage (NCBI taxonomy): Eukaryota > Viridiplantae > Streptophyta > Pinopsida > Cupressales > Cupressaceae > Sequoiadendron > Sequoiadendron giganteum. The sequence goes on from CM021106.1 coordinate 463,039,717, forward strand.
CATTGTAAAGCTGGAATTTATGTATATTGGATGGAACATGGATATGGGGAAGGTGATGATGATGATTTCGTGTTCAAATTTTATGCATTGATGGAGAGTTAAAGGTATACATTGAAATTCTATTATCACAAGTTGATCAAAAAGTAGATGGAATCTTTTTGAAACTAGTATGGCATGCATTGATTTTTTTCTAGGACCAATCCCAATAGGAAGAGTAATTCTACCTAATGTCTCAATGATTATTTTGTTGTAAAATTTTAAGGCAACTTCTACATATGAATAAGTATCGTGATGAGGGCTAGACTTGTAAAGATATTCTTCAGTGCCAATGTTGAAAGGAGAGTAGGGGTCTATAAGGATACCTTTTCATCTATTTTTAGTTAAACCATTGATGTAAAAAGGAGTGTGGTATTTGTTGTTAGGGATCTCTAGATATAAATGTGATTATTGGTTTAGGTGAATCAAGTTCTTCAACTTGAGGGTTTGTATAAATATTTTGAAATGTGTTGATTGGCTTGATTATGCTTAGATGTCTATTTTGTTGATATCCCACAAGTGTCCTTACAAATAACTTGCAAATTGAAGCTCTTCAATGAAGGAAACTATAAACACATGGGTTAGAAGGGGAGTCTACCTTAATCAACCCCCTTATGGCTATTTAAACATGAATCCACATGATAGATATGATGATACACATGATAATAAAGTATTTCAAATGAAAATACTAACTCTAAAGAACATTTAAAGCCATGAACACTTCAAAATCTAGTCTTAGGGTTCTTGGAAATTGTGCAAGTAGGCTGGGAAAAAAGGTTTTGTGGTCAAATCTAATTTTGGAAGAATATTATTTTGGATGTTATTAGATGACTTGTGTGGTCTATATAATGATATTATATAGCACCTTTAATTGAGGTTAGCATTGGTTTATGATAGGGTCTTTAGAAAGTTGGGCCAACATGATGCACATTCACATTGGGGTGATGGGAAACATGACAAAATTAAAAAATGAGCTCTTGGTGATTGAATGATGAAATAATAACTTTTTATGGACTATTATTGTGAATTACTAGGGATGTAAGTGATTTTTTTGGATTTAAAACTTTGATTTGGCATCACTAGTCTAGGATGGAAGCAATCTAGCTTATGAGGAAGCATTTGGGATACAAAATAGATTTAAATGGGATGAAATTGGATGCATGAAGGATTGGAAGGGTGGTGGGATGTAAAAACAAGATACCCCTAGAATTACTCAAAAAAATCTCATTTTCATTTAAAACCTTTTAAAGAAATCATACCTTGCTTGGAAACACAAAATTAGGACCTAGTTGAAAAGAACTTGAGTGGGCAAGTTACTTGAGCATGAAAACAATTCTAATCATTTTAGGATGAACGTAACTCACTCACTAATTTCTTGAAATACTTGAATAGTTATTAGTTAAAAGTAGATATCCTTGATGAGCTACACCAAAAATACTTTTTCTATGTTAAAATAAGGAAAAGGTTGGGCTATTTATATTTTCTGAAAGAGCTTCTTATGACTAGGCATGCCATTAATTAATATGCCATATGAAGGATTTCTTGTTCAATCTTGAAAGATCAATTTTGACTTGGTGGAAGTCAATGTGGTGGTGGCGACCTTCAATAAAGCTCGAGTCCAATGTTTTAGTGAATGAAAAGCTCTAAGATGTGCATCTAAATTTAATTATTTTGGTGGAAAATTTGCTTATTTAGACATGTTTTGGGAGGGGAAAATGTGGGATTCACATAGAAATTCACTTAGGTGTGGAAAGCCAAGGAAGAAACATGGTGAAATGGTCAACAACTTAGGAAACATAAAGGGAAAAGTTAGGACATAGGGTAGGGCTAATAACTATATTAAAATAACCACTTAGGAAATATAACACGTCGTGATAAAACATAGGGAAGAGAAAGGATATGAAAAGGAGACAACATAGGCTAGGGAAAAAAGAGAAAAACATGATAAAATGCATACAAGGACAAACACAACTAAAATGGTTTACTGTGAAATAAGGATATGCAAATACCATTATCATAGGTGGTCCTTATTTTCTTGAGGTTGTGCTAGTACTACACAAATTGTAACATGAGGCATCAACATGTACGTGAAATCATAATTTCTAGTTAGGAAATATTAAGATTGGAGACTACATAATCTTTCTTTTCAAAGTGTCAACTACTTCTTGGCATCTACTTGTCGATTCAAATTTCTTGTTGTTATTTCTTTAGGATTTCTTCAATCAAGAGCTAGAAATTTCCACATATTTTCAAATGAATTGTGATAACTTGTATACCCTATGAATGTCTTGATTTTTTTTTTTTAATAATTTTTGGTGGTGGGAGGTTTAGTATTATGGAAATTTTTGGGGGTCTACCATAATATTCCTTAATAACATGCTACTTCCCGAATGGAGTGTGTCAAAAGGAAGATGAGCAGTTTAGGGATTTTGAAATCCCCTGACGCAAATGGTGAGGATGGCTTAAATTCAGATGACGATGATGATGATGTTTGGGTGTTGGTGGCTAGGCTGCGGGAGAGTTCTCTAGTGTTTGGTGTGAGGCTTGGGTCCCATGGGGAGGGTCTATCTGTGGAGTGGTCTATCTTTGGCCCTGACTGGCGTGTTGGGGTAGTGGTTGTGTCTCTCGTTCGGGCCTTCTCCTTGACTCCCTCTTGTGTGGTTTACTCTTGTCTCCCCAAGATCTCTTTGCAGGATGTCAAAATTTTTGGTGCAGAGGTGGAGGTGCTTGTGGTTGGTAGTTTGCTTGTGATTTCTTCTTCCTCTACATTTCTTGTTGTGGAATTTTGGCTGTGGGAGTGTTTTATGAGGCTTTGGTCCCTTGTAGGAAGTTTCTTAGGGTTGTGGCTTATCTTGGGCTCTGACCGATGTGTTGGGGTAGTGGTTGTGTTTCATGTTCCGAGCTTCTCCCTATCTCTTTCTTGCATGGTTTCCTCTTGCCTTTCTAGGCTCCTTTTGCAAATTTTTGTTTTGGTGCTGCCTTCTAGTTGCCTTTTCTCTTGGAGTATGGTGGCTGCTGCTTTTGGTTTCTTCGTTGGTCCTTGTTGGGGCTCCATGTTGGTGCTACTCATGGAGTCTTTGTGGTCATTCCTTGACTATGACTAGCATGTCAGGGCAGCTGTTGTACTTGATGTTCTAGCCTGCTCCCTGTCTTGGCATGATGTGGTTCCTCCTTGCCTTCTCGGGGGCTATTTGGTGCTTCTCACTTCGGGCTTCGGGCTTTGGTCTTTGTTTGTGTTGCATTTGGGGTGAGTTTGCCTCTCTTGTGAAGTTCTTGTTGGGCTTGGGTCTCAGCTACTGCTGTGCTTTGGGCCTTGGTTTTTTGTTTGTTTTGGGGTATCCTTTTGGATGTTGGAGCATGTGGAGTCTGGTGGTTGATGCTCTGGGGTTGAGCTTCCTTTTGGAAGATCTTTTTTTGGTGACTCTTGGCTCCCTTGTTGGTGCTCGATGGAGTTTTTGGTTTGAGTTGAGAACTTTTCTATCCTATTTTTACAGGATGAGATATTGGTATGAAATCTCTTGCTTGTGGTGGTGCTGCTTAGTGGTTGTTGGGGTTTTGCTTGATTTTTTTATGGATGTGGTGGCTGCCTGTATCATTGCTATTTGGGTGTTGGCTAGGAGATATATTATGCTTTTCTTGCAGTCCCAAATATTAATGCAGCTAGAGACAGTTATTTCTTCCCTTTGGTTGTTGACATGGATGTTATTCATGTTCTCCTTGTTGATCCCGATGCTTGGTCTACTAAAGGATGTCATGTCTTCCATTTCTATTGAAGTGTTGGATTTCTACTGGGTTCTACAATTGGTTTTTTCTCCTATGGAGGTGGAGCCCTCTCCTTTTGAGGTGGAGTTGGGTATTGTGGACGTGGTTGGAAGCTATCCTTTCTGGTATCCTCTTTTGTTATTCCTATTGAGGTGGAAGCTACTCCTTTTGAGGTGGAGGTTGAGGTTGCTAGAGATTTCGGGCTTTGGTGGAAAGGGCGTTCATGTCATTCTATCTAGTAGAGGGGATCTCTCTCCTTTTGAGGTGGAGATTGAGTTAGTTTTTTGGGTTGTTAGGTGTTTCAAAGGGATTATTTCTTCCCTTTTTGTTTTAAAAGGGAGCTCTTGCTGCCCTTATTTTTCTTGGCTTAGTGCTTCCTTCTCTGAGCAGTTGGTTTGCTATTGCTTGGTTGACTCGGGTGGTTTTTGTTTGTAGTTAAGGTTCAAGGTCCCTGCCAAAAATTAGTTGTAGAGGGTTTTAGGTTCCCTTCAAAACCTGATTTGTGTGACTTGAAGTGCCTTGTCTATCCTTTGAAGGCTATTGTTGTTGGGTTGCTGATTGTATGTGTTTTATCTATTTGCAACATTCCATTATATGGGTTTCGGGTCCCCGCAAAACTTGTTTGTAAAGGGTTTCATCTCCCTTCAAAACTTGCTTTTCCCCTTTAATCAAAACATGCTACTTCGCCTTTTCCTTTAGATATCTTATTTTTATTAATTTATAGTTAGTACCTTCCTTGTGGGAATGTTATGTTTGTGGGTATACCACCATGTCATTATAATACACACCAACATTTCATCTAATGATTCCATTCTAAGACATTCTCTTTTAAATGTACTTTCCATGTCATTCAAGTACCCCAATAGGTTTCCTACCCCAAATTACCTTGGTAGCTTGATGTGTGATATTCCCCTAGTCATACATTAAGTTTTGTGGGTTTGCAATATGTTCTTTTGTATTAGTTTCTTCCATGGTTTGTTATCATTTTTCTATTTTTCAGTATTTTCCTCCTTTCACTTTTCAATCTTTCTTAGACTATATACTCTCCTCCCTCCAAAATCTTCTTGCTCTTGTTTTAGACTCGCTTAAAAACCAAGCTTCTATCACATCTACATTTTGTACTATAATCAATGCTCTCTAAAGCAATCTCCCCCTCTAAGTCTAGATCAAGTAATCTTCTAAGTGAGTATAAAACCTTATAATAATCTTCTTCATCTATATTCTCTTTCTACATTATCTCCTCAATATACATACATACATACATACATACATACATACATACATATACATGCATGCATGCATACCTGTATATATATGTATGTGTGTATGTATGTACATACATGCATGCATACACAAATGTATATATATGCATGTGTGTATGCATGTACATACTGTATACATACATACACATACATATATAACGTATGCATGCATGCATGTATGTATATATGCATGCATGCATGTATGTATATATGCATGCATGCATGTATGTATATATGCATGCATGCATGTATATATATGTATGTATGTATATGTATGCAAATATATATGTATGCATATAAATGCATGTATGTATGTATATGTGCATACATACATACATACATACACACATACATACATACATACAAACATACATTTATACTTCCTTATACATACATACATGCATGCATACATACATACATACTTTCTTTATGCATCCATCCATCCATACATATATGCATCCATACATACATGCATACACACACACATAGATGCATACACACACATGCATACATGTACATGCATCCATACATACATGTACGTGCATCCATACATACATGCATGCATCCATACATACATGCATGCAACACACATACACACACACAAATATACACACACACATACATACACACACACACACACACACACATACACACACATACACACACATACACACACACAAACCTACACACACAAAGATACACACATACATACACACACACACATATACACATACATACATACACACATAGACTCACACACACACACACACACACATACACACATACACACATGCATACCTATCCTAACCATGGAACATTCATTCCTCCTTTTGTTAGTCAAATATATCATTGCAATTCACAAACCATTCTAAATTTAGCAAGATGTTGAATGTGTCAAAGGGTTAATTTATCTCTATTACCTTACTATCTAACTTCGTCTTTATACCTAATAAATTCACTTTTATATTTCTACAAGTCCTTATAATACATACCAATGTTCCATCTACTAGTCCAATAATGTATGGGAACCTCATTGTAGTAACTTCTATTTTCATAATCATTCCTATAGTCAATGCACGGTTTGTCATTTGATATTTGGGGTGCCACTTGTACTTGATTTATTGTATGTGTTATTTCCCCCTAGTTGTGTATATCCATGATCCCACATATGATACTCTATTTTTTCCAAACCCTAGCTCTTGTCATCCCTCTATAAATGGAAATTTTCTTCTCATCCCTATGACTACACTAGGGTTCATGCTCAAACTTATCCCTTTCTTGAACAAGGAGGGATAATCATTAGTATAATGGTCGTCCCATTCTTTGTATATTCCATAGAAGACACTCTTTAACCTCCTTGGAGGTTCTATGAAGTCTTTTCACATTGATGTAGCTCTTCTCTTCCCTTCTAGGAATGAAAATTTTCCTTCATTCGAGAAATGGGTACATCAATTTTCTTTCTCTAGATGGGTGATATCACTCTTTGGTTCTCTCCCTTACCTAAATTTTGTTGTTTAATTTTTAGTTGTTCCAATTGTAATTTAAAATTTTCTATTTATGTGCTCTCTTCCCTTCCATTTTCCCTTCTCCATGGTTTCACTTCAATCCTAGAGGCTAACTCCATTACCTTTGCATATGTATTCAAATCCTACCATCCAAGGATTCCCCAATTCTAGGTAGTACTTTGAAGATAAACTATTCCACTCTCTATTTTTGATTAGTGGCTCTTCCATCCACCTAACCACCCCTTTGAATCTTTGAATGAACTATCTTATGGTTTCTCGTTTATTTTCTATCATATCCCTTATTTTTCTAATGCTTTTTGATGTAACTTCTAGGGACTAAACATTATTTAGAAATCCCTTTAGGTTTTTCCACTCTTTATTATGTACATTTAGTATATTTTAATATACCACTTAAGGGATTCATCCCTAAGTGTTCCTATGAACTAATATAATTTTGTCCAATTTTACCTCACTCCAATTCTCTTCCATGTGGCATCTAAGACACATATATTCTTAATCGCTTCTTTAGTGTCTGCTAAAGATGGACAACCTAACATGGTTTTGTATCATTGTATTAGTGATAGATACTTACGTTCTATCATTGCGAAGTTAGGTTTCTCCTTCACTTTATTTTTTACCTTCTTTGTTTATCCCTAATTATTTAGGTTTCTTCCCCTTTAAATTCTTGACACTCCCACCACACAAGTGATAGCTTCCTATTGTTTAATTGAATTTATTATTCTTCCATTGTTCCTCAATAATTTAAAATCAAACAATCGTTTTCTCAATAAATCTTCACATAACAATACAAAATATTAGGTCTTTGCCTCTTCCTTTGTTCCAAATGGTACACTAAATGTATCCTTGGATGAAACTCTAATTGACTTATGTGTCTAGAGGACGACTCTTGCTCTAGGGGGTCACCTCTTAAAGGTGTCATTCATATTTGAAGATATTTTTGGTAATTTCTCATTAGTTAATGATATTTTAAAAAATAATATAGGACTATCCCATCCTTCTTTGAGTGCTTCAATTGTGTTGATGGTGAATTCAATTAATATGTCATTTGAATCCTTTCTTTTTTCATTCTTCTCTCTTTCCTAAAAATCTAAGTTTTTTCATCTTTTCCTTTCATAAACCCACATTTTTACTTACCACATTGCCTAAATATTCTATGCTAAAGTTTCAAGGTTTTAATTTAGATATAGTGGTTATTAAACCCTCAAAAACTTCATTAATGGTGACACTAATGTTTTATAGATCTAGTTCAAAAATATATGGTTTATGAGTCAAAATTTTAAATGGTAGAGCACCCTTGCTTCTATGCCCTAGCTAAGCACTTCAAATTCTAATTCCTCCATTTAGTGGCTCCTTAAATTCATCATGTTCATTCATCTAGTTTGTTAATTTAGTCAAAAAACTTTCGACTCTTCTAATATGGGTAATTGTCTTCTTAGATGTGTCATTGTAGTTGAGTATTACATCTCCCTTCTAATGGTAGAATCTCTTAATTTCCTCAAAATTATCAACATTCTTAATGATATCCCTCCTCATGCAATCTAAAGAGACTTCTATACCATTTTATATTCTATTACAATATCTCTCTTCCCTCTTTTGGATTTGTTTCAATCTCCTCTCCTCTTTAATGTTCAATTTTTAAGCCATCTTAATTTATTCAATAATTTCTCTCTTTCTATCTTCTTGTCTCCATTTTCCATGGGTATTTTTGATTTGGAATTTTATTAATCCTTTTATTCATTCCTAATGACTCAATCTAGATCTATCTTAGCAATTGCATCTCTTCAACATTCCCCTTTCCATTTTTCATCTCCTAGGTGCCTAACCCCTCTCATAGGCAAGGACCTAGTATGTTTTATTATAAAACATCAAAATAACTTCCTTCCAATTTGTAATTACTTATTTCTAAAAATATACTCATTGCAATTTTTTTCTCAAGGTTCAATCCTCTCCTTTCCAACAACTACTAGGGTCCTAGCAATGAAACCAAATATTGACTAGAGGGAGTGTAGATGATAGTTCTAAGCCCTATTCTCTATTAATATTGTATTTATATTCTAATATTATGGAAAAGAAAGAGGACCAAAACTTATGAGGTGGATTATATCATACATAAATAAAATAAAACATTCATTCATACACCATCTATTGATATTGTTGGAAGTTTAAGGAGTTTTCCATTGATATACTTGTTGGAAACATGAGCATGAGATATACAGTGTACAAATATAGTGTTGTCATTGATGCCAACATTGTGGTTTGAGGTCTACTTTGATGATCAGTTGATCTGGTGTGTATAAGTGATTGAAGAGATGCCAATCTAGTATAGAGATGCAAATGTTTTGCTTCGGTGTAGAACGAATGTATTGATTATTTGGTTGTGTCAGAAAATAGTTTTCAGTGCTCTGTGCATCCAATTTTTGGTTTGCATTGGTCCGCCTTGAAGTATTTTGGTCTGTGGTTCTAATGAAATTTTGTTGGATGTTAGAGGATTCTAAATCCAAATTTTAATGTTGTTTTGACCTTCAGTGCAAAAGTTATGGATGACAATATATCGGGTTTGTCAGTAACAACATTTCTTGTACATAGTACTTGTTTTGATTAGTCCATAGTTCACCGCAAAATAATATATGGTCTTGTGGATTTGTGGAAGTGTTTACAGGTGTTAGCTACATCTATGTTCCAAGTGGTGTGTAGTTTGGAGGTCCGCATGTCAGTTTGAGGATAATTGGTTGGTGTATTTTGGTTTTGTTCACCAGTGATGATGACCTAATATGTTTGGGGTTGTGTGGAGTTAAAGGAAGCGTTGATAAGTAATGTGGAGCTACTATAGGTCCATACTGACCTATTTGTTGGGTTATAAGTTTTAAGTTATGGCGTGAAGCATGTTTTGGGCCGACAAATCATATTATGCACAATACATCCAATTAGGCCGACCTAATTGACGTTGTAGGTTTTTGCGAATGTAATGGGTATACGCATACAATCATTTTGGCGTTGAAGAGTGATGATTAAGGTGTGTGTGTGAATTCCTAAGTAGAGCATGCAAATGTGATGTGAATGTAGAGCATAGTAGAGTAATATGAAGTGTGTCAATTTAGTGTTTTGAGCTTTAGTGGAACCGCATTTCCTGTATATATTAGATGCATTTGTAGTAGTTCAAATCTTGGCAGTGAGCCACTCCTCTCTTCTATTTATCTTATTCTTTGGATAGTAAGTCCATCAGATAGTGAGTCCACCTAGTAGTGAGCCTTTTTGTAATATCTTATAATTGGTTATAATATATTGTGAGCTAATCCTCACCGTGGTTTTCCCTTTTTGAGTTTTCCACGTAAAATTTTGGTGTTCATGTGTTATATGCTTTGTTGGTTGTTTTCATGGTTTCTTTCCTGATGAAAAATTGAATATGATATGTGGAATGAATGTTTAAATGTTTAAGTGGTTTCAAATAACACTAATCTAGCCCCCCTCTCAATATTTCGGGTGATCAACAATTGGTATTAGAGCTTGGTTCCTTCATTTGGCTTGATCGCTGAGGTAGATCTTGGAGTTGAACACATGGCTACTAGGGAATATCCTATTTCTCCAAAATAAATTCCTATGGTAGGATTTACTGAAGAAGATTGCATTGTTGATATGGAAGGAGAACTCAAATCTGTCCTAGATGGTCCAGATAAAGTAGAATATGAGAATAAAGATATGAAAAAGGATCTTAGTGATGCAGATGAATCCATTAAGATATTGAGAGAGAAACTCAAGAAATATATAGATAGGATCAAAGAGCTTAAGAAATTAAATGAGATCATTCCCAACTTGAAATTGTAGATTGAAGAAAGTAACAGAGTGGAAGACTACTTGAATGCTAAACTGAAAGACAAATATGAAGAATGCTCAAAGCTTGAAATAGAAGTTGTAACCTTGAGATTAGATCTAGAGAAAACAAAGATTCAAGAAGAAAAATTCAAGAAGAGTACTATAATGCTTGATGAGATGATTGCAAATCAGAAGGGATCTAAAGACAAAGAAGGATTGGGGTTTGAGAAATGTGAAAGCTCAAAGACAGATCAAACTTCAAACAAGGTTGAAAAGAAGACTGAGGACAAGAAGAGCAATGACAAGTAGGTCTGGAATAAGAGGAAAGACTTTAAAAGACCACCAATCAGGCAACCAAATGCACAAAGGTACCCATTTTTTAATGGTTTTTCTTATTCCTACAATAACTTTGGACATAAGGCTATGGAATGTAGAATAAGAATGAATCAAATTGTTCAATATTTTCTTGGGTAGTGTTTTATATGCAAAAGATTTGGTCATAAGGCTAGTGAATGCATAAACCAAATGATGAATGGCTATAACAATGGTATGATGTTTCAATCTTTCAATGGCTACTGTTAAACATGCAATTGATTGGGCACAAATATAATCAATGTAGATCCATAATGGGTGGAAGTAAGCTTGTTCAAAATGTCAAATTCCACAAATGCAATAAGTTAGGACACATTCATAAGTTTTGCATAAACAAGAATATGAAGGTTGACCCGGTATAGAAGAATGATCCAGTGAAAAAGGCTGATCCAGTAGAGATGAAGAAGGAGATGAAGAAGATATGGAAAAATATAGAGGATAATGAGATTAAGGATGAATCTATGCCAAATTCTGGTGTAAATGTTTCCTCTAGAAATTGAATGAAGATCTTTGGCTCAAGGGGAGTTTTAATAGAAAATCATTAAGCCCTCACCAAATATATGGTGCTGATGCCCTCAACATGTGGATATGAGATGTAGGTTGATATGCTTGACCTATTGGAGAAAACACTGGTGGAAAATATCAAGATGCAAAAGTTTGCAGAGCAATCGAAGGTGAATGTGCATTATAGTTAGGGTTATCATCTTTTCTCCTAACTTCAAATCAATGCATTCAATACGAATTAGGTTATTTCAAAACAGGTTTATAAGTGATTTAACATGTGTCTAAGTCATTTGCAAATGTGTATTTGAAGAGAGAAGAGTAGTGAAGGAGCGAAGAGAAGAATTTTAGAATTCTTGTGCATGAAACCCTAACCAACGATGATTAAAAGGTATTTATAGTTTCCATTTGCCCTAGTTTCGGAAGTGATTTCAATTTTTTGCAAAATGTATACCCCAAAAGTTGTCGAGGTTTTGGACCAACCCTATCCTAAATTCAAATGACACCTTAATAAGTCGATGATGACTAATCTAGATGGTGCATTCTTGAGCATTTTGTGTGGTGTGTTGCACACAGAAGATGTTAGGATATAAATTCATGCTAAGTTGTATGAGTATAACCATTCTAAGTTGAGTGATGTATGGTTTGAAGAACTAACCAAAGATTAATTTGAACTAAAATCTTAGTTCAAGAGTTTGGTGGAGAAGAAGCTCGATGTGTGGAATAATTTCCCTATTTTTTGCTACATGGATGAGTGGGTTATATACACCTTGAGCAAAATTCATGATAGGTTTATGTGGCTGGATATTCCACATATAATCAACAAGGTGATTAGGGTTGTTACAAGATTATGCTCAACCAGACTGGTTCCAATGCTCAAGTTAGTCAAAAATGAATTGGTGATGGAATTGATAGGTGCAAGGTATGACAAGAGAGTCCTGACAGTCAAGCACATTAGAGACCCTGCGGTAAAATATGCAACAATGGTAATAGGGTATAAGATATATTTCACAAACAAAGAGAACTTTGTTTCTGCAATTGCCATCAACATTGCACATGAGATGGTAAAGAAAGGCGCTAACTATGATTTGTGTGAGTTGTTGAGGGAACAAATCTTAGAAAACTTGCATAAGACCAAGGACTCCCAATACCCCTTCAAGTTTGGTACCTTGATTATCTGTTTTCTTTTCTACTTTCTTAATGAGGTCTTGAAACCAAAAACATAGTATGGTTGAAGGAAAGACTAGTGGCACATCAAATTAGAGATCACTTGTTGAGATTAGGAGATGAAGACACTTAGAAGAAGGTACTATGGAGTTATTTAAGACTTTCCAATAAAATATGCAAGCTATACAAATAATTTCAAATAGTGTGGTGGAAAAATACAAAAATGACATCATTTTCATGGTGAGTAAGGATTGTTGCATAATGGAGGTTATTGAGCCTAGGACTGTGTGGATCCTATAAATGGGATATGAAATTGTAGAGGATGTAATCGTTGGTCTAGCTGACCATATGTTGAGAAAATCTAAAGAAACCTCTAAGAAAAGATATGGCACATATGAAGAGGTCTATGGAAGCGCACATGTAGCAGAGAGAGAAACAAATAAAGATGTTCATTGAAAAGATGTCTACATAGGTTGCAGAGATGATGGGCCTCTCAAAAGAATAATTGGAGAAATCTAAAGGCATGTATAGCTCTTTAGGAGGTGCATCCAATACAAGAACATTTGGTAGAACATATACCCCCTCTTTGGTTTCCTCGAAGTCCTTTAATAATTTTCCCTTTATCAGTGGAACTAAGAGAAAGGAGCCAACCAATGCTCTAGAAAAACAATAGAGTGTGCTTGTAAAAGAAAAGGCTCCTTTGATGAAGCAACATAGAAGAGTAAAGGATAAGCCCACAAGGGAAAATAATATGAGTGTGGATGAAGAGGAAGAGATAGAAGAACAACCTCTGATCAGAAAAAGGAAATCCAGTGTAGCACAAGAAAAATCAAGTGCAAAGAAGGTCAAGGTTGACATAGTAGATATTGATAATGAAGCAAAGATAGAGAAAAAAAAAGAGGAATTTAAAATCTATGTGAGGGAGAATAAAGATAAAGGAGAAAAATCTCCTCCAGAAGCAAAGAAGAAGAAGGATAAGTCTACCCTCTAGTAAGAACACATAGCCATATGAAGTTAGATGCATTGTTTAATGGTATTGTAGAACATAAAATGTTGGAGCAAACTATTGCCCTGTATACCTTCTTGGATTACATGGATAAATCTATAATAGAAGAGTCTATTGTTAGGTATATAATTACATTTGATGTGAGCATGGAGGATATTGAAGGCCAATTGCCTGAAGATTTGAAGAATGCATTGTATGTAAGAAGAGAAGAGGCAATAAATGAAGAAGCAAGGCTAAGGGAATTTACCTTGAAAGAGATTAGCACTCCCCTCTCATATGGGAATAAGGCAAGATTAGCTCAAGTATACAACAAATATTTTAGGACCAAACAAAGGGTCACTACACTGATGAGTAGAGATAAAAATGATATTGAAAGGTTAAAGAATGAGACTGTTGAGAAGATTGCCAACTTGGAAAAGGAGTTGGGTATGACCCCAAATAGTGAAGAGGAAGTACATGATGATATGTATGTCCTAGAAGTTAACATACTAGAAGATGCACAACATGAAGATGCTCAACTTGAGCATGAAGCATAGAAAGAAAATGTGTGAGGTGATATCCCTCTGACAGAAGAAGAAAATGCTACTAATGACTCTCCTTCGGTAGGAGAAAATATTATTGAAGAAGAGGATGTTGAAGGATTTTCAAAGGAGGATATTCAAATAGGTAAAGTTTCCCCTCCTCTAGAAACATAAAAGAATGCAGAAGATGTTGTACAAGATAACCTAGAGATACATGAGGCTCAGAACACAAAAAATATGCCTCCTTCAAATAATAGTGATGTCATTTTTTTATGAAAAGAAGGATGAATGTCAATCCGGTATTGCAGACAAGGAGAAGAAGGATGAAAAGGAAATGGATTGCATTGGTGACAAGGAAAAGACTTTGGAATAGAAATATGTTGATGAGAACTTGGTTGGATAGTCCTTTGGAACCTTCAAAGATTCCTTAAAGGACTTATTAAGCATGCAACTCCAATTCCATCCTGTTTCTGCATAGATACTACAAATACCAATGCAACAAGGACAAGTAGTTATGGAGAAAATGTCTCCTTGCACAAATTATAGTTAGGAGATGCATTTCACACCTCTTCTAGGAAATAAATTTTGCAAAAACATTAGAAGAGCGTGAAGTTAATAGATGAAGCAATGAAGGTACTGTAGGAGAGTGTACCCTATGTAAGTACTGATAATTCTTTATCCAGTGTACATAATTTGAAGTTTTTGATTGATTATTTTAAAGAGTACTCTAGTGGACTTGAGGAAAGATTGGAGAAAGAAGTGAGTAAGAAGATGAATGAGAGAAGGTTGATGGATATAACAAAGAAGTGTACTACTACACATAATAAATTTTATAACAACCTTAAGGATGTGCAGACTTGTGTTGATGAGGCCAAGGTGTTATTTCAATTTTGCATGAAGTGGCCTATTTCAACCAATAATATTAAGAGTCAAATGGACTCCATTGAGTCCCAGATTGATAAGGCATTCAGTGGCTATGATTTAGTGAATTATGTAGATGGATCCACTAGAGTAGCTATTAAAAATCTACATGAATAATTATTCCAATTGCAGGAGCAAAGAGAAAAGATCATAATGCAGTTTGGAAAACTCAAAGACTTAGTGAATGCAAAGTTCACATCTATATTTGGTGCTTTGACTAGTGCAGAGAAAGAAATGAAGTTAAATCTAGTACCTAATACTTCAGATGAAAGTGAAGAACTCCTCATGGAGTTTGAGGCTGTGAACCACATGCTTGGGCTGGTGAAGAATCACTGGGAAGATGGTAAAAAGGTTAGGCAAACACACCTTGCAAAATTGTAGGTGTTATACACTTCTTTTGGTTGATTTGTATATATATATATATATTTTAATGCATTTTAGACTTCATTGTATATATGTGGAAGTTAGAGGATAATGTTCAGTGACAATTTTGAATCGATATGATGGATAGCATTGTTAAGGGGAGTTGATCATATTTTTTGGAGTTTGTTACTCTCATGTATACATGTATATATCAGTTAGGGGGAGTATATGTGTAATCCAGTGAAGAGTTGGTTGATAATGTAAAATCATTAAAAGGGGGTTGAAGAGAAGGTAACAATAATACATGTGAGAAAATAACATAAACTATGTTTTGCACCCTTTGCTCTTGATGCCAAAGGGGGAGAATAGTTTGAGAAAATTTGATGCATGTTGCCATCAATGACAAAGGGGGATATTTTTGGAAGTTTGAGGTGTTTGTCATTGATATGCTTGTTGGAAACATGAGCATGAGATATACAGTGTACAAATATAGTTTTGTCATTGATGTCAACATTGTGGTTTGAGGTCTACTTTGATGATCAATTGATCCAATGTGTATAAGTGATTGAATATATGGAAATCCAATATAGAGATACACATGTTTTGCTCTGGTGTAGAACATGTGGATTGATTATTTGGCTAAGTGCCATAACATAATTTTTAGTACTCTATGCATTCGATTTTTGGTCGACATTGGTCCACCTTGAAGTATTTTGGTTTGTGGTTCTAAGGCAATTTTGTTGGATGTTAGAGTAGTCTAAATCCAAAGTTTCATGTTGTTTTGACCTCTGGTGTATAAGTTATGGATGCCAGTATATCGAGTTTGTCGGTAATAATGTTTCCTATATGGAGTACTTATTTTGATTAGTCCACACTTCGCCGCAGAAGAATATCCAGTCTTGTAGATTTTTGGAAGTGTTTATAGGTGTCAGATGCATCTATGTTCCAAGTGGTGTGTAGTTTGGAGGTCCGCGTGTTGATTTGAGGATAATTAGTTGGTGTATTTTGGTGTTGTTCACCAATGGTGCTGATCTAATATGTTTGGGGTCATGCGGATTTAAAGGAAGTGTTGATCAATTATGTGGAGCTATTATAGGTCCATGCCAACCTATTTTTTGTGTTATAAGTTTTAAGCTGTGACATGAAGCATGTTTTGGGCCAATGAGTCATATTATGCATAGTACATCCAATTAGGTTGACCTAATTGATGTTGTAGGTTTTTGCAAATGTAATAGGTATCAATATACAATCATTTTGGTGTTGAAGAGTGATGATTAAGGTGTGTGTGTGAATTCCTAAGCAGATCATGTGAATGTGATGCGAATGTAAAGAAGATCAAAGTGTTAGAGAAAAGTAATATGAAGTGTGTTGATTCAATGTTTTGAGCTTTAGTGGAATTGTATTTCCTACATATTGTAGATGCATTTGTATTAGTTAAAATCTTGGTAGTGAGCCACCCCTCTCTTCTATTTCTCTTATTCTCTGGACAGTGAGTCCACCAAATAGTGAGTCCACCAGACAGTGAGTCAACTTGGCAGTGAGCCTTTCTGTAATATCTTATAATTGGTTATAATATATTTTGAACTGATCCTCACTGTGGTTTTTCCCTTTTTGAGTTTTCCACATAAAAATCTGGTGTTCATGTGTTATATGCTTTGATGGTTGTTTTCATGGTTTCTTTCCTTACTACAAATTGAATATGATATGTGGAATGAGTGTTTAAATGTTTAAGTGGTTTCAAAGAATACTGATTCATCCCCTCTCTCAATATTCCAGGTGTTCAACAGATATAAGAGCCCATAAATCATGATAAATCCATTATATTAACTTACAATAAATAATACTTAGTATTTCTAATACATATTCACCTCTCATACAATATCCTTTCATATATTCCTCTCTTTTTCTCTATATATCACTCATATGAATTATCTTCAGAGTTTTCATACCTCTTATATATCTTATCTCTCTCCCTCTCTCTTATCTATGTTATATCTCCCAATATTATCATTTAGCCTTTACTATCCATTCTATATCTATCTATTCTACATATGGTACATATATGTACATGTGTAATTCCCCCTCCTTAAAAAGAAAACAAAATTAACCAATATCCATCATACATTTCTATAGTTCTTGAGAACATGGGATGAGCATTGATCATAAGCTACAAAATAGATAATATTTGGTGATGTTGGGTGGTGATAGATATGAACAAGTCCCTCTTAAATAATTAGACTTTAGCATGCAACACTAATATTAATGTTAATAAAGTTTAAGGATTATAACAAGGTCATGGATATTATACCTATGATTTCCTAAGGGAGGGTTAGTAATAATAAATTGAAATTAAAATTGAAGCCTAGTTTTAATAAAAGTTAGAAGGCATGTGGAGAGTTATGACTATTAAAGAAAAAGTGTATATAAGAGAGATCAAACAAGTAGAAGAAGTATAATTATGAATAATTTTTTTATATTTTATTATTACTCCTTGTGGAGTGTGGACTATGGTTCAAACAACTTGAGGATAAAACCCTTCTAGGTTAGAAATCAAAGGATGAAAATTCCCTAATTTTCATTGTTGAGTTAGTGGATGTAAACCATTGATTTAAGTAGATTTAGAAGACATTTCAAAGGTATTTCAGTAAAGATAGTTTGCCATAGATTTGGGCGCAAATTAACAACATATGCAAAGGATAAGTTTCTCAACATTTTATGCAATATATTCTAAGTATTATGTCTAAATTAGATAATAAACTATTAAAACTACAATTTATAGGTTAATCTCCTATTTATAATTAATTGTGCAAACTATTATGGTGAATCAATATCTATTATATTTAAGAGATAAAAAAATTAAGCAAGATAATACACCATGGCTAAGTATAGGGATGTGTTCCTTTTTATTCTTCTTCATTATTATGTCCTTCTATAGGTGCCATAGGTCAGCTGCATGCATCACACTATCATGTCTTTGTCTTCCGATGATATTATCTTTCTCTTTTGTGCTTGGGGATGTGTGCGTATGTTTCCAACCTTTGACACCCTCATTATTTCCTGTCATTGACCTCAATTTGTACACTCCTTTAGGTTTTCAACCTAATGGGAATAATGTGCTTCTATTTTGTTACAAATCCTTTCTCTCTCTCTCTATCTCTCTCTTTATCTCTCATTATTTCTCTTGGTCTCTCCTAACAATAAAATGAGGCCTCTCTCTTTCTCACTACCTCTATCTCTATAACTCTCTCTCATCCTATACCTCTCTTTCTCTTCCTCTCCCTCAGTAGTGAAATGATGTCTCTTTCTCTCTTCATATCTTCTCTCTCTCTCTCTCTCTTTCTCTCTCTCTCTCTCTCTCTCTCTCTCCCTCTCTCTCTTGATTTCTCTATCTCTTCCACTATCTCTCATTTCTTATTTTTATCTCTCTTGGTAGTGAAATGAGACCTATTTACCTCTTCATCCTCTTTCTCTTCTCTCTTTCTCTCTCTCTCTCTATATATATTTCTCTCAACAACAAAATGAGAAAAATAAGAAATAGTGAAAGAAAGATACAAAGAGGTAGGTAGAGAGAAAGATAGAGAGAGGGAAAAAGAGAGGGAGAGGGAGAGGGGGAGGGAGAGGGAGAGGGAGGGGGAGATAGATTAGGAGATGGATAGGGAGTGAGGAGGGGGAGAAAGATATATATATAGAGAGAGGGAGAGAGGGAGGGGAAATAGAGATGGATAGAGGGAGGGAGTGAAAAGGGGGAGAAAGAGAGATAGATAGATGGTGGAAAGGAGAGATAATATGAGCTTGTATTTGCTTTAATAATAGAAAATTCTCTTCTAATAGAACCAACCACATGAAGTTGGAAGCTTGTTTGGCACCACTAGTTACCTATATTAGTAGCACAAGTAGCTATAAATAAACTAAAGAAAACATATACTTAAAACACAATTTTTTTTGTATTTGGAAATATATTTATAAAATATAAAATATATGTACTATTACATACCAATTCAATACAATGAAAAATACGTGTTTGATCTAGTATTTAAGATGTCAATAATTGCTTCATGGTCAAACTCACAAACTCTCTAGAAGTTCTTATTGTGTGATCTATCCCCATATTCTATGAATTAAACATTCAATGAAAGAACAAGATTAGAATAATAATATTTTTATGTGTCAAAGTACTCAAACAAACAACATTGGACTTGTTCATTGGGTACCTTCTTATCCATGTCCCAGTAACAACCATAAATATTATATGACACTCAATTTCCTCTCCATCTATGATAGGGCCAATCATTTATTTGCCTAAACATAATGACACAAATAACAATTCATTCCTTCTTCATTATCTTCATCTATAATAACTATATAAACATGACCTACATTGAATTGTATAAAAAATTAATCTCAGAAAATAATATAAAAATTCTATATAAGGAGATAAAATATTAATTTTAGCTAAAAAATGCATCTAGAATACCTTGTTGCACAAAATTTGATACATGGTCAAAGTCAATTGATGGTTCCATCTCCATGAGCTATGTTTTTTGAGCTTAATACATCTCAAGTAGACTTAAAGTTTTAAAAAATAATTAATTGAACCTCTCATTTGACTCACACTCATTTAAAATAATCCATACATGAAGAACAAAAGTATGCCATATTTTTAGTATAAATAGTTCATAAAGTTGCATTCAAGTGTCTAAAGGAGCATAACCCACTTGATCATAAAACTGTAAAATTATGCTCATATTTTGTAATGTTGTCTTCTTATACTAGCCATTTTTTTAATGAATGTTAAACATACTTTTATTACTTTATACCATTCAATAATGGATGTTACATCTACCAACTTTGTACCATATTTATAATTCAACTCTTCTCATGCTAGGGCTCTTTTAACACATTCTATTGCACCACCATGTTCCTCTATTCCATACCAATCCTCAATGAAATTCTAAGTGTACTAAAAATTACTTGTCTTGTACATTCTACTCATTTAGTAAAATATCTACAAGTTGTTGAATTATGATGTACAATTTTCTGACTATATGATGTTTTTGTTAATTAAATTACCATATAACATCTCAAAACAATTTTGCACAAAATCTATATAATATGGTTGGTCACCACTAATATAGAAATGGCACTCTCTCAAGACCTTTCTTTCTATACATTATTGGGTGCAAGAACGAATGTTATATGCACAAATATGACAACATAAATAGTTTTAGTATTGTGATTATACTTAATTTTATTGTTGTAGTGTACAGTTCTCTATAAAATATACAATTAACATGATTGGTACCAAGAGGAAATATATCCTTGTTTAACTTAAATAGCTCATTAAACCATCAAGTTCTATGTATATGTCTACTCATATACAATATTCATTCGAAAGATAGTCATAACTTATGAAACACTTATTTATTCACTCACTATTTCACACCTCTTGGTCTCTTTGCTATCTCTTAAAGTGTATGCTATTGAATTGTATTTTCCAAAATTGATTATTTTATTGCTAATTGTGTATGTGTTCTCTATGTGCATACATTTTTTTAATTGTTATAAATTGTGAATATAAAAAATGTGAAAAAAAGAATAAACCTTTATTTCACACCTAAATATCACCTCAATTAAAGAAATAAAGAAAACAATATGGATAAAATAAACAAAATAAATCTTATCAAATAGTTCTTGTTACACCATGAATGACTGTTATTCTCAAAATATTGTTATTGAAAATGACGAGGGAATGTATTTGGTACTAGGAGCATGACAATGCATTTGATTAAGGACCCATGAAAATTTCTTAGGAATGAGTATATTTATAGGTTTGTGACTGGATTGATCAACGATGGAGATCAAGTTGGTTGGATAGTTGTGAGATGGAGGGTGGAGGAAAAAATATAATTTTATATTTTTTTCTTTATGGGTGATAGTTATGAGATGGAGGGAAGAGGATTAAATGTAAATTTTATAAGTTATTTTTGAGTCTTAGGCATTGGTTATGAGATGAAGGGTGGAGGTAAAAATACATTTAATAACTTTTATTAATTTATGGGTGGTGGTTATGAGATAGATGGTGGGGATAATTTTTTAATTTTTTTTTTATAAATTTGGGTGGTTGAGTGGAAAAAGGTAAGATTTAATAAATAATTAAATCATGTGATGTGGGAAAGGGACTAGGTTATTAGGACTTAGGGGGAAAATGGGTTAGGACTTAGGGAGAAAATAAGTTAATACTTAGGAAAGTGATGGTATTTAAGATAATTAAATAAATTGTTACAATTTATTCAATTAATGGAGAATAGGTACGTCATAGTCAATATCTAGGATAATGTGCATTTTTAGGTTTTTACATTTTTCCTTTCTTTGAGACAGTGTTACAACTAGACAAAGCAGTGTAATTTCAAATAAAATTAAAATAGTGGATTAGGGATAAATGAGACTAGTCACTTGATGCCCTAGTTATTGGGAGTGAGGACAAGGAGGGAGGTAGGATGTCATGTGAAAAAATGAAATAAAATTTAATATTAAAATACTCAAAGATAAAAACCTTCTTTCACATTTAGCTATCACCAAGCCAATAGAGAAAGAAAATATAAATACAAATGAAATAACTAAAGTAGAGCTCTCCAAACAATTCTTGTTTCACCACAAAGGAAATTGTGCTCCAATATTTTCATTTTAAATGAATAATGAGATGTGGTTGCTCATACCAACTATATGAAAACACATTTTAAATTGAGGACCTTTGAAAATGTCCTAGGAATGGATACATTTATAGGTTTGAGATTGGATCAATAAATTGTGAGGATTAGTTGAAAGATCAACAAAGAAGATCAAGTTGGTTGGGTAGTTGTGAGATGGAGGGTGGAGGAAAAAATATAGTTTTATAATTTCTTTTTGATTTATGGGTGATAGTTATGAAATGTCCAGGGTGGGGGATTAAACGTAATTTTTATATCTTCTTTTTTATTTTTAGGTGTTGGTTATGAGATGGAGGGTGGAGATAAAAATGAATTTAATAATTCTTTTATTGATTTATGGGTGGTGGTTATGAGATGGAGGATGGAGATAAAAATAAAATTTTAATTTATTTATATGATTTTTGGGTGGTTGAGTGAAAAAAGGTAAAAATTAATAAAGAAAAATGATCAAATCATGTGAAGTGGGAAGGGGACTAGGTTATTAGGATTTGGGATATGACAATTTAGGTTGAGATGACTTGAGATATGATGGTTTAGGGGATGAATAATTGGAATAGGAAATGAATGGATAAGGATAAGAGGTGGAGGCTACAAGGAACTCTTTTGAAGGAAAGATTTGGGGATGAGGTTTTAGGACATATACCAACATTGAATGAAGGATTTGCATAGTAGGTGAATGAAGTAGGATAGTAGGTGGAGGCTACAAGGAACTCTTATGAAGGGAAGATTTGGTGATGATAATTTGGGATGGGGATTTAGGATAACCAACATTGAATGAAGGATTTGCATAGGAGGTGAATGAATTAGGATATTAGGTGGCGGCTACAATTCACTCTTGTGAAGGGAAGATTTGAGGACGCATAATCGAGATATGGGGCATGGACTAACATTGAAAAGGGTGTTAGATGACGATGAGTTCCCTTGTCAAGGTTGGCATTAGGATGAGAAATGTAGGGTTCATTGCGACCTATGTGATGATTAGTGGTATGATGCACTTGGTGTAAAATTTTGCTTGTGTTGGCTTGTTCTCGATTTTGATAATTGGTGGGTGAGTAATTGGAGCTTATGTAAATATTTTTTAAGATGATATCATCTAAGGATTCATGAGGGAAATCATCTTTGTCCACAAGACTCATTATCATCATAGGGAACATATTTGTATTGATTGAAAAGGCTAGCATCATCGTTATCAAAGAAGGGGATTTTAGATTGACAAGGAAACTCATTAAAATAGAATGGAGTCATGATGTTGAATTTGGATTTGAGATGAAATTTAATAGAGTAGGATTAGAATGGTTGGAATTAGATTTGGATGGGAATGAAAATCAAATGAGGAGATAGATTATGATCATGATAGAGGTTTGATTTTATGATTTAAATTATGGACTAAGATGAGGGGATTTGAGGATGATTGACCGAAATAGATGAAAATTAAGATTTTGCTTAAGGTGATGATTGTCTTAGATTACAAGAGGGTTTGGGTATGGTCTTGTCAAATTTGAATTGTTGACTTGAAATGGTTGAATTTTAGACTCAAAAGTTCAATATTTTTTACAAGCATACACAACAAGCACATTGATTTAAATGTATAAATAAAGGGTATTCACTAATTTTGCACAAGGATACACATCAAACATATTAACAACCCATTTTAATCAATTAGGAGTGTCAATTTTTGTGTTCTCACAAATATACTATTTACCAAGTTTTAGATAGATAGAGAATGCAAAGGCCATGTACCACATTTACAACTCTTACTATGGAGGCTAAGGCCTTAACCGCAATAATCTCTATCTCAACAACTCAAAAATATGATGCGAGTAACTTCTTGGGCCTAATCGGTTATTGATGCACCATGAATAATGATGGATGAAAGGTCTTATCAATTTTTGAACAAGATATCTAAGGGATGTCCTTGATATAAATGAAGGTACATGAGGGTAAAATTTATGAAATAAAAGAGAAATATTTCAAAAAACTTGGTACAAGAGGGCAACCCACTCTCCTTCTTCACTTTGCAAAGTATAAATTTATTGCAAGCTTAGCCTAGAATAATAAATCTCCCTTTCAATTGTGTGTCTTTGGATTCACCTCTAAATTATATACCCCATTGAAACATGAGGGTTTAGGTCATCCCATTGGAAATGAAATCCAAGTTAGGCCCAATAAAGGGAAATAAATTTAAGTTTTTTTGATTCCTAAGATCAAATTTTGGTGCAAAGGAAGAGAAAACACAAATTAGACTCTTGGATTTACACAATAAAGGGATGTAAAGAGTATTTCATATTCTCAAAACCGGGTGCTATACCCACTCAAGAGTTCTTAAAAAAACAATGTGAACATATGTTCATTCCCTTAAGTCATACAAAGGATGTGCAAATAATTTAGTGCTTAAAATATTTTCAAAAAACATATTGCACCAAATATGTTAGTAGTTTTAGAAACAATCTTAGACAAGCAGTTTGCACTAAAAAATGTTAGTATTTTTAGAAATAAGAGCCTTTGAAACATGGTTTTCTACAAGAAATATGCATTAGTAATAAAATTTAAACCCTTGAAAAGAAAAAAAATGTCAACACATATAAGAATAAATTATTATGATCATGACATTCTATGCAATTTAGAAAAATATTTCATCAAATTTGTAGTTTATAAGAAAAATATGTATTTGAAGATTAAAAACAAAGTGAGTTTAAATGGTTATACCTAAAATTTAGGACTAAATTAGTAAAGAAAATACCTTCACCATAACAAATTATTCTAAGTTAGCTTTCCAATTCTTGTAAAACAATAAAAATATGATATACGAGAAAAAGTTATACTATTTTGAAACAAAAGTGTTGTTTTAAGGTAAAAAAGAGGGCAAAGAGTGGGTGGGAGTGGTCTTAGCCAAGTGGTTAAACATCTATGAATAAATGATTTAACTAATGAGTACAAATAAATACATTTTAAAAAATTATGTAGTAATTAAAGTATAATCCATATGGTACAAATCTAGAAAGAGCTTAGAAAATTAAATAATTGGTTGAAAAGGTTTTCTTACACCAAAGTATGTCATATTATTTATGATTTTTTTTAATCTCTTGGGCCTTATAGACTCAACTGTGAGGTCCATTTTGTACTAGCAAGGTCCTTGTAAAATCTCACTTTCAAATCTCTCCAAAAAATGCAAAAAATGTAAGATCAGGTTTGAAAAAAACTACAAAATGTAAGGGTTAAATGAGGGACAAGTACCATTGGGCATGCTAAGAATGTGAACAAAAAAGTGAAATAAAAATAATGATTAAAATAGTCAAATATTAAAACCCCTTTCACAATTAACTATCACCTCCAATAGAGCAAGAATTCATAAATATGAATGAAATAACCAAAACAGATCTCACCAAACTACTCTTGTTTCATTGTTAAGGAGGTTGTGCTCCAATTATTATTTTTAAATGAATAATGGGATGTAGTTACTCATATCAACAAGATGATAATATATTTTAGAATGAGGACCCCTTAAAATGGATTAGGAATGAATATATTTGTAGATTGAGATTGGATTGATCAACAATGAGGATTGGCTGAGAGGTCAATGGTGGAGACTAAGTCGGTTGAATAGTTGTGAGATGGAGGGTGGAGGAAAAAATATAATTTTATATTTTTTTTGATTTATGGGTAATGGTTATGAGATGGAGGGTGGAGATAAAAATAGATTTTAAATTTCTCTTTATGATTTTTGGGTGGTTGGATGGAAAAAGGTAAGATTTAATAAAGAAAATTTATTAAATCATGTGAAGTGGGAAGGGGACTAGGTTATTAGGACTTACGAAAAGTGAATTAGGACTTAGGGGAAAGCGGGTTATGACTTTGGAAAATGAGTTAAGACCTAGGAAAATGATGAGATATAAGATTTTTGATTCAATTAATGGAAAATGGGTATGTATTAAAAATTATTTAGAATAATTTGTATTTTTAGGAGTTCAATTTCTTGCTTTCATGAAGTTGTCTCATATGGTCCCCTTTTTTGAGCTCTCAACTTTGAGCTTCTAGAGTGTTTGTCTTTGTAAGGGTTTTCACCCTATAAAATTCGTCTATATCAATATACAAATTTAACTAACATGATAAGAATTCTTATGCATGTTACAAGTATAAGAAACATAAAACATACTCAATTATGAAATAGTAACCATGAATGGGATGAAGAGGACGAGGGTGGGTCTTTGTCCCCTACGGTGACCCCTTCTAAGAAGAGACAGAAGGAGAACCCCAAGGGGAAATGTGTTGCTAAGAAGATTGTTTTACAGGATTCAGAGTCCTATTTTGTTGGCAATGACACTAATGTCATGTCTGGGGGTTCCCAGGCTAAGGGAAATATTGTGTTTAATGGGAAAGATTTTGTTGTGGATGACCGTAAGGAGGAGGACATGCCTGATGTTGTTGGAGATGAGGAAGCCAAGGAAATGCCACAAAGGACTTCCAAGCATATTGCAAAGCTAAAAAAATAGGGTGTGAAAGATGATTTGAAGGGTACCAAGGAACAAGGTAAGGAGAAGGGTGTTGTAGATACTATTGTTGAAATCAATGACTCCCTTGTTTTTCAGTCACCTAGTGTGGATATTTCTGGTGGGAAGTATATGCATGAGGATGAGGGGGTTTATCCGAGTCCTAGAAAGCTAGAGCCACTAAAGGTGAATCCTCTCTCCGAGGATTTCTCGTACCTAAATGATGATAATACTTCAATGTTCAAGCTTCTGGACATGGTTTTGCAAGGGCTACTGGCACGTTCAAGCTAGCCAAGTGGACATTGCAAGAATTTAACATGGTGAATGCCAAGATCAAGGGGGTGAAAGAGAATATGTAGAATATTCCAAAGGGTACTTCCTTAGATATTTTGATTGAAATACTAGTGGATTTAGAGTGCTCCTTTACGAATTTTAAATCTCTATGTGAGCAGTGACTCTTTGAAATGGAGGCTAAGATTAATGAAACTAATGCGGACATCAAGAAGCTTCTACAAGTTAGCCATAGTTCAGTCAAGAATAGTGTTGAATCCTTGGAGGTCCTTTTTCGCAAGATAAGTGAACTAAGGGAAGATCAACTTTATTTTGCAGAGCTGATGGAGAAGGACCATACTTCAAAAGGGAAGGGAAAGAAGGTCGGAAAAGATGAGACAAAAGGCCCATTTACAAGAGGTAAGGGCAACTTGAGGAAAAAATTTGAGGAGGAGAAGAAAGAGCTAATGGACATGGTCGAGATACATCATAACCAGGAACTTGAGGTGGCTAACACCTTAAAGAACATGAAATAGTGTCTTATTTTGTGTTATTTTTTTGTTTATGTCTTTTACTTCTGGTTCTCTATTTTTTGGCTGATGTTTTGCTGTTGATTGTTGTTGATGGTTCAATGTTTTTATCTTTGAGCAAATTTTCATCCATTTTGTTGTAAAGGGTTTTGGGTCCCTTCAAAATTTGTTTTTCCCTTATAATCAAAACCATGAATTTCTTAAAAGAATAAAAAATAATGATTCATTATATTAATATAGGATAAAAATACAAAAATAATATTCTTCTAATGTACTAAGAATTTTTTTGATTAAGGTAAAAACAGGTTTTGAAGGGACCTGAAACCCTTTACAACCAGATTTTGAAGGGATCTGGAACCCTCAATCAAAAAATTATCCTAACAAAAGGACCAAGAAAGCATCCAAAGCCAAAGAACATGGGTTTTTAAGGCTTCCACAACCAAAAACAAAGCTACAAGAAGAATAGCCTACAACTAGCCAAAAACCAACCCCTAGCCAAGAACCATCAGGATTTACATTTAGAGCTACTCTTGTGGGAGCAGAGAGTCATGTCAAAAGAAGGCTTAGAGAATTTAGCTTTCTTGCCCTTAACAAAAATCCAGCCCTCTTCCACTTGCGCTACCTTATCAAGCCAATCCAACACCCCATTATCCTGAAAATGGATGCCTGCAACCACTGTCACAGAGATATCATCAGTATTCCTCCCTACAGGCATGACCTTATCATAAAAGCCACCAGAATTGATAGCCGAAATGCTATCAACAGAAACGGTAGCCTGAGGCTCAATCTTTCTCACTTTAGGGGTTTCGACATGATAATCTTGCACAACTTCAGCAATCCCACCATTTGTGACATCTAAAGAGGATACCCCAAGACCTTGTGATTCCAACACAACCACCTCATAAAAACTCCTATGTTGCTTAGATTTCTTCAAAACAGTATAATGTTGTTGAGAAGCACCTTTCCACCATGTAGCCTTCATTGATTTTTTCTCAAATCCACATTGTGTAGCCATGTGACTTGTTTTAAAACATCTTCTACATCGGAAGGGAATCCCTTCACAGTCCAAAGATTGAACCCAAGAACCCTTAGAAGATTTAGGTAAAATCTCAACAGGCAACCCTTTTGAAACATCCATTTCAACCAATATGTGGGCAAAGGTGGAGTGAAAAATATTAGAGGATTCATCATCCACCAACAAAAAATCTCCAAGGACATCACCCACTTCCTCTAAAAGAGAATCAACCCATAAATGGAGGGGGAGATTAGGAAGCCAAACCCAAATCGGGATCTTATTAAACATTTCAGAAGAAGGGTTGAAATCAGAATGCCAATGCTTAATCATCAACAACAATTTGTGCTCACAGCTAAAAAAATGATCACATAATATTTTGTTTCTATCTAGAGCATTCTCAAACTTAGCAACAAAAAACCCCTTAGCCATAGGGAAAATATGAACTTTACCAGTAATAAGCGGCTCCCACTGTTCTGAGATCCACGTGTGCAACTGAGGGAGGCTAGGCCAAAAACCCCTAAACTGACAAATCACCCCATGTGAGGAGAAGACAAAAGCATTATGATCAATTTCCTCTACCATCTCTGCTTTTAGATTAACTAAGAATGTTAGAAACATAAAAATATTCTCAATTGTCAACCAGTCATATAAAATTTCTAAAATAATAATAATTAATTTATAGAATCCAACTTATGAACATTTGTCTTTTGTATTGTTATTATATGAAACACAACTTGAGCATGTTTATTTTCCTTTTGTTTCAAAATTACTATCCCTTACACTTGGATTTAGATTGGATATTCAAGTCTAAGGGTTGAATTCTCTTATTGTCTACTCAAATCCATGTTTTGAAAAAATAAATGCATCTCAAGCATGATCCACATTAGGTTTGCATATTTTAAGAAATTATTCCAAAAAATATCACTATGATGTCAAGCTTCATCTTAATATTCTAACCATCTATTTTTTAAACCCAAATATATTAAGGTTTGGATCTTTAATTATTTTTACCAGTGTCTTCATTTTTTCCAAGAAGACATGTTTATTTTTAATTCAGTTATTCAATTTTTCATTTCATATTTTATGTTTCATTCCACACACACACACACACACACACATTTATAACATGTCCACTTTGAAAATTAGTAAAAAAATATTAATAAAAATTATGAAAAAGAATACTAATACATGATTTTAGTTAACTTTTCACCAAATAGAATTGTAAAATAATTAACAAAATTTACAAAATACATGAGTACAAGCAACATTGTAATATATTTTACTGCAAAAAATATTCCTATTTTTTGTGCTCCCAAAATTTGACTCTCTCAATCTTACCATTATTAAAAAAATAGAAGTTTAGACACTAGATTATGAGCACTAGTATTCTTATTTTTATCACATTATCAAAATTTAAGCATAGATATGCCACATTATTTATTGAGTTATAATTTTTATTGATTTAAAAAAATACCACTTTTGGCCTCCCATTTCCATGCACTTACTCTAAATACTTCTAAATAGTATTAAAATGATAGAGCACAAAAACATAACAGATTTACATGATGAACAACACAATAAAAATGCAGATATAATGGATTGATTTCATATATTCAATCTAATTTTCAATTGATTTAAATTTCAATACATTTGACTTTATTAAGCCTTTCATTTTTTCATGCTAACTCCATTAACTTATTTATGGGAATGTAACTTCCCAACAACCAACTATTCTAACAAACATCTATTTATAAACTAACTACTAACATTATTTTATTTATTAAATTTACTATTATCTAGCCTATAAACTAAACTATAAGATGTAATAAAACCAACATTCTCCCCCTTCACATCAATCTGAACAAAGGATAGAACACTGCAAGGATTGAATACAACTATCCTTCTGGAAACTTTGATGAAGTGCCTCCACCAATTTTCTTCACTCACCTAGAAAACACCAAATTGAATCCATTAGCAGATCTCTTCATTGTCATACCAACAAATCATCTATACCACATGAGAGAAAATAAATATTCCCTTTTGAATATACAATGAGAGAATAACTTTCCTCTAAGAGTCCACATCGCCTTTGAGTGTATCAAAATCCCTCCTCTAGTGTTGCATATGAGAGAACAAGACTCTCCTTCAAGAGTTCAGTTTCCTCTGAAAGTGTCAATATCCCTCCTCGAATGTTGTGGAAACAAAATTCCTCTTTTGGAGTACAACAAAAATTGAGCCAATGTAGATACAATCACACCCTATTTAAGAGATTATAATATCCACATGTTCTTCCACAAGATTCCAAGCCCCCTTTGCTCCATGAAGGGGCACAAATATGATACCAATGCTTCTCATGTAATGTATCATCTCTAAGTGAGAAGCTATCTCAAGATGATAAAAATAATCCAATCTCTAATGCCTCTAGCTTCCAATTGAAAAGTGCGTTAATTTTTAATTTTGATAAGTTCTTCACTTTTTTTCTTCTCCATTATCTTCAACATATGCTTCATTAACCTTTTTAATTTTTCACATTTCATGTCACGTGGAACATTTAGCATCAAACATAATGTAATCCACAACACCACGTGCCACCAAATAGTCAAAATTTAAAAGCCCCATTCCTTTGAAGATCAAACACAATACAAAATAAAAGCTATATGTAGACATTAGATGTTGGTTTTCACCAAAAATGCACCCTTACAATAAAATGCTTTATGATTTTTCATAGAAATTTGACTTGCTTCACAAACTTACTCTTATAACCTTATAACACCTTATATCTCCAAAAAAAAACCATTACCATACTTCTAACAATTCATAATATAAATTGTTACTCCTTTCTCCTAATTCCTTAAAGAAAGGAAAAGCAAACATTTCAAACATTATTAATGCCCTTTTGTAATTCACTCTTGATCATAAAAACACTCAAAAGCAATAACTAACGTATCAATACATCAATGAATTCCTTTCTTCAAATTAGGGGAGAGGGGCCAGTAGTCGTGCGAGCTAACTTTATCGACATGTAGCAATTGACTGGAATATCATAGAACCTTCATTTTTTTGTTTGAAATGTGGACTGGCCTCTTATCTATCTATAACTAAGGTTTGGAGGTGTGACTCATCATGCAACCCACCACATCAACACATCTATTGAGAAGTGTCTAAAATTTGACTTTTTAAAAATTCGACCAAAACTTAATCATGAGACCCCCAATAGTTGAACAAAAAAAATTCCATTTGTTGCTTGTAAAATATCATATTTTTATTTAAAATAAAATTACTATGCAACTAAAAGGACCAAATACCTATTGGCAACCATAAATCTTTGATATCTCTAGCTTTTATATTCAACACATATGGACCAATAGTTGAACACAAAAAAATATTTGTTCTTATAAAAACAACACATAATTATTTAAAATACAACTTATATTAAACAAAAATGGACCAATAGTTGAACACTAAATTTTTTTGAAAATCCGTCACATTTAATGGGAAAATACATGGTATTTATTGTGCTCACCTTTTATATTTGTGATAGGACAAACTATTAATATAAAATACTCCAATGCTTGTACATTGCTATCCCATTAGTTGTACACATAAGAACAATATTTTTCACTATGATAATAATACTTCTTTAAATGAGTGTCTATTTTATTAAATGAACATTTTATTTTTTAAATGTCATACTTATAGTAGATAGGGGAGAGGACCCGGTAGTTGTGCACCCTAACTTCGCGCTTCTCAAAATCCTACGTGGAAATTTCAAAGCACTCCCAATTTTTTACAACAGCTTACTTGGCAAGTCCCCTGCTTATAACTAAGGTTTCAGGGCCACATCATCAAATATGATGCCACATCAACATGCTTTTTGTCAAGGTGTCCAAAAAGGCCCAAAAAAAAAGTGAGACCAATACTTGTGCATTCACAGCATGTTTTATTGAGCGCTGATGTGGAATCACATGGTTGGTTGCTTTTTAGATCAAAGGAATACATTTTGTTTAATTATGGGTAGACATCATCAACACTAACAACTTTAAAGTCACAACTATTGGTCCAATATTGATAAAAATATTAAGCATTATATAATCAACTACTATCACAACTATTGAAACATGCTCAGGTACTGGGTCCTCTCCCCTAGTTATGATATTTTATTCGAGACCAAAAAAAACTTATTTCACTTCTTCATGAATGTATTTATGTTTTTTTTATATAACATTTAGAGGTTCTCATGTGTTCAAGTATGGGCCCACTTTTAATCAACATTTGGCTATTTTTTATTTACATTTGGACTATTTATTTACAATATACACTATAAATATGTGGTAAGACTGGGTATTATAATCACAATTGATTGCATGACTATTAGACCTTGCACGACTAGTGGCCCCTCTCCCTACTTCCAAATACGCACAAACCTCCAAAATGTTGAAGCACATACCTATGATAAACTGGTTTCTTCCTGCATATAAAGAGATTCTTCCACTGACATGCTTGTCAATGTGTACGATTGCCCTGGTTTTCCCAATGTGGAGAGTAAAGAAAATGCTCATACACTCTCTTTGTTTCTGCCGAGGTTGCATGCTTTGGAGATAAATGCCACTTTTGCTACACATCAAATTTTCAAATAAACTTGCTCAAAATTTTCACATAATTTATTCTTTTTTAAAATAAAAGATTTACGAAAGTGAGATAGATGTATAACTTTTGTAAAAACTACTAAATGAAGTATTTTCCAAAATTCTTTTGTGTTAAAGGTTTGTAATGGATTTTTTTATTATTTTTAATCATTTTTCTTAGTTTGAGTTGTAGATTGTTTGGCCTAATGGGCATCCGATCATTTGTCGAATTAGAACATTGTGGATAGGGGTCAATTACCCCCAGATTTGTCTCAAAAGTTGGACCACTTAAATGAGATTGCAAGGGTCGGTAATGCCCTTGCTTTGTACTTCTTTGTTTTAGTTTGAACAAAGTTTTACCCCTCTTTTAGTCTTAAAATCAAAAGTTTATTAAACACATTTAAGCAAGTATGGTTTTTAAATTTTGTCAATAATTATATTTGAAAGTAGAAATTTTCATCTACAAAACTCATTGATTTCATCGAAAAATATAAATTGTTAGCCTATTCATCCAATTGAAGTTTTTCAATACCAACCATATATCTAATCTATTATGTTTAAATATCTAGCTAATTTTTTTTATACCTTTAGATAGCTAGTGCTGTAAGATACTTGACGAGGCTTGAGTTTCAAAATTGATCAACCATATCTTCGTTGGATGTTAAGAATTAACAATACCTATATAACCCAATTGATCTTATTGACCATCCATAATCCAATCTAACCAACCTTAAATAAATTTACAAACTTTTAACATTAATCATATTATTTTTAAACATATTATGATTAAATATCCCTCTACTTAAATATCAAACTAATTTATAAATAAAAAAATAAAAAAATAAAAAAAATTTTAATTGATAAGAATACTTCTAGATTAATTATTTTATTTTATTTTATACTTAGTGAACCACACAATCTATCCCATCGTTAGTTAGTAAACCACATGATCTATCCCATCGTTAGTTAGTGGACTGCATGATCTATTACATCGTTAATTAGTGAACCACATGATCTATCCCATTGTTAGTGTCCTCACACGTCACACGTCACACGTCATCCGTTTGTGTTGGAGGCGAGGCAACGTCGAGTTCTATGCCAAGCAACATTTCAATCAATTCCCTTCAAATTTGTGGTCACCAGTGAGGTAAATGATAGAGAGGAAAGAAAGAAAAAAACTACTTCTAAAACTAATTTTCTGACTATATAAAGATTCGAAATCATTCAACGATCGCCATTGCAATCACAGACATTTTTTGCATAGATGCCCAAAAAATTTCTTGGGAAGATTAAGAAGATATCACAAAAAAGGAAAAAAAACCAGGATCCTGGCATTCAATACCATATCCGACAATAAACAGGCAAGAAGCCGGTTGCGATTATAACTCAATCGGACCTCACATCCCTCATTTCTCATTTCTACCTATATAATTTCAGTAACAAAAAATTGTCTTCCTTAGTAACTTCTCTGAACACAAAACTCGATTACTTGCGGCATTTGAGTTGTTCCTGCGCAGCTGCAAGGAGATTCTGTGTTTTAGCCAATTGCTGTTTGAGAGACTCGATGTGGTGATTGTACATCCGCGCCTGATGAACTGATTCCGCCTCCAACTCCCCCAGCTGTGAACACAGCCGCTCCTCCGCCTCTTCCACAGTAAACAATCTCCTCTTCGTCTCCTCCAACTCAGCCTGAAGCTGCGCTTGGTGTCTTCGGCTCTCGTCCGCCACTCGTTTCAACTGCACATTCTTTGATCTCAACACCTCAATCTCTCGCTCCTCCCTCTTCTCAACCGCCACCGCTTCCGGAAAGGAATACAAACCAAGAAAAGCAGGGGCCATTTCTCAATTAATCCTCTCTTTTCTGCAACTGCAAATCGGTTCTGCCACTATGATAGTATTTGTTGCACAATGCATTACTTATAGGTGAGGCCTCTCTAGAATTGGAATGGTGTGATTCAATGAAGATAGCCAGGGAGTTAGAAAAGATGGCCAAGTTCAATGAACCTAGTAACATTCTAATCTTCTAGATCTGTCTGTGAGTGTGCAGGAGAAACGCCAAAGATGCAACAGTCGTGGGGCATCACCTATTAGTAACATTCTAATCTTCCAGATCTGTCTGTGAGTGTAGGCCCCATGACTCTTCCATCTTTGGCGTTTCTCCTGTCTGCTAATTGGCCTCTTGCCGCTCAGAAGGGTCGTTCAGTACAAGGGGCTCAAATAACTTGGAGCCGGCTTGGATTGAATGGAATTATTTGAGCCTCTCAGAAGGTAGAGGCTCAAATAACTCCATTCAATAATCATTCATATGTAGGGGAGAGGATCCACAGCATGTTTCAATAATTGTGATAGTATTTGTTTATATAATGTTCAATATTTTTATCAAATAGTCGTGACTTCAAAGTTATTAGTGTTGATGATGACTACTCATAATTAAACAAAATGTATTCCTTTCATCTAAAAAGCAACCAATCATGTGATTCTACATCAGCACTTAATAAAACATGCTGTGAACGTACAAGTATTGGTCTCACTTTTTTTTGGGCCTTTTTGGACACCTTGACAAAAAGCATGCTGATGTGGCATCATATTTGATGATGTGGCCCTGAAACCTTAGTTATATGCAGGGAACTTGCCAAGTAAACTGCTGTAAAAAAAGGGAGTGATTTGAAATTTCCATGTAAGATAATTAGAAGCGCGAAGTTAGGGTGCTATTTATCTTTAAAATTGTATGTATAAGATGTGATAAACGAAATATTATATAATTATGTAAGTTTTAAAAGAAAAAACTGATATCATTCTTTATTCAATTGACTTTTTTTTAGATTTTTTGATAAATAAAATATTATATAATTATGTATTTGAGAGTTTTAAAGGGAAAAAACTGATATCGTTCTCTATTCAATTGACATTTTTTGGATATTTTGATAAATAAAATATTATATAATTATGCACTTTGAGAGTTTTAAAGGAAAAAAAACTGATATCATTCTCTATTCAATTGATATTTTTTGGATTTTTTGATAAACAAAATATTATGTAATTATGTATTTGAGAGTTTTAAAGGAAAAAAATTGATATCATTATTGAGTTCTTTTGGATTTTTTGATAAATAAAATATTATGTAATTATGTATGGAGAATTTTAAAAGAAAAAAATTGATATCATTTTCTATTCAATTGACTTTTTTTGGATTTTTTGATAAATGAAATATTATATAATTATGTACTTAAGAGTTTTAAAGGAAAACAAATTATAAACTATCTTTGATTATCTTAATTAATTATTATTATTATTATTTTTTTTAGATTTTTTGATAAATAAAATATTATATAATTATGTACTTTTAAGAAATTAAAATATAATAAATGTGAACTATAATCTCCCCACAATTATCTTAATTAATTATTTTTATTTATTTTTTATTGATTTTTTTTATAAATAAAATATTATATAATTATATACTTTAATAAATAAAAATATAATAAATGAAATGTTGTAGTTAAAAAAAGAAGCTGCAAACTATCTTAATTATTTATTTTTGAGCTTTTTGATTTTGTGAATAGGAGCTATCAAACTCAATTGTTGTAAGTCTAGAACTTCTCTTGCATAAATACATGATATAATTTTGTGCGATGTTGGATACATTTCTTAGTATTTATTTATTTTTTATATATGTATATTTTCACATATTTAGTTTTTATTATATTCTTATGCAATGTTTTTGATAAATTCACATAAATCTTGTATTTATTATATTTATATGCACACTCACTCAATATAGTAGTTATCTACTTAGATTTGACTATTTGTTCATCTAGGGTCATTTCTTTATGTAGTTGTGAGGCTAACCATGCATTCACAAACTTGACCCTTGCCATTTTAAAATTCAAATTTAAATTCTAGTAATTGTCACCTTTTATTTTCTCACCCTAAGCTGACTAGGTACATGTTTTACAAAATTTTATGTTGTGCTACTATATAATCCTAATGTATCTAGAATCCAAAATTCCTCTCATTGTAGAGTATTAAAAGAGTAGTCAATATTGAAACATTTGGATTTGGTGCTTTAAAAGGAACAGCAAATCTACATACATCATTTTAAGGTCCTTGCCTACCATCTTTGATATTTTACACACATTTCCACAAGTTGACCTATGAAAACATGTCCCATAGCAACACAATGTCAACCCTTTCAAGGTATTTTAAATGTTACCAATTGCAAATGAGACAAACAAAAAATGTAAACAAAGGTAAATTTAATAGACCAAAGAATGGAGGGATACAACATATAGGGTCAAACCTAAACACAAAGGATGAATCTACAATCATGGATTGGACCCAAACTTGTGAACTTGACCTTAAAGAGAACACAAACTCAACACAAGATTTTTAAGTCACTTTATTGACAAATATACCACACTTTTAATTGAGAAGAAATCAATTTTTTGAAGCTTTAGTAAATGGTGTTCATTCTTAAATCATAGAACTAAGTACCCCTATTCATTGTATTTAATTTTGTATGTTAGCATTTAATTGTAGAGTACAATAGCCCACAAAATTACCATACATTCAATCTAGCTTAATTTGTGCTACATGTATGTTAAAGTTGTCAAAATAATTTCAGAATAGGAATATTCTACAACACCAAAGAATCTTCCACAAGAGAGAGAGAAGCAAGAAAGAGTTCTATATTTTCATATTTAATAGTATAAAAGAATTCAATACAAATCTACATATAGATCCTTGTATACATAGGAAAGTGTGAGATAAGATATAAAATGTGATTGTGACAAGTGTCATGATCATATGGCTTGTGACACAAAAATGTAAATGCACAAATTAAACTTAATTAGCTAGACATGAAAAAGAGTTGAGAGGAAAACCATATAGACTAAAAGACTCATGTTCACACCAACTTCCCTCCTTAAGTGCAAATTAGGTAGGAGAAAAAGAAATAGGATAAAATATGTCCTATCAACTAGGCTTGGTGAAGTACCCATATACCAAATATCTCTTACAAATGAAAAAAAGAGAAAAATACACAGGGAAAAATCTCCTCCCCAAAAGAGAGGAACGAGGGAATGAGGAATCAATCTAAACCCTTAAGGAAAAATTCCTTCACTCCAAGAATTTATCACAAGTGAATATAATGAAATGATGCCAAAAGTATAGTGAAGATGTCCATAACTTGGTCCTTAGTAAGCAAACAATCCAAGCTGAAAATACCATCCTAAACAAGTTTACAAATGAAGTGCATGTGGATCTCAACGTTATGTTGATTTGTTGATGCTCCATTGAGTTGTGAAAAATGTGTATGCCACTATGTTTATCATGCATAAGAGTAGTGGGTGATCTATAGAAAAATAAAACGATGTCATCAATTGGTGAATTTGAAGAACCTCTGAACTCTAGAAAGAATTGACACTAAATACTTAACCTCTATAAATGATAATGCAATAGTTGATTTCTTCTTGCAAGACCATACATTTAGAACATAACCAAGATAAAAGGAAAAACAAGAGTAGAATTTTGATCATAAACATCACTATCCCAAATTAGATAGTGAAGCCCAAAAATTGAAAATCTCTTAATGTGTTGTGAATGCAAAAATATGGTGTGCCTTGTATGTACCCCAATATATGCCTAGCTACCTTCCAATGACTCTCACGAAAATATTGAAAGAAACAAGAGACAAGACCAATTGTAAAGGAAAGATTAGGATGACTATATGTCAAGTAAAGGCATTAGATGCTTTAAAGACATCTTAAGCAATGGTGAACTTAAAGATTGGGACACCCTAAGTAATGAATTTGATTTTCCCTCTTCTAATTCGAGAACCTACTCCATGATTAAAAAGTCTTGTGAGTCTCTTCAGCTGCCCAGAAGGTGCAACAGTAATTTGGATTGTTTTGAGCCATCTCAGCTGGGATGACGGTATCCCCCTCCATAAGTTAAATTCAAAAATTGTTTATATATCGCTAACTGACAATAATGTTATCTTTGATTCTTTAAATCAGGTATGGAACCTGTCTCTGTCAAATAAATGTTGGCAATCTGTATTCATAAATAATTGGTCTAGTTGCCTTGAGCCAAAGAAAATATGTTTCAAATGGATTTTAATCTTACAAAAATTACCTTATAAGATTAACCATGTTGATATTGATATGTGCAGTTTTTGCAGACAACCTGAAATAGTTAAGCACATTTTCTTTGATTTCTTGTTCGCAAAAGAGGTTTGGAATCTATTTTTCTTTAATTTTAATGGCTACAATGGTAACATAAAATGGAAAGAATTTTTTCTTGGCAAAGTTGATGGTTTAAGTAAAGAATGCAATTTTTTTGGTTAGTACATACAAATGAAATTCTATGGTTCATATGAATCAAAAGGAATGAGGAAAAACTTCAAGAGGTGAAAACAACACTTACTGAGTTTTATAAAAAAACTCACGTTTCACAAAATTGTTGTGTAGGTAACAAGTACTTTGGAGATTTCAAAACATAAATTCATGAAATTCTTGCAGGACGGAGGGGTGCCAGTGAACATAGGAGAAATCAAATACGGGCTCACTTGGGTTGTTGACAAAGACACAAGTATTCACTTGATTAAAGGCATGGCTGAACTGTTGAAAGACTACAACCAGAAAATGGAAAAGAAGGCAAGAAAGGATAAACGTTGCATTGAGGCTGCTTGTTCAAATGTACACATTTCAGTTAACTTCCCAAGAGGTAACCCACCTTGGGAGGACGATTGAGACAACGGGGTTGAGTGAAGAATACCTGCTGTTTTCTTTTTCTTTTTGGCTGGGCTAACTATGTACAAATGAGCAATGTAAATCCATGTTGAACCTTGTAACTATGAGCTGAAAGTTTGAGCAATAGTTCTTGACAGTAGAGTTTATACACTGCATAATGCAATGAGGGTACTTACACATATATGTAACTATTTTTTTAATGATTATTAATATAAAAAAGGGTTTTGTGTAGCCCTCGTGTCTTGTGGTTGTGTTTGCATGGTGATATTTTTCTAATACTCTTGGTTCCATAGATTACTTGGTATCATGGACATTATTAAAATCATTCATTCATTCATTTCCCATTGCTTAAATAAAATTTTCAAGACATTCATTTTATGTATTTTCCACTTGTTTTAGAAAATTGATCTTCTCAACATTGTAATCATATTCCCAATAAAAGACTTTTCCTTTAGCTTCCCTAGCTAACATGTGATAGATTCTCATCCACTTCTCCTACATTACACAACACAAAAAGGAACTCCATTTCTAGTCCTCAAAAAAAATCTTGATGAACATTTCAGGAGATTTAGAGTGTTACGTGATAGCCATGAGGATGATAAAATATATCAATGTGACCTAGAGTATGACT
This sequence comes from Sequoiadendron giganteum, assembly GCA_007115665.2. Classification (NCBI taxonomy): domain Eukaryota; kingdom Viridiplantae; phylum Streptophyta; class Pinopsida; order Cupressales; family Cupressaceae; genus Sequoiadendron; species Sequoiadendron giganteum. Next base: position 463,079,981 of record CM021106.1, read on the forward strand.
ATATATCCATTGGAAACTACAAGGAACATGAGGCATGCGAATCTTGATATTTTAATATATTTACTACCAAGATTATGATGAAAATATAAGAACTTGGGTAAGCATTAACTCAACTCCATGTTGGAGATAAGCTTGTTTCCAATGGAAACCCTCTACTTATGATCTATCACATCTAGTATACACCAAAATTAATGAGAAAATATAATCTACAAATTTGTAATAGTGTTGTACAAATTGTATATAGGTAGAAATATTAAAATAGTGATAGAATAGTCTATAAAACATGTCTCTAAACTTCTTAAAATATATGTAGAAATTTAATATACATGTGAATGTGCAACACCTACAAAAGTAATAGATTTAGAGGCAAAGAGAATGTATGTGGTAGCAACATTGTAAAATACATAGAAAAGTTCAATAAAGAAATAATATCTAAGCTTATGCAAGTTTTTTTGTATGTTTGTGTGTGTATATTTTATTTAAATGCATATTTTAATTCTAAGACATTTAGCCTTTTGTGTGAGCACATGTCTTTGTATGCTAAAACAAAGCAATATTTAAAAATAAAGCATTTGAAATAAGGGCACATAGAATCATTTTCAATAAATTGGTATCAAAACTAGTGATTATATTTTATAAGTTAACTTACCATGGCTAGTGTGAATAGAAACAAAACTCAAACTCAAATTCCTCTTTTTAATGGAAAGAATTATAATTATTGAAAAATTAAAATGAAGACTCTATTTTGTTCACAAGATGTATAGGATTTAGTAGAAAGTGGTTTTCTTTAATCAATCAAGCAAGCAATATGCAATTATTTGAGATAAATAGAGAACGATCTTCTTGAGGAAAATAGAAAGATAGATGCAAAAACCCTAATATTTATAGAATAAGCAATGGATAAGTCAAACTTTCCAAGTCATAGTAACAATTAGGTCTAAAAAACACAGGAAAGTCACATATTGTATATCAAGGTACAAGTAAAGTTAAAAAGTTTACAAATAATAAAATTTTGAATTAGTATTATGTTTTTACCCGTGTAATGTATATTGTTAATCAAGGACTCAAGGAAAGACATTGGGAAAATCCTTTAAGGAGCTTAGCTACAAGATTTCACTTCATGTAGCATCTAATGAAGAATAAAATGTTTTATCTATGCTATCTATTGATGAGCTAATGAAGTATTTACAAACTCATGAGAAAAGAATATAAAAAAGAACCAATACCTCCTTAGGACAAGTATTTAAATCATGTCTTTCAATAAAAAGAGCAAAAGAGAAGAATTTCAAGAAGGAACATATTCAAACTTTGAGAGAGGTAAATGAAGCGAAGGAGACAAAGGAGGAGGAAGATTTGCAAGAGGAGGGGCCAATAAGTATAATAAAGGAGAAATGAACAATTGTAACTACCATGAAGTGAGCGAAAGTGGAAGAAGCGACAACTATACACAAGAAAGTAATCAATGGTATGCTAAATTTAAAATCCAAATTCTACTATTGCAAGAAAACATAGTCATTATAGTTATGAATGTAGAAAAATATGTATAATCAAAACAAACAAAATGTAAATTTTTCTAAGGAAAATAAAAATGAAAATGAAAATAGTGGATCGATGTTTATTACTTGCAATGTTTTTGATTAAGGATAAAAACAGGTTTTGAAGGGACTCAAGACCTTTTACAAACAGATTTTGAATGGATCTGAAACCCAAAACCAGAAGGTTGTCAAGACATAAAGACAAGAAAGCACAGACACCAAGGAAAAAAGGCAACCAAGGCCAAAGAACCATAACCGACTACAAAGCCGAAAAAGCCAGCAGTCAGCCAAAAACCAGCCCCCAAACAAGAACCATCAAGATTTACATTTAGAATTACTCTTGTGGAAGTGGAGAGTCATGTCAAAAGGAAGCATATATGACTTTTCTTTTAATTACTTGCAATGTTGTTGAAGAGGGTATAAAAGAAATCTAGTATTTAGCTAGTGGTTGTAGTAATCATATTAGTGGTAACATGGAAATAAATTTACAAAAAAAATTGTTGATTTTGTTAAATTAGAAGTATATTAATGCACTAATAAGAAAGTTTTTACATTATAGGAAAAATGAGCATTTCCATTAGAACTAAACAAGGTGAGAAGACGCATATTTTATGTGTATCATGTTTATGGTTTGATATAAATTCAATCAATATTGGTCATCAAGTGTAAAAGAGTTATAGATTCCTTTTTGAAAATGAATGATGCATTATCCTCGATAAAATGGAAGCAATAGATTGATCACAAAAGTGTCAATATAATGTTTTCATTAAGGATAGAAAATGAATTGTATTAATTTTAAAGCCATTATAAAGGACCAATCATGGCTATGACATTTGGGATTTGACCATTTAAGTTTTAGTGGATTCGAGGATTGCCTATGATAGAGGAGCACAATAAAATTTGTGCATGATATATTCTAGGAAAACAACACATATATGCAATTTTAGTTTGCAAAACATAAAAATAAAAGAATACTTTTCAAATTGGTACATTTAAATTTCTATGGATCTATGCAAGCACCTTCAATTAGCATTAGATATATCATAACCTTATTTAATGACTTTAACATACATGAGTGTTCTTGTACAATAAAAAAATAAAAGCATTTGGTGTATTTTAGCAATTCAAGGCTTTGGTAAAAAATTTAAATCAAAGTATGTTTTAGATGATTGTCTTAAGGAAAAATAGAGGAGAGTATACCTCTAGTGAGTTTCTTAATTTTTACAAATTAAATGAAAAAAATTCTAATTCACACCAAGATACACATCATAGCAAAATGGAGAGGTAGAAAAGAAGAATTAAACAATAATTGAAATGGCAAGAAGTATGATAAAAGAAAAAGGGATTCTAAATATTTTTTGGGCTAAAACTATAGCTTGTTTATAAACAAGTGTTCGAGATGCGATTTCACAAAATATATGAAGTTGAAAAAAACAAAGTGAGTCATTGATTTTTTTTTTTGATGGATTGCATATGCACATGTATTCAATGAGGAAAGAAAGAAGTTAGATAAGGATAAAAAATGCATTTTCATTGGATATAGTGAGCAATCAAAAACATATAAGCTATATAATCCAATCACAAAACAAGTCATAATCAGTAGAGATATTAGTTTTGATAAATATGGAGCATGCCAATGAGAGGAATATAATGAATGACATCAACAAACATTGAAATGGAAAATTCAATTGAATAAAGCACAAATCAACCATCTATATCTAGTCTAGTAGCTCCTACACAATTAATAGCTCTATTTCACTATCAATAGTATCCCAAATACAAGAGGAAGGGTAACTCCAATAGCAAGGAAGATAAGAAACTTAAGTGATATATGAAGAACATATGAATGAAAGAGGAAAGTGATGATTTTGTTCTATATTTTTTCAGGTTTATTCAATTTATTTCAAAGAAGCAATTAAAAATAGTAAATGGGTAAAACTATTGATGATGAAATTGATACAATTGAGAAAAAATGGACTTGAGAATTAATGATTTAAAAAAGAAAGAAAGATGTAGTTGTAGTGAAATCGAATTATAAAACTAAATATAACATGTAAATGGTGAAATTAAGAAGCAAAAAGAAAGATTAGATGCAAAAGTGTATTCACAAAAGCTCGGAATTGATTATAATGAAACTTTTGCATCCGTGGCAAGATTGGACATAGTTAGGACAATTTTGACAATAATAGCCCATCACAAATTGGAAGTTTATTATAGATAGAAAGTCCATATTTTTAAATAATGTGTTGTACAAAAAGTATACATAAATAAGAAAACTAAGTTTAAAAGTTGAAAAATGTATTGTATGGGTGCAAGCAAACACCAAAGACTTGGTAGAGCTACACAGATTCATGTTTTTTAAGCAATGGTTTCCAAAATTATAGCAATGAATCAGAGCTCTGTGCGTAGGCATAGACTTCAAAATAAAAGAAAATCAAAATCAAACTTAAAAAATGTTGAAAATAAACATATTCCTCAAAAATCTAATTTACAAATTTGTAAAAAAATTGTATAAATTGTACAAGAAATATTAAAATAGTTAGAGAACAATCTAGACAAAGAAGTCTCAAACTACTTAATATATATGTAGACTTTTTTTAATATGGATATATACATGACCAAAAAACAATAGCAGATACACAAATAGAGGAATGAATGCAACAACAACAGTCGAAAATCATATTATCAAACATAAAGTGGATGTTATAATGGCGACAAAGGCGCGAAGGGAGACAGAGACGTTGAAGACCCGTGCGACTTGTGCAGGGGATTTGCCGAAGGCTCGTGTGGAAGATTCCCAGGAGAATGAACTTGCTGATGCGTGCGCTGACGAAGGGTTTGGCGTTCAGAATGGAGGCAAGACTTCTATTTACGGGCTTTCTCAGACGGCTACTGGTGCAGGCTCTACTGGCTGCGGGAGGTCCTCTTGCGTTGGCGGCCAGGGCAAGCTTAATGGCCTTCGACGTGGGTTTTGCGGTAATGGGAAGGATAAAGTGGATCGTTTGCTGGTTAACTCGGCTCAGAGATCTCAGTCTGGGAGACCTCCGTCTGGAGGGTTTATTCATGTGGCTTTTGCTCTTTCTGTTGACTTGATTGCTGAGACGGAAGAGGAAATCGATTTTAATACTTCCGCCTTTTCCTCTCATGGGGCAATCTGCCGGTTTAAGGGTTTTTGGCCCTCTCTCCCTCAGTTGCACTCCTGGATCTCTAAAGAATGAGAGCCTTTAATAACTGGTAAAGTCCATATTTTCCCCATGGCCAAGGGGTTTTTTGTTGCTAAATTTGACATTGATATGGATAGAAACAAAATCTTATGTAATCACTTCTTTAGCTGGGAGGACAAATTTCTATTGATGATCAAGCCTTGGCATGCTGATTTCATCCCCTCTTCTGAGACTTTCAATAAAGTCCCGATTTGGGTTCGGCTTCCTAATCTTCCCCTCCATCTATGGACTGACTCCCTTTTGGAAGAAGTGGGTGAGGCTCTTGGTGATTTTTTGTTGGTGGATGATGCATCTTTTGATATGTTTCATTCTACTTTTGCCCACATATTGGTTGAAATGGATATTTCAAAAGGGTTGCCTGTCAAAATTTTACTTAAAACTTCTAAGAGTTCTTGGGTCCAAGCTTTGGACTAGGAGGGGATTCCCTGTCGATGTAGAAGATGTTTCAAGACAGGTCATGCTGCTGCTCAATGTAGTTTTGAGAAAAAAATCCATGAAGGCTACATGGTGGAAAGATGCTTTTCTGCAACACTATACGGTTGTGAAGAAGGTTGAGCAACCAAGGAGCTTCTTTGAGGTGGTTGCTCAGGAATCACAGGGTCTTGAGGCTTTCTCTCTGGCAGCCTCTAATGGTGAGATTGCTGATGCTTTGCAAGACAACATTGTTGTGCCCCCTTTTGAGATTGAGTGTGGGCCTTTGGCTGCCACTTCTGGTGACAGGGCTTTGACTATCTTTTCGGGTGGCTCTCGGCCACGCCTGTTGAGAGGAATATAGATCAAATCTTTAAGACAACGGCTGCTGGCTTTCCTCTTCAGGATAATTGTGCGATGGCTTGGCTCGATAAGGCAACGCATGTGGAAGAGGGTTGGATCACTGTAAAGAGCAAAAAAAAAAGTCCTCTAAACCTCCTTTTGATAGGACTCTCCGCTCCCACAAGAGCAATTCTAAATGTAAATCTTGATGGTTTTTGTTTGGGGGCTGGTTTTTGGCTAGTTGCTGGCTGTTTGCGGCTTTGTAGTCGGTGGTGGCTCTTGGCCTGTGTTGCCTTTTTATCCTTGGTTGTCTGTGAATGTCATGTCTTTTGGTTTTGACAACCTTCTGGTTGTGGATTCCAGATCCATTCAAAATCTGCTTGTAAAAGGTTTCGGGGTCCCTTCAAAACCTGTTTTTACCTTTTTCAAAAACAATCGAAAATCATAGTGTAAAGATCAATTAAAAAACAGCAACTTGTACAAGTTTTCCATATATTTGTGTATATGTTATATTTATATACATATTTACTTTTATAAAACAGCAATCTTTGTATTTGAGGACAAGTCTTGGCATGCTAAACAGAGCAGTGGTTAAAAACAGAGCATTTGAAACATGGAACACACATAATCCTTTTCAACACTCTTCCATTTCCTCTGCAACCATCAAACCTGAAAAATCAGGCCATCATTATGATCGAAAAGAATTTGAAGATTTCGTAGTTTTGTGATTCTGAATCTTTTTAAACTTTTGATCTCGTGGATGGATGACATTAAAATCCTTCATTCAAGATCATGTGCGCTGACAACTCTCCATGAGCTATTTCCGAAGTCACAGCTATCAAACACTCTGCGCCCAAATACCCAAATGTCTAAAACTTGATAGGTTGTTGCAATACATTGAGTCACTGATAACAATCAACCACAGAGGAATGTTATAATGAGTCTTTTGAGGTCTTCTCAGTTACGAGAGCTTTATAAAACAATGAGAACAATCAAAGCCATAGAAACTCATATTTCCTACACTCCAATTAGATAACTTTCTTTGCATCTGATTCCCAAAGCATGAATCAGATACCCAATTTTAGATGTCAGAAACCCTGTTGATAGATAGAAGTAGATCAACTGGAAATTCCCATCATACATAAAACAATACTCAGAGATTGAACTCGTTTCAGGAGAAAATTAGAAGGAATACAATAAGATCTTACCGTCAGATGGAAAAGTTTCAGGTTGGGCATTGACTATATATAGTACTAGAGGATATTGATGGGAGGACCTCGCATAATCTTTCTCTTCTGTTCAAGTGCCTCTACAGAGAGTATTACTTCCGGCAACCGGGAATAACAAAATGTAACCGTTACATCAATAAGTAATTTTGGAGAGGAAAGTGCATGGCAGTAGCAATTTGGTCAATTAGCATTGCACTATAAAATCCTTGCTTCAGAAGCATTAAAGAATTCAAAAAATTTAGCACAACTAAAGTTTTGGTATCCTATGTGACTGGATAAATATGCAATCAATTCCTAATTTTTATGTAATTACAACATTAGGAGAGTGCGAAGTGTCGCTGCAGTGGGTCTTGACGTCTCTGTGCACAGCGCTCTGATTCCAGTCAGAGGCTATGTTAAGGCAATGGGGAGGGAAGAACGGCTGTAGTGGGTCTTGATATCTCTGTGCACAGCGATCTGGTTCCAGTCAGAGGCTATGTTACAAGCAATGAGAAAGGAAGAACCGCCGCAATAGATCTTTACGTCTCTGTGCACAACACTCTGATCCCAATCAAAGGCTATGTCACAGGCAATAAGGAGGGAGGAACTGCTGCAATGGGCTTTGACGTCTCTGTGCACAGCGCTCTGGTTCCAGTCAGAGGATATGTCACAAGCAATGATGAAGGAAGAACCACTGCAGTGGGCCTTCACGTCTCTGTGCACAACACCCTGGCTGCAGTCCGAGGCTATGTCACAGACAATGGGGAAAGAAGTGCCGGTGCAACGGGCCTTGACGTCTCTGTGCACAACGCTCTGGTCCTACTCAGATAATATGTCACAGGCAATGCTGTACCTCTGATCCCCATACATACGACCCTTGAAAATATATTTGTCCAGACTTCCGTTCGATGGAATGTTATAGACAAGCAGCAGGTCACTTTCTCTATGGCACCAGCCCAAAAACTCCACAATATAAGGGTGCCTCAGCCTGCCAATTATGGCGGCTTCTGCGACCTATTCCCTTTTGCCCTGCCTCGAAGCTAGGGCTATTATTTTGGTGTCCACAGTCGCCTTGCTGCCAGCCAACATTCCTCTGTACACGCTTCTAAAGCCTCTTTTTCACGGGGCGGCAACACAGCGGAAACAAATCCTGCAAATCTTCAACCTCCTCTGGACTTGCTTCTTTGCCTGAGTTGGGTTTTCCGCTTCTCTCCACATACCGCCGCCCAACTGAGAAACCGCCTATGGTGAGCAAGTCCGCCATGACTGGTAATCTCCCTCCCCTTCTTGGGCTTTAACTTGTGGGGATTTCCCCCACACAGAGAAACTGAGATTTTGTTGAACTTCCAGGGGAAGCCAAGGAGAAAAACAATTGGGATTGCTGCTTCCCGAGCCCGGTATATGAGATTGTGATTAGGAATTCCCCCTCCATGGGACCATAGCTTAAGCGCCCGGCCCTTCCCGTCGTAATCCCTGCACAGCGGACTTATTTTGTCCATGTCCCGATTGAAAGAGTTCCCAGCAGGGCAATATCAGATTCTTTCATTAAGTGGCGGAACCTCGACTACTCCGTTTTTCTTAGTCTCTTGGGCCCACCACTTATCATGCTTACGTCGCCGTTACGCCGTTTCACGTGGTCCAACAAGGAAAAATATATTTTAATTTATATTAATTTCTTTCATAAATGGTCATATATATTATTTTAGTGGTATGATGTAGAGTAGAATAGAAGATTTTTAAGGTCCGAGACGGGATAGTAGACCCTGCTATTTAATACAAGAACAAGTATGTTTTAAGAAAGGTATTATCATGATCGATTTAGAATTTGATTTGAAAGAAAAGAAACCTTTTGCTAGCGGTGCATAATTAATTTAACTGTCTTTCACTAACGCTGCATAAATTTTCATATGTGGAAGCAACAAATGCAATCCAAGGAATGTATGTATTGATTTCATTTGCATCTCCATATATATAATTTTAGTGGCATGATGTAGAATAGAATAGAAGATTTTTAACGTCCACGAGGCCAAAAAAAGTCTATGGGACAGTAGACCATACTATTTTAATACAAGAACACAAACATCTTAAGAAAGGTACTGCCATGATCAGCGTACGAATTGGTTTGAAAATAAAAGAAACAATATATTTATTTTAGAGGCATGATGTAAAAGATAAAAGCACAAATCTTGTACTTTTATTAAAATAGCTCAAACATGTACAGATTCATTCTAAAGAACTTGGAGTTCGTTCGATGCATTTTGGAATGCAACACTTTTCCTAACAATGAAATTTGAGCATTTTAGGGATAAATAAAAATAAAAAATGTTTTTCTTTTACATCACTTTACATTGCCATTTAAAATTAGCATTAAATTAGTCTTATTTGGTACACTACACTTACTTTTAAACTTTTATTCTGTAAAGTTATAAAGTTATTAGTGAACTACTATCACATTTTATTTTATTCTCTTTTAATCATTATTTTTAGTATTTTTTAATTTGGACTATGACACATGATTAGGTTTTTTAAAGATGAATTTTCAAAATTGATTATTACTTTATGGGTTTATATATTAAATGTATCAAGTCAAGTTTTGTAATCATATATTTAAGATCATCTTTAAGTTATTAAAAATATCAAATATAAGCATCAAGTATATACATAGAATACATTCAATTTTAGTTGTATCAATTTTAATGGCAAATTAGTTTTTTTATCACATTAATTTTAGTTGCATCAATATTGTATTCTTCCTTGATATATTTTTCATATTTACACTACTCCTACTTGGGGCTTGAATGCTATCAAGTCTTATTTGCATTATATATCAAACCTCACTATGATTTTCAATAGAACTCTTCTCACTAACAAGTATAAAGAACACAAGTGCAGATCAAGAGGTCACATTGATAAAAAATCAAGCAACATGGTGCACCCTAGTCAAATACTAGACTATAATCTTTTCTTCAATGATAAGAAGATCTAATATCTCTATCACAATCTTTTAATCTCACTTCTAGATCTAGATTTCAAAATTGAGTCATTGCATCGCATCAATTAGTTAATAAGGTCAAAGTCAACATAACACCAAATACCAAATAAAAATATTATTCTTACGTAAGATTTTCATTTTTCATTTCTCTATTGTTTAATTTACTCAATAATTCTTTCGATCTTAACTCTTATTTTCTATGTTTAGTCTATATTGCTTGATTGCTTCATTATACCTAGATTACATAATGTAAGAAAATATTTTCTTTCTTCCTAAATGGAAAAATCTTGTAGATTTTAAAGTTATTTATAATTGAGAAAAATCTTCTTGTTGAATATATGTTGAATAAATTATAAATATTTTAGACAACTTTCAAATTTTAGTGTTAGAGTAAGGTTTGAAATGAAAGATCCCAAGAGAATATTGTGCAACATAAGATCTAACCAACTCAAATTTTTTAATTTAGATATAAAACCATGAAATCAAAATGAGGGCCTTCCATAATGTTTAGGTGGGGTTTCCACAAAATCAAGTCTAACTAGGGTGTCCTAAGCACACATTCATCTTGTCTCAATCATCTTGGTTGTCATATATTATGTGGCCTAACCATCTCATCTAGGGCCTCACATCCTTGTTAGCTTGGGCCTCCCATCTTGAACATCCTTATGGTTTCCACAAAATTTGGTCTATTGGAGTTTTTACAAAATTTGATTTGATCAATAATATAAAGATGTGTTATGGTAAATAATATAAATATGTGTTATTTGAATTTTAAAAAGAACAAAAAATAAGATTAAGAAATTATATGAATAGAATGAAATTAAATTATCAACCAACAACTAATGAATAGTCAACCCTTTCCTATCTTTGAAGTATCTATAAAAACATAATTAAAGTTATCAAACAAGAATCAATGAGTAATTAAAGCTATCAAGTAATGAATCAATGAGTAAGGTATAGTGAACAATTTAATTAGAAGATTATACTGAAAAAATAATTATGAAACACAACAAACAATCTATTTAGTGTTTGTAAAAATTAAGTAAAAAAATTAACTTGTAAGTTTTGACATTTCATTATTTATGAAATAGGTTTTAGTCTTTGATTCTATGATATTATATATAACAATTTGGATATATTTCAATAAAATTATACATAATAAATCTTGAATCATATTAAATATCAAATTAATTTATCATTCTCAATTAAAGATGGTTGTAATTAAGAGATGGCAATAATAAAATAAATTAACTATATATATTATTTAAAATAAAAAATTACATAGTCCATCGCTAGACAAAACTTCAATTTAGTGTTTAAAATCTCACTTATATTATATTAAAATATCTTATGAAATTTTAAATAGATAGTTATTTATTTATAATGGTGAAAATTGTATATCATATCCTTTACCTTATATTTTAGGTTTTAGACCCAATTTGATCATAATGTTCTAAATTAAATAAGTGGCTTGCAAATGACATATTTTGTGTGAATTTGACTCATGAAATCACACATCATAATACTCTTTATAATTTATCTTGAGAGATTTATTTTGAATCCTTAGATCTACTATATAGGACCCTATATTAGGTTTACAAGTTCAGATTTGATCCAAATCACTTATGTAGATGTGGATATAAACCTAACTTTTTAAAATTAAAAATTTAATGACAACTCATTGAACACTTCACTAGACATTGTGAGCCAACTTTGTGCACATTTGGTCAATTTAGTGTGTTTGGTTGTTGTGTTTAAATATATGCACTCACTCATTTAAAGTCATGCTAGAATATGAGAAGAATATTTATATCAAAGAGATTAAAGGAGAATATACTACATAGTTGTCTTCACATGACATCATCCTAGGGTTATTGCATGTTTTCTTGTCATTTGCAAATATTTTTCTTGGATTTATAATTTTGAGTTGTTAAAGACTCTAACCAAGGAGAACTTGACCCTTGTAATTTACCACATTTATCAAATGTGTTGTAAATATCACCCATCCTTACATAACTCTAGGTAAGAAAAATAGGTCTAGTCTATAAAGTTATCCCAAATCATATATATAAATTCTAAGTTTAGATCATGCACCTAGTTGAACTCTATACATGTGGAGATCACTTCCACACTCATGGAAATGACCTTGGATAGTGTATAGTCATATTCATAGGTTAGAAACCCATTATTAAATTTCAAAACCTTGGAAAATGTCTTCATAACTTGGATAAAGATGCACATGTTAAATGTGGAGCTAAGTACCCATATAATCAATGTATTAAATTACTACATATATTTAAGAATTTAGTTTAGCATTTATTTTAGTTATCACTCCCAAATCATTCCAATATGATTATTTATTAATTGAGTGCATTTATTTAATTAGTTTATATGTTTCTATTTTCCCTTAGGGTTCTAACCTTGTTTCTATTTCTACTTTTTATACCTAGTTTCTATACCTTTATTTTAGATTTGATTAGGGTTTGGATCTACTCTCATTTGTGTTTCATTAATTTATTTTGATTAGGGTTTGGACCTTCATTGATAGTTTCCTTACCCATTCATCCTCCCTTATGCAATCCCATTGTTAAATCTTTATCGTGGATATTTTCTCTCTTCCTCACCGAGCCAACTTACTATGTCAATATGCTTTATGTGATACCTATTTTGATTATGAATTAGTTCCTACTTTATCTCTATGATAATTTGATATATTTAGTGTCACACCCCACCCATGCCCGAGGTGGCAGGGAATTATAGTTGAAATCAGGTGGGCTCTGATCTTTATTTATGTGATGTTATACCTTATGAGAATATTCCTTCTCTATTTCATTATATTTTTTGTTTCATCTACACAAATTCTCCTCCATATTCCATTCTTGCTTCAATTGACTACTTCACTAGACATTGTGAGCCAACTTAGCACATAATTATTTTTGTGCATTTGTTTATTGTATTTAAATATAATTACTCACTCATTTCAAATCATAGTATAATGTGAGAAGATTATTTAGATAAAAAAGGCTTAAAGGAGAATCTATTTTATATTTATCTACATGTGACATCATCCTAGGGCCATTACATGCTTGCTTCTTGTCTTGAAATATTTTTCTTAGATCTAGGTTTGTGCAAGATCATGGGGGTCCAAAAAGTGGCGATATGAGAAAAAGGTGTTTTTAACTCACCCAAAAACCCAAAATTTCCATTTTAACTTTTTGCAGGCTTGGGTGGAAAGTACTAGTGTCAAACCTAATACCAAATCAAAACAGATATCTGTTTAGTTTAAGTCCGTTCCAAACCTAATACCAAATGTTTTTCTTAGATATGGGTCTATACAAGATCATGGTGGTCCAAAAAGTGGTGATGTGAAAAAAAGGCATTTTTAACTCGCCCGAAAATGCAAAATTTCTGTTTTGACTTTTTGCAAGCTTGGGTGGAAAGTACTAGTGTCAAACCTAATACCAAACCGAAACGAATGTCTGTTTAGTACTAGGGTCAAACCTAATACCAAACCAAAATGGATATCTGGGTGGAAAGCACCAGTGTCAAACCTAATAACAAAATGTCGCCAATAAATATATGGTCGGTCCCAAACCCAACCATATGTTAAAAAAAGTATAAAATAGGAAATAAATATCTGTTTCCTGTTTTATAAAATAAAAAAGCAAAAACTCAAGAGCTCATTTTTAGCTCACTGTGCACTGGTTTCTCTACTTCCCAACTCGGATATCCATTCATAGTGAATCATTTTGTTCAAAATCAATCAAATTTCAAAGGTATGTTTGGATTTTTATGTTTTATTCAATTTATATTGTTTTTGCATTGTTTTTTTGAATTTTACTCAAAAATAGGGTATTTGATAGGTTTTTTATTGCATTAAAGTCATTGTAAATTTTGAATTTTTTATCAATTAACAAGCTTAAAATGGCTCAACATGAAAACCCTAACCCCGCACAAGATGAAAACCCTCCAAATCCTCCTTCACCTCGATTGTTGTTTCCAAACCAAAATGTTCCAACAATACATGAATCTATTCATAGAAATTTAGATCAATTGAGAAATGTATTTCAAATATATGAGACACTCATTGAGCTACTAGACATGAAAAACACTTTGGAAAAAATCATTTCAAATGTTGAAACTTTGACAAATCAACACAATAGGTTTGCACATTGGTGAGAGGAACAAAGACAATTTTATGCCAATGGGTTATCATATGATGAGGTGAGGGCACTTGATATTGAAAAATCCCAATTAGCCCAATTATTCATCGATCATAGAATATGATAGCTCATTAATGTGTGGAAGCCAATTTTTTTAATTAAATGGTGCACCCATAGAGGCATATTAGATAATTTCTAGAGACGTTGGTGGATGGTTTTTGATAAACCACCCAACACCAATCTTGATGTCCCTCAGTATTTTCTCCAAAAATTATATGTTGAGTTTGTCTTAGGGAAGCATGTCAATTACTTTGACGTGTGAGATTTCCAGGGTGTTGGTAGAGGGATGCCATAGGATAGACGTAGGGCACACTGAGTCACACCAGTTCATCATACTCTTCCTATTGCTATCCCAGTCCACTACCTTACCCTGAGATTACTTTAGATGCAGGGACTGAGCATTTATGCCTTACATTCATTGAGTGATCATTTGGTCACGCATAGCCATCATGTTGTGCAACCATTTGACGGTGCATCCAATCACGATGGTGTTGCACTTGATACATCCCAACATGATAGTGGTGCACCTACTGCATCAACTCCCTCTGATACACCATCATTAGCTCCCACTGGTATATCATCCTCTTCGGGACATATTTGTGTGCCTCATTATTGCATGACATGCAATCATTTATGTTTGGGTCCTCTCTGATAGTGCACTGAGGCTTCCATAGACACATCCGACTATGAGGTGCATTATATGTTGGATGTAGGAGTTGATAGAGCACGGAGTGGACCATTTTCAAGAGAGACATCGACTACCAGGGACGATATGGGACCATTGGTAAGACTTAAAGTAATTTCGTAGTGTTTTTTATCTAAATTCTTTCATATTTTATGAGAGATATTTGTACTAATATATGTTTATGTGCTGGAATCTTTAACAGGTGCTGACATAGGAGTAGATGTCACAAGTACAAGAGGCTACACAAACAACCATTTCATTTTCCCTAGACAATCTTGGTATACGGTATTATTTAAATTTTTATTTTAGATGTTAAATTTTGAAATCTATTATGTTTAAATACATGTATTGCATAGATTGATAGTCTAATGTAATCTTGTATTTTTATGCAACAACTTGGTTCTTATACAACCTTGTTGATTGGGTCTGACCCATTAGATGAAGTTGCACAATAGGTATATTTTTTTTTATTCTCAACATTATGATTAAATGTGCATGTGCATTTAAATTGTGTTACATTCTTGTCATTTTTTATATAGGAAACCATCATAGCTGCTTCATCCACTATTAGCCCATCTGGTGTCGTAGCATCACAATAGGTATACATGTTTATTTTATATTGTAGATATTTACGTTTAGATATGAGTAGATATATGTTTAGTAGATATGATTATTTGTCAAAAATTATACGTTAATGTGTATCATTTTTATTTTACATGCTATAGTCCTTTGTCCGACTCAACACTGTGACTAGTGTGGGACCATTTCTTTATACGAGGATTCCCGATCATCCTAAGGGACAATCATATGCAGACCGTCTTGCAAAAAAGAGAGCAAGACATGAGGTAAACAAAAATTGCATTATTGTTATAATATAGTACACGTATAGTGATTTTGATGTTAAATTCATAATTTATAAACGATAGTATATAAGTTTCTATTTACTAGTCCATCTTGTCAACCATTCACATAATTAATCTAATTTGTGGTTTTAATTTTTATTATGCAAGAAGCTTCATAGAAATTAACTTCTTCGAGGAGGCTCGATTTTGATGGTCCTAATTAGGATATGATATAGATTGATATGTACTTAGAGTTTGATAGATCTTGAGATGGCATATATGCCACATTTTCTAAACCTTGTCATAAAACTTGTTTCGAATAGGCATATGCCAAATTTGTATATGCACAAACACAATTATTCTACATTTTAATATATAAGAATTGATATTCAATCTAATTTGTTCCTCGTGTGCATGTCTTTCTACTTTGAATTATCAAAATGGAATGTATAATTATCTTAGAATGGTTTAAAGTTATGATTGATAATGTATGTTATAGATTAACGAAATTGAATTTTAATAGAACTTATGAATTACAATTGGTAATCCATCTATGTTAGAGTTCATTCATATTAAGGTTCACATACATTACATTCCATGAGACCACATTTCTTTGAGGAGTTTTTTCAAACAATTCACTGCCTTTTCTATTGTACCACATTTTTCATACATATCTACCAATAAATTTTTATCAAATACTCAATTTGAGAATACACATGATTTCAAGCTCTGTTGAATGAAATTACATTTGACATTATTTTGTTTTTTGAACTCTTGAAATGAAGTGGGCAGCTGATTTTTATTTCAAAAGAAGTTAAAATTAATGAAAAATGGTATGAGAAGCACTTTATAATATTTGTTGAGAAGAACTATTTGAAAATATGCCTCAAAGAATTGTGGTCTCATAGACAAGGCAAAAAAGATGAAAAGAGTAGCTTGTGACAATTTTATGACATTGATTCTTTTGATTGATTAAAAAATTCAAACAATTGGATACAACAATGAAATATATGTCGTGTTACAGTGTTCATTTGAAAGTAATATAATCATCTTGATAAAAATCAATGTCACTCAATGTTCATTCAAGCTTAATAACATGTAAAAGGTATAAAATCATCTTGAATAAGAATCACTATCTTTCAACCATAGGGGTTTGATTCAACGTTCAAACAAAGTCCTTACAACTGAACAAGATACATGTTCATTATATTGTTCATGTGAAATCTATACCATAATAATGATCAACAATTAAGACATGACTCAACCATGATGAAACCATTAAAAAATCTAAATGAGTGTGATACTACCATTAAACAAACCAAATACAACTCCATGACATGCATGCTATTTGACCTTCAACATGCAATTTGTAATTATCGTAATGCACAACGATGAATGTTGTTAACCATAATGCATCAATAAGCAAACTAGGCATACTATATGGGCTTGATGCACTATAGTCAAAATGCACACTTCAGAAAAAACAATAACACTGATATGATATTGTCATATGTGTCAATCAAATTTGATCCACACCAAACTTGATATATCGCAATTGTTGTCATATATGCCATTCAACCTAACACAATTGAGGTTTTGTATTTCATAAGAATTTGTGTAGGCAAAAAAAGTGAGAGATGATGGTTAAGGTGGATTTGAACAAATGAAGTTGTTGTCATAAGAGTTGAAAAATCTATCAAACAAATGGATCTTGTTTTCCTAAGTGTGAAAATTGAAGCAAAACAACTGAAGACTAAAATTAACCACTTAAAAAAGGAATGAAAAGATAAGAAGAATATTTTATCGTCAATGAAAAGGAGGTTAGTCTGCTCTAAAACTAGTTCTAATGTGTGTGGATGGGTACGTTTAGGCTAGGCATGGTCCTATTTCAAACCCAAACATGCCAAAACAGTTAGAGCTACATTGGATTGCCGATATCCCTTAAGAGTCCAAAGTGCAAAAAGGCAGCAATCTTTGACATGGTAGTACTCAGAGACCGTGATGCTTAAAAAATCTTCATTTGAGGCTATGGGATCATGTTCCAACCCTCTTCAATAACCCCTCTCAATTTTTTCTATCTCAGAGGTGTTTTCTCATGGTGACGAGTTTTTAGTTGAGGAAAAAGTTATAAGATGCAAGTAGTGTAAAGTTGCAAAGTGGTGCAACTTTCATTTTGCAACTCGTATGACCAAATAGACTATTCCAAAATGTCTAGATGGATACGCTTACACTAGGCATGGCCCTCTTTTGCACCCAAACACACCGAATCACTCTGAGCTACATTGGATAGATGATTTCCCTTAAGAGTCCAAAGTGTTAAAAGACAACAACCTTTGATAGCCTATTACTCAAAAACCATGATGCTTATAGACTCTTCATCTAAGGATACATGATCATGTTGGGACCCTCTTCAATAACCTCTCTCGGTTTTAACTATCTCAGAGGAATTTTCTTGTGGTGATGAGTTTTCAATTGGGAAAAAGTTGTCAAATGCAAGTAGTGTAAAGTTGCAAAGTGGTGCAACTTGGGTTCTGCAACCCATACAACCAAATGGACTATTCTAACACATCTATATGGGTACATTTACGCTATGCATGGTCCTCTTTTGCACCCAAAAATGTTGAATCACTCCGAGCTACATTGGATTGATGATTTCCCTTAAGAGTCGAAAGTGCTAAAAGGTAGCAATCTTTGACGAGCTATTTCTCAAAAACCGTGATTTTTACAGACTCCCTATCTAAGTCTATGGGATCATGTTGGGACCCTCTACAATAACCTCTTTTTTTTTTCTATCTTGTGAAAGGAAAAGCAGAGGTGCGGAATACGCTTTCCTAACGCTAAAACCTTAGAGGATAAGTGCAAAAACCATCATTGAAAGCTTTCTTGCATTTAAGATGCACAAACACAGTATAACAGGAAAGATAGAAATAAAAAATTCACAGAGATAACACCAGATATATGTGGGAAAACCCTTTCGAGAGAAAAAACCCACCACACCAAGAGAAGTCACTTTGTATTACAGTAAACAAATTACATACAAAGTTACATACCTCACTCTCTAATCATTAGCTCACATCAGCAGACTTAAGTTTGAATACACTCACTATTACAATGCTCTTACAACATACAATGTAAAATGAACAACCTCTATGCCACACTTTTTTTGTTCAAACTCTCATCTTTTTTAACCAACCAATCGGGTGTCTTAATTATGCACCTTCTCATTGACAGACAAATCCGATCAGTTCCTATCCAAGTCACCCTACAATCACGCATCGGGTCGCCCCAACATTAATTTTGTTTCCTATAATCGGATCCTGTCACCCACCGAATTGGGTCTAGCAGTTAATGCATTCACCGCTTAAAGCAATCGAGCAATTAGTTGTTGATTTACAATAGTGATGTAAAATTAATGAGTCTTATCGCACCACGTGTCATAACGCTACTTGTCCATCGCTTTGACCATGAGGTCAAACTTTCCATTCGAGCATCGAGCTTCTCTTACCGTGCCACCGCAAGCTAGTCGATCGATCCTTGCAGTAGTGTAGTGTACCGCGGTACCGCCTAGCTTCGTCAAGGCCTTCGCAGTTTGGTGATATACACATTGCACCATCGCGACCGAGCGATGAGACCATTGCGGTATGGTGGTAGGCACTCAACCACCAGTCCGCCACCTTCACCATGCCACTGCCGAGCCTTGTGCAACCCTCCACAGTAGGGAGGTAAGCATCTCCATCGACTACCATGGCTTACCACACCACCACACCATGGCCAAAAGGCCATTGCGGTGTGAGGATAAATGTTCTTGCTGACTGCTACGGTCTACCGCATCGCCACACCTTCTCCGAGTGACCCCCATGGTAGGGAGGTAAGAGTCTTGACCGATCGCTTAGTCCATCGCGTCACCGCCAGGGAAGGAGAGTGACTCTATGGTATGGTGATAGCATCGCCCAATTGCAGACCGAATGATAGAGGCTTGTGGTAAGGTGGTAAACCACACAACCGCGCCTCCAAGAGATGCCCCCAGTGGTAGAGTGGTAAATGATAGAAATGAAGGAAATCTGCCAAGTCTTAAATAGAGGTTCCAAGCCAGAAGTTGAGGCACCTATTTCCAACAAGCTCCCATTTGACGAAGACTTACAGGATTCCTCTAGACTTCAAATTTATTGACGATCATAGGCCCCAAGGCCCATCAAGCTTGCACACCATCTGAAATTTTCCATGCTCACTAGCTTTGTTAATGCATCAACAAGATTCTTCAAAGTATTCTCCTTCTCTAAAGAGACCTTTCCATCCTCCACCATATCCCTAACAAAGTGATACTGCACATCGATATGTTTCATCTTGGTATGGAAAGTTGGATTTTTCTCCAAACAAATGGCACTCTGACTATCACAACAAATAGTAATCTGCCCTGCATCAAAACCAATAGTAGAACACAAACGACTCAGCCAAATAACTTCTTTGCAGGCATGTGTTGTTGCCATGTATTCTGCCTCTATTATGGACAAAGCGACTACAACCTACCACTTGCTCATCCAGCTAATTGCACCACCATTCAACATGAAAGTGTATCCATTAGTGGACCTTCTGCTATCAATGTCCCCTACCCAATCAGAATCTACATATCCACGAATACTAAGAGTCCTCTGTGATCCAACCAAATTTCCATTGTAACACAGAGCATATTTTGAAGTTCCCTTTAAATATCTAAACACTCTTTTCACAACATCCCAATGTGTCCTTCCTGGATTTTCCATAAATCAGCTAAGTACTCCCACTGCTTGGGTAATGTCTGGCCTTGTACAAACCATTACATACATTAAACTACCAACAACACTTGCATAGGGCACCTTGGTCATGTCCTCCATCTCAGTAGAAGATTTTGGAAAATCTTCAATAGATAGCTTGGTTCCCTACAAAACTGGAACAACTAGCTGCTTGCAATCATTCATACAACATCTCTCAAGAACAGTGTTAACATACTTACTCTGGCTAACCCAAATCTTTCTACTCGTTCGTTCCCTGGTTATTTCCATACCCAAAATATACCTTGTTGTACCCAGATCTTTCATTTCGAACTTTGCAGACAATTGAGATTTAGGATCAAAAATTATAGTCTTACTATTTTCTATTAACAACATATCATCCATGTACAGGGTAATAATAAGCACACAATCATTTTCAGATTTGTAATACACACAATGATTAGATTTTGATCTCACAAATCCCATAGACAACACAAAAGTGTCAAACTTCTAGTACCACAGTCTAGGCCATTGTTTCAAACCATACAAAGATTTCTTTAACTTGCAGACCAGACTTTCTTTACCTTTCTCAACGAAGTGCTCAGGTTGGGACATATAAATTTCTTCTTTCAACTCTCCATGGAGAAACGTTGTTTTCACATCCATCTGCTCAATCTCTAAGTCATATGTACCTGCAAGTGACAACATAAATTTGATAGATATTAGCTTAGCTACAGGGGAAAATATTTCTCCATAATCAATTCCCTCTACCTGGGAATACCCCTTTGCAACCAACCTTGCTTTATAGTTTTCAACACTATCATCTAGACTAATCTTCTTCTTAAATACCCATTTATAGGCAATAGGCTTTCGCCCCTCAGGAAAAGGTACCAAATCCAAGGTTTCATTCTTTTTCAATGATTCCATTTCTTCATTCATGGCTTCCAACCAGGAATTTGAATCATACATGCTAATTGCTTCTTTCACAGTCCTAGGCTCATTGGTGCTAGTAATCAAAGCATAGGCACAGTTTGAATTCAATATAGAGAAACCATACCTATCAGGTTGATGTCTTTCACGTGTAGACCTTATCACTGGCCGAGGTTGTGGTTCTTATTCTTTAGAACTCTTAGAGCTGCTAGAACTCTCCTTAGTTTCAGGTACACCATGTAGTTCCTCTTTTTCTAGAGTTTGAGGAATTTCAACTACATCATTCTTCTTTTCTCTTTGATCTGTCTCTAACTTTGGATTAGCTGTTGAAGGTTTCAACTCATGAAATATTACACTTCTGCTATACAAAACCTTCTCAGTATCAGGATTCCAAAGCTTGTATCCTTTCACACCAATGCCATAGCCGATGGAGATACATTTAACATTGTTGTTCTCCAACTTAGATCTCTTCTGTTTCGACACATATGCATATGCCTCACAACCAAAGACACAAACATGTCTCAGAGAGGGCTTCTTACTAGACCACGCTTCCAAAGGTGTCTTATCAACAAGAGCAGAGCAAGGTGAACAATTTACCAGGTAACATGTTGTAGCCACAACCTCAGCCCAAAACTTCTACTCCAGACCAACACTTCTCAACATAATCCTTTCTCTTTCCATTAGTGTCTTGTTCAACCTTTCATCAACTCCATTATGCTGTGGAGTATAAGGTGTAGTTTTATGCATTTTAATCCCATGGTATTTGCAGTACCTTTCAAAATTTGTAGAAAAAAACTCACCGCCATTAGCCGTCCTCAAACATTTGATTTTCCTTCTAGTCTGATTCTCTACCAAGTTTTTAAACTCTTTAAAACAATTGAACACTTCTGATTTACTTTTAAGAAAGTATACAAATGCCCTTCTCAAAAAATCATCAATAAAAGAAACATAATATCTAGACTTCAATAATGAAGGAACATTCACTGGACCAAATACATCAGAATGAACATAATCTAGTACACCAGAAGATTTATGAGGACTTGAATAAAATGAAACGCGGTGTTGCTTTCCATAAATGCAGTGTTCACATAAATCAAATTCAAGGTTACAATCAACAAGTCCTTCAACAAGATTTTTATTTTTCAAGGTTTTTAAACCTTTCTTACCTATGTGACCAAGTCTATGATGCCACAAAATGGTCTTCTCTACTAGGAGTTTCACCTCCAAGGAATTTACATCCAAAGGAGTGTCATTCTTCTTCTCTTCACGAGCAGCTTTGCCTGAGTTTACAGAGACGTTGTTACATTGAACAAGACACACATCCAGCTTGTATAGAGTGCCAGTACATACACCCTTAGCGAACACCATTGCACCTCTAGCCATCTTACATCCTTTACTAAAGAAAGAAACTTCCACACCAACATCATTAAGCTTACTGACATAAAGTAAGTTACGAGCCAAACTTGGTATGTGCAATACATCACCAATCCCTTTGATTCTTCCGTCAGGGAATTGTATTTTGACTCTTCCACGACCAACAATATCCAGTATTGAATCACTTGCCATGTACACCTTTCCACCATCATACTTTTCATACATAGTGAACCACTCTCTATGAGACGTCATGCGGAAAGATGCACCCGAGTCAACTAGCCAGATATCATCCGATGCCTGAGTCGCTAAGGCTGCAATGAAGGCATATGCATCACTCTAAAAAGAGTCATTGTCCGAAGAGTTATTCTTCTTCTTCTTCTCCTTACAATCCTTTCGGATATGACCAGGCTGCCCACAGTTCCAACATTTCACCTTGGACTTTCTACTAGGAGACTTTGATCTCCCTTCAGATTTGGATTTAGACTTCTTGTCCTTCTTCTTGCCTTTCTCCTTCAATCTACCTCAGACAACATGGGCCTCTTTGGCCATCTCTGAAGACTTCCTCCACATTTCTTCTGATAGCAGCGAAGCGACCACTTCTTCCATCTTGAAAGTAGTTGTTTTACTTGCAATAGCCATAACAAGATAGTCCCAAGTGTCAGGTAAGGAACACAATAAAATCATGCAACGATCCTCCTCCTCTATCTTCACACCCATAGACGCCAACTGAGCAACACTCATATTAAATGAGTTCAGATGGTCTGCTATAGATGCTCCTTCTTCGATCTTTGAGGAGTACAAATTCTTCCTTAGGAATAACTTATTCACCAAAGACTTTCCTTGATAAATGTCACCAAACTTCTTCCATAATGAATCTGTAGACTTCTCCTCATGAACATTCAAGAGTACAAAATCGGCCAGACAAAGTCTTATCAAGCCTCTAGCTTTTCTATCTGCAAGATCCCAATCTTCTTGTTTCATATTTTGTGGCATAGTTCCATACAAAACAATCCAGAGGTCTCTATCCACCAACAAGGCTTCCATTTTGAGTTTCCACAACTCAAAATTGCCGCCATTGAATTTTTCAATTTCTACTCTCCCTAAAGTACTCGCCATCTCAAATAGAAAATGGTTCTCACTTTGCAAGACTCCCACTGAAACAGGATTAGCACAAAAAACCAACCCTACTAACAAGGATAACACAATTGGCTAGGATTTGATACCACTTGAAAGGAAAAATAGAGATGCAGAATACACTTTCCTAATGCTAAAACCTTAGAGGAGAAGTGCAAAAACAATCATTGAAAACTTTCTTGCATTTAAGATGCACAAACACAGTATAATAGGAAAGATAGAAATAAAACATACATAGAGATAACACCAGATATACGTGGGAAAACCCTTTCGGGAGAATAAACCCACCACACCAAGAGAAGTCACTTTGTATTACAGTAAATAAATTACATACAAAGTTACAAACCTCACTCTTTAATCATTAGCTCACAACAACAGACTTCAGTTTGAATACACTCACTGTTACAATGCTCTTACAACATACAATGAAAAATGCACAGTTTCTATGCCACACTTTTCTTGTTCAAACTCTCATCTTTTTTAACCAACCAATCGAGTGTCTTAATTATACACCTTCTCACTGATAGACAAATCCGATCAGTTCCTGTCCAAGTCACCCTGCAATCATGCATCAGGCCACCCCAACTTTAATTTTGTTTCCTATAATCAGATCCTATCACCCACCAAATTGGGTCTAGCAGTTAATGCATTCACCGCTTAAAGCAATCAACCAATTAGTTGTTGATTTACGATAGTGATGTAAAATCAATGAGTCTTATCGTGCCATGTCGTAATTCTACTCATCCATCACTTTGACCATGAGGTTAGACCTACCATTCGAGCACTGACCTTCTCTTGCCGTACCACAATAAGCTAGTCGATCGATCCTCGGAGTAGTGCGGTGTACTGCACTACCGCCAAGCTCCGTCAAGGCCTTCATGGTCTGGTGGTATACACACCGCACCACCATGACCAAGAAATGAGACCACCATGGTATGGCGGTAGGCACTCAACCACCAGTCCGGTAGGCAATCAACCAATTAGTTGTTGATTTACAATAGTGATGTAAAATCAATGAGTCTTATTGTGCCACGTGTCGTAATGCTACTCATCCATCACTTTGACCATGAGGTCAGACCTGCCATTCGAGCACTAACCTTCTCTTGTCATACCACCATAAGCTAGTCGATCGATCCTCGGAGTAGTGTGGTGTACTGTGCTACCGCCAAGCTTCGTCAAGGCCTTCGCAGTTTGGTGGTATACACATCGCACCACCACGACCAAGAAATGAGACCACCACAGTATGGCGGTAGGCACTCAACCACCAGTCCACCACCTTCACCGCACCACCGTCGATCCTTGTGCAACCCTTTGCGATAGGGAGGTAAGCATCTCTAGTGATCGCCATAGCTTACCACGCCACCACGCCATGGCCAAAAGGCCATCACAGTGTGGCGGTAAATGTTCTTGCTGACTACTACAGTCTATCGCATTGCGCCTTCTCTGAGTGACCCCTACAATAGGGAGGTAAGAGTCCCGATCGATCGCTCAGTGCATCGTGTCACCGCCAGGGAAGGAGAGTGACTTTGGGATATGGCGGTAGCACCGCCCAACAGCAGACTGAATGATAGAGGCTTGCGATAAGGCAGTAAACCATGCAACTGTGCCTCCAATAAATGCCCCCAGTGGTAGAGCGGTAAAGACCAAAAATGAGGGAAATCTACCAAGTCTTAAACATAGGTTCCAAGGCAGAAGTTGAGGCACCTGTTTCCAACATCTTGGAGATATTTTCCCGTGGTGACGAGTTTTCAGTTGAGGAAAAAGTTGTCAAATGCAAGCAGTGTAAAGTCACAAAGTGGTCCAAATTTTACTATGCAACTCATACGATCAAAAAGACTATTCCAACACATTTGAATGGGTACGTTTATGTTAGGCACGGTCCTCTTTTGCACCCAAACACATTGACACTTCAAGCTACATTGGACCGACAATTTCCTTTAAGAGTCCAAAGTGCTAAAAGATAACAATCTTTGACGAGATATTACTTGGAAACCTTGATCGTTATAGACTCTTCATTTGAGGCTATGAGATTGTGTTGGGACCCTATACAATAACCTCTCTCAGTTTTTTCTATCTCGGAGGCGTTTTCTTGTTGTGATGAGTTTTTAGTTGAAGAAGAAGTTGTCAAATGCAAGCAGTGTAAAGTTGCAAAGTGGTGCAACTTTCGTTCTACAACTCGTATGACCAAATAGATTGTTGCAACACGTCTGGATGGGTACATTTATGCTAGGAATGCTCCTCTTTTGTACCCAAACATGCTGAATCACTTCGAGTTACATTGGATCAACGATTTCCCTTAAGAGTGCAAATTGCTAAAAGGCAGCAATCTTTGATGAGCTATTTCTCAGAAACTGTGACACTTACAAACTCTACATTTGAGACTATGCGATTATGTTGGGACCCTATACGGTAACCTCTCTTGTACCACTCCTGAATGGGTACTTTTACGCTAGGAATGGACCTCTTTTACACCCAAACACTCCGAATCACTCTAAACTATATTGGACCAATGATCTCCCTTAAGAGTCCAAAGTGCTAAAAGGAAGCAATCTTTGACAAGCTATTACTCAGAAACCATGTCACCTAGAGAAAATTTGTTTGAGTCTACGGGATCATGTAGGGCCTCATCTACAATAACCTCTCTTGGTTTTTGATATCTCTAAGGTGTTTTCCTATGGTGTCAAGTTTTTAGTTGATGGAAAAAGGGTCAGATGGATGTGGTGTAAAGGTGCAAAGGGGTTTAGGGTTCATTTTTATCCTTGTGAGTAAGTGAAAAAGTGAATCATTTACTCAAATACACTTAACTCATGAACTACACACATGAATACAAAGTATACACATGAAAATATGTAGGTCATAAAGTATACATTGGAATACTCATAAGTGACAAAGTATACACTTAAGTTGTAAATTATACACTTGAATACACGTAAAGTATACATAATATGCATGATATTATCATTCAAGAATTTCTATCAAGTATAGGATTTATAAAATGACAATTAGGAATACAACAAACGACCCTAATACATAGTCATTTCCTAGTAGAGGAAGGAAATAGATCATATGTTTCCTTCGCGGTCGACACAGTCTTCCACAATAGTAGCACGTTAACATTCTGGAGTGATAAGCACCTATACAAACCATCAAGGTAGAAGTTAAACTACATACAATATAAAATATGCTTACAATATCAAATCTCTATTATTCTAAACAACCTAAATGATGATGAAATGGTAATGCAAACTAGAAAAGATGCTTAGAATAACAAATATATATTATTCTAATTTTTTGCATACCTCTACCAAAGGATTAGAGCTGGCTATTGTACCAACAACGCCATGATCAATCATGCCAAGAACATCACAATATACTTCGAATGACAAATCTATATGGTCACAATAGAAAAGATGCTTGGACTAACAAATCTATATTATTCTAAACAACCTAAATGATGATGAAATGGTAATGCAAACTACAAAAAATGCTTAGAATAAAAAGTCTATATTATTCTAATATGTCACATAACTCTGCTAAAGGATCAAAGATGGCTATTATTGCAGCATCTCCATGACCAATCATGTCAAGAACATCACAATATACTTTGAATGACAAATCTATATGGTCACAATAGAAAAGATGTTTAGACTAACAAATCTATATTATTTTAAACAACCTAAATGATGATGAATTGGTAATGCAAACTAGAAAAGATGCTTAGAATAACAAATCTATATTATTCTAAACAACCTAAATAATGAACCTTAATAGATAAAAAATATCAAAATATGATAAAAAATATCATACATGTCCCATACAACAAATGATCCACTACTCAAGTGTTCCTGAAGGGTCATCTCTTACCTTCAGAGTTTCTAGTAATGCTTCATGATCAACACTACTAATTGTCCATAGTTCCTTTGTTTTTGGTCTAGTATGATGTCACAATAACTTAAAATTTGTTTCTATAACAAGGTTCAAATACATGAGAATGGTTTTGTGTTTCTCATAGTCTTCAAATGTAGGTATGTCGTTCTTTCTAATCATATATGTTCATAAACAAGTTCTGGAAACAACAACTGAACTTGTATGATCATAAGTTTTTTATCAACATCTAAATATACTTAGAATAACAAATCTATATTATACTAAACAACCTAAATAATGATGAAATGGTAATGCAAACTAGAAAATATTTTTAGAATAACAAATCTATATTATTCTAAACAATCTAAACGATGATGAAATGGTAATGCAATGAAGTTCGAAAAAAAACAACTGAACCTATAGGATACATGAACCCATCATCATATGTCATCGATTGTGTTAGATTTTTATTTCCTTGTACATATCGTTCCAACCAATAGTTTGATCCCTCTTCATTCCCTTGCGGTGCTACAACTGCATAGACATGTCATGGTTGTACAAGATCTGAAAGATGTTCGTAGTCAAGTGAACTTTCTATTACATCTTCTAACGAGGATTGTGCTACAGATAAAGGGGTTAGGTACTGTGGAATCCATGTAGCTACCCATTCACTTGACTCGCACTGATCCCAATCACACTAAATACAATTTTGATAAAAGCAAGCCATTTCTTGTGTCCATATGGTCCATGCACCCACATCTAAGCTTCAAAATGAATGCATCTTTGAAGAATCTCTAATTTTTTGACATTCCATTTTGTCTCCCACTATGCCCTCCTCGACCAACCAAAAGAACCTACACACTTGTGAATCAAGTGTCCCTCCTCGTGATAGTGCATAAGTACACCAATCAACAATAGAATGTACATCACTGAATGTTGCACCATCTTTGGTCTTCATTTGTTCCTTAACCAAAGCTCTCTTCACACATGCACCTGCGCCATGATGCTTGCCTTTTCCATGCCCAACTTAAAAAAATCCACATATGTGGTACACCCCTCTCTATATGCATCTTTCTCAACCAATAAAACATGTGAGCATTCTTGAATTGCCTTGTGTAGTTATTTGACCAAATCAGATGTTGACCCATTGCAATTCCTTTTTCTTGCAAGAACTAAAAAAAGTCTTCAAAACAATGTTGTACAAACTCAGATGAATGAAATATATCATCACTCATGTAAAAATGGTACTCCCTGATTATCTTCCTATCCTTTTCTATACTATCAGGGGCATGCCTATATGTTATGTGGACAAAAATAACAATTTGAATAGAATTATAATATTGTGATTGAACTTCATTTTGTGGTTGCAATGTTTAATTTTCAATAAAATCTACTATAGATACAATAGTTCCAATGGGGAAAGAGTCCTTACACATCCCAAATTTTTGATCCAACCACTGTGACCTATGGCTATGCCTTGCATACTTATAGAAATTAATTTTCTTAAAATCAAAATAAAATCAGCAATACTTACCTCTCTTGCAAACAACTCGCATCGAGAACCCTCACCTCCACTCTTCAATATGTATTTGACTGTCTCAAACCTTTTTTTCTCAACAATCTTGTTACCAAAATCATGATCGTTGCACTCATTAAAGCATGTTAAAAACTTTGATAAACCACCACATTGCAAATATGTTTCATTTAAACAATCATATCTATAAAATAAGAAACTATCACCTCTAATGCATAAAAATGAATCTAACAACTCCCTGGATGACTTGGGAAGTTGCACTGCATGACACTCCTACAACATTTCGTCAGTATCCATAGTAGAACTAATATGGCATAACAATTCATGATAAATTGAAAAATCA
The DNA here is from genome assembly GCA_007115665.2 of Sequoiadendron giganteum. Lineage (NCBI taxonomy): Eukaryota > Viridiplantae > Streptophyta > Pinopsida > Cupressales > Cupressaceae > Sequoiadendron > Sequoiadendron giganteum. The sequence continues at coordinate 463,109,373 of CM021106.1, forward strand.
ACATGGTATTTACAACATGTATTACAAACATTAACAAGTACACAATAAAATGGCTTGCAAGACTCAAAAGCCCTTTGTGAGATTTGCAAATTTGGATGTTCTTGACAAAATTATTTGTACAAAATTGTTTGGCTATATTCCAAGAAATGTTTAGGATGCGGTGTATGATCTCGATTACCAATTCACAACTTTAAAACATCCTTTACATTTGGTGATACTCTAGAGTGAGAGTTCCAAAATTTTTCGATTTGTGTCTTTACATTATCGGTTAGCTTCTTATCAACACGTGGACGCCTCCCACTAAAAGCCCACATATCATTTTGATGAGGACTATTGAGTCTTCCTCTTCTTAAGAGTTCTCTATTCAATTTTTTATGATTTAATTTTAAATAAATGCAAGTTTGTCTCATTAAATGAGCCTTTCTCAAATGATGGCTTACTAGTGAGGTTGTGATCACTCTATGAGCAACCCTTTTATCTTTTTCCATACTAGTATTTCCAATAGAGGTTAGAGCATTAAAAAGATTTTTGACAATAATACTATTTTTTCTCTTTTTTTGGTGAGAAAAATCTTTAATTTTTTTTAATAATGGTCTCATTTTGTAAATCTTAAGTAATTGCAAAAAAAGTTGACATTGTTTGGTTAATGTCTTATCAGAAAAGTATTCATTGAACATTTTGGTAGCCCACAAATGAACCGTTTGTTG